>OW121793.1:8388898-8748898 GCA_933228885.1 Leistus spinibarbis
TATATATATATATATATATATATATATTTATTTATATATTTATATATATATATATATATATTTATTTATATATTTATATATATATATATATATTTATTTATATATTTATATATATATATATATATATATTTATATATATATATATATATATATATATATATATATATATATATATATATATATATATATATAGTTGAAGGGTATTCACCACCGACTAGTTGAATGTCAAAAAATTCACGGATATGCGGTGTATTGGGTTATAGTTATGAGAAAGAAAAACTCAAAAAACTATTTTATGACTCTTTCATTTTCAGAATCTATATATTTTGGAAAAAATTCTTTGCTTCATCAGGATTCATAAATTGTGAGTTCATTTGTTGAAATTGAGCAAAATCAAGTTATGTTTAATAAGTATTGTTAATTAATTATTAATACTAGTCTTGTTAATTTAAAATTTAATTTACACATTTAGAAAATTAATTGTTTATAAAGCTTTTTACATTGTTAAATTTTAAGTTTCTTTTCTAATTTAACAATGTAAAAAGTTCTATTTGAAATTAAATTTTAAACCAATATATAACGCAAACTATCTCATATGTATGGTTGTGGCACAGATAAACTAACAGATACACAACCTTATGATATAGAATGGCAATGCAATCTAGTTCAAATTTGTTTCAAGAGATGGAGCAGGCTTTTCAGTTAACGTGTAGAAAATAGTTTTGACTATAATAAGTGCTCGTGCTAGATTGAATGTAAAATAATGAAATATAATTTTGAGTATAATACGTACACGCGCTGGTTTGCGTTTGCTTTGACGTGCAATTTCAACGTAGGTCCTGCCACAGGTAAACTGTGGTCCTACATGAACAGTACAGTGCAGTCTATACAGTTTTAGGTCCTATAATAGCTATATTCTATAATAATGAAATTGGTGGGGAATATACATAGAATGGATGTAATTAGATTATTTATTTATACCATTTATATGCAATAATAATATTATTAAATTACATTACGTAAATTTACTTAAAACAATAAGACATCATTAATGTAATATAATATAAACTGTTAAATATTGGTACAGTTTTTAAAATAGTAACAATAATAATAAATGAAGTAGAGTTGAGAACTAGTTAAATTATACGTAAAAATGATTAGTATAAATATGGTTAATAAGGAATGACAAAAATAATTAATGTTTGGCGATACATCAATATCATTGAATTAATTATTAATGAAAATTATTGGTGACTGACTGCTCGTAATTTATGGTTTGTCTTTTTGTTTCTAGTGTTACACTGTGATTTCGATTCCCATAAACGTTCTTTATGTAGCTTCACGATAATTAACAATTTTAACATATATAATCGGTGTTCTTTGCAAATGGCATGTATATACCAATCTCGATATTTTATATCAGTTTTACTCTTAATGTGGTTATATAAAATTGTATATAATTTGTTTTCATGTTTACATGTTGGATAAAGTAAACTAAAAATATTTTATTGAAATTCAATTATACTATTAACTAAACTAGGGTCACCCGTGGGCACCATGTGCCCATATGGTATACAGAACGTAGATCAGTTTTGACTGATGGCGAATTTTCATGTAATTTAATAGTAATTACACGGTTTTTCTTCATTTTGTATCGTTTGACTATAATAGTAATACAAATTTCCACATCGCAAATAATAATAAAGAAAAAATCGAGTCCTTTTTTTGAACGCTATTTTGTTGTTAGATCACTATGCTGAGATTAAATAATCGATCGCTTATCATGCACTGTGTAACATCCGATAAATTTAAACAAAATTTTGTTTAACTTTGATTTTAACCTTGTATGGTGCATATGTGTTGTATCATTTAGACAGTTTCTATGATTGTATATAAAAAACAGGATTATAAATTTACTTACGATTGCTGTTTATGATTTGAATCGATTATTCAAATAATATTTATTAAAAATCCTTTTTACACAACATTTTTAATGATTTGACATTTGATTCATTGTTTTTGAATTAAATAATCAGGCTAGATTCTGAATTTTGCAGTATTAAATTGCAGTGTCACAGCGGCAGTTTTAAAAGTGATAATTAGTTATATGCTAAAATTCAATGGATTGTGCCAACAAAAATAAAAGAATAAAATTGTCAACCAAACATGTTTCTAAATATGTTTGAATCATCTCTTCAAGATTTTATTTCTCTAATAATCAGTATTATAAATTTACTTCATTGCAGTTATTATAATTTGACGAACTATAGAATCTTACCGCAACTCATATTTTCCAAAATCACTGCTTCTTGGACATTTTGAAGTTAAAATATTAACTATGAATTAAAATAAATGTACGGAAACACGTATTTACTAAAAATATATGCTAATTAGGCAATAATATGCACTTATTTCATATTATATACTTAAAAATTGAAATTATAACATGCTACTCCCCTTAAGCTTAAGATTAAACTTCAAACAATTTTTCCGTAACGTTGTAATACTGTTTTTGACGCTCACGTGGTAGCACTTTTATTTATATTTGTTCTTTGGTCGGTCATTTTAACATAAATGCTTAGTAGCGACTCACAAACTTCAAATTATAATAAATAAAACTTAATTTTATTAATTATCAATTATTTATATTTCTCATTGACATACAATATCAATTTTATATAGCAGATGCCACTCTGTGTAAAGTACACAACTAAATAAACTTCAAATCATCAAATGAATTGAAGATTTATCACAAAAACTTTTTTGACATTTCATTCTGACGTTTGATTCGTTTTTGTCTATTTCAAAGCAGACTGAACTTCAGAATCGTAGTGATTGTCTTATTTCAGTATAAACTATTTGATTATTTTTTATAACATTATTAACAGTCGCCATGGTGCAGTGGCTAAGTGTCATGCCTTACCTACACATATATACATACATACATTTCTGGGTTATTATATTAATGATCACTGGGTACACATAAGTTGCCTGCATTATTTCCGCAAACTGTATCATATGCTTTAAAATTAATTAGCACATCACATGTACGAAGCACATCACTATCATTAATATTAGTTATAATACACTCGCTACATAAATATTTTTTGTAACATTTATATGCAATGTACCCAGCGTAGTAACTCACGGAACATTTTTCAAAATTTGTTATTTCCGATTCAGTAGACGTAAGAACAAAATCATTGTCAATATATTCGCGCACATCACTGTCACAGGATTCATTGGTAAAAATGGTTTCAGTTTTATTGTTCTTTAAAAAATCATCAAGACACAGGAAAACACTTTCATCATTTTCGCACTTTCCAGCAATCCAAGTTTGATCAATTCGATGAACAATTACATTTTCCAAATTGCATCTTAATTGTTGTGCTGTTGGGTACATGTTAAATCCACCTGCACCTCTTAGCTGACTGAAGCAATTTTCAAGACAATCCTGATTAAACTTACTTGTTAAAAGATATTCAACACCTAATTCTTTTAAATCTTCCCAAATGCTGACAATGGCAGACATGGTTTGCGCCAATCCATCAAAGCATGGTGGAATGTCAACAAATCGTTTCTTGTTTTCATTTCTTATGACTTTCCACGATTTCACCCAATCTATCGCATTTTTTAAATAGTCAGACAAGTCGTTTTGTGAGCTTAGATCACAAGCATTTGGATTTGGGGTCAATTTATTTTTGCTGTTTAATACATCTAAAATATTATTTATTTTTTCAATAAATTCAGCAGTATCTAAAGCCGTTGCCGTATTAAGTTCTCCACAGGTTGACACAGTTTTAATTGCTGCAGCAGTACGATGGCTAAATATTTGTGTTGCTAGATGAGCTGACATTTTTTTTAAATTATCGATTATAAAATGAGCGTCATTTAAATGTGTCATGCTTCTTCCCAATTTCGATACTATGTAAATTTTATATGTGCCAATAATATCTTTCCATGTAATAATTTTTTTTTTTCTTCAATTATAAAATCACTTGCCATTAATCGGTTGCGGATATTTTTTATTAAATGTATTACATCAAATATTGCATAAATTTTTAAGTCACCAACATAAAAGTAGGGCTTATCAATTGTTACTCCTAGTAATTTCTTAATCACACGATGGTTAATTGTCCCTTGGTCACACGTTGTTGCAATTACTTTCAATCCACATTCGCGAATAATATTAATACATTTTTTAATTAAATCTACTAAAATATTTGCTTTTACCGAATTGTGCGATAAACAAGAACTGGCGCTAGCGCCAGTGCTATCAGCTCGCCGTTCCGGCGAGCGCGGTCACTTCAATAAATACAAAACTAAAAGCGATAGCAATTATTATAGTACAAAATTTATTGTTATGATATTTCATCGGCATTTAATATGAAATTAATAAATTTCTAAGTTTACGTATATAATTCTAAATCATCAACATTATACTCACATAGCCCATTGAATCAATCTAACCAATTATGATCCCGAGATTTATTTATTCCTGTACCATAACAGTTTTAATTTCCAAAAACCCCACATTTAAAATTGCACACATCCACATGGGTTACGTTAATATCGTTCGTTTCGTGATTTGCCAAGGATATTGATAATTATTTGATGAACATTTCCTAATTTTATTAATTAAAACACAGAAGCAAATGGTTTATACATTGGAAAATATAACCAAACAAATAACTGTCACATAAATATTACTTCTTCATTTTACTAACAGATGGCGATCGATGTCTGATATACTTCAAAATATATTTATATTATTTTTTTTAAGCCTATGGGCTCACAATTTGAAAAAACTTTAATCACATAAAATATCTTAGAATGTTGAGTAGAAAATTCTAAAATTTTTAAAAGTTGACTAAGGGCAGTATTTAGGAGGGTTCCAAATTTTGGGGGCCTATAACGCCGGTCCTGTACAGACGATTGGATTTAAAATGCGACGGGAACATCACGGGCATGGAAATTATATGTATACCAAATTTCATCAAAATCGGCCCGGCAGTTCTTGTTTTATGAAGTAATTGCATTTGGAACAACACTTTTGCACTGGTCGAAGCATTGTTTGATTGTTCAATCATTTGGTTTAAAGTTGGTTGTGTGTCTAATTTATATTTTAATCGCTGAATTATTTTATTTTTTGATTGCAGTTTTTTTTTAAACAATGTTATTTGTTTTATCAATTCTCCCGATTTTCTAAGAATCTTATTATTAGAAGATATTTTTGTATCAAATAAACTCCTGCGAGCTTCAAATTGATTCTCCTTATTTCTTGCAGTGTATCTAAAGAGAGAACCAGACTTGCTTGGTGTGTGAAATGGAGATAACTCAATATTACATTTGTTTGTTGCTGTTGTTAATTGAGATTTTTCTTGTTGATAATAAGCAGGAGATGTCATTATTTGTAGAGGTAAATAAGTTTTTGTGGGTGTAAGAACTTTTATTGCTGGACTAGTCGAAGTTGAACTTGAAATTGTAGCACTGGCTGATTGAACTGATGTTTTATATAGAGTAGGAACCGCACCTTTGATTAATCTCTTCTTAATATCCGATGAATGATTAAGAATGAACATTTCTTTTGTAAAATGATTCTCACAAATCAATTTTTGCCGACATATTTTATAAGACTGACCAATTAATTTAACATTTCCTGAAAATTGTATCCACTGTTCACGTTGAGAATCATTTTTCGGAAAATAAAAAAATGCAAATTTGGGTAATAATTGTCCGATTTTCCACATTTTATAACTTGACATTTACTGCCTCTTGCTTTAGGCAAAGACATTTTTACTCATCTACTTCTGTTTTCTTCATATATATATCGTAAATCAAATAAGCTACTAACGTGAAATTTTAACCACCTATCTTTTATATACACTATTCGGTAGATGTTTATCCATTCGGTAGTTGTATATATTAACCAGGAATGCACATACGATGTTGTCGTAGTCGGTGGAACAGAAAGTCACAACCAAAATAATGAATCAGAGATATTGAAGATATTGAAGAAACAACAAATAATGTATGGAGTAAACATGCACTTCCGGTTTGAATATTCATTTAACAAATAGGAGATGAATATCTAGACTATGTACAAGTCTTAAGCTTGAAGTTTCATAATTATAGATTGGCAGGTTTTAGCTCTAGAGCGTTCACAGACACACACACACATACAGACAGACAAACAGACGTCATTCCGAAAATAGTCACATTCGATTCAGAGAAGGCGAAAACGTGTATATCCGTTGAAATCTTGAGTTCAAAATTTTTCATGATTACAATACTTACTTATTACTTCGTAAACGAAAGTAAAAAATACAAAAGTTAATAGCATGCTACTTATTCTAATTAATAATTCTTGCGCGGTCCATTTAAAAAGAAGTCTTGATATAAATAGAACAATTTTATTTAATACTACAAATTATGAAGTTTTTATTATATGGGTTATGTGGTCAAAATTCGAGGGTTCTAGCATATTTGTTCTATTGTATGTTCTTATAAGGTAATGCATTTTACGCTCAACTTCTACTGTTCTGCGGTTGATTATATCCTTACACGATCGTGTACCCAAGCGCGCTAAACAGTGGCACATATGATTCATCAAATAGAAATTTAGTCATGTTCAAGATTCATTTGGGAGAATATAATCTGCAAAACTACGGTGGCGACACCTACCACAGTCGCGACAACTGTTACGAATTCTCAGGGACAAGCATTGCATTAAGGCTGTGTATCTGTTAGTTTATCTGTGGCTGAACGAATGACTCATTCAATAGTATTTGCTTATCGCATATAGTCGCCCATCAAATTTTTGATAATCTTTAAATGTATAAACAGAAGCGGCTAGATATTTGGTCTACTTGAATTAGCAACAGAACACAGCAGAGGATAGCAAATAACAGCGATGCGTTGGTATGACAAGGCGATGACAACAACGATGTGTCTAGAAGGAACGCATGTCTGAGCACACAATTTTCCCATGTTTGTTCTCAACGTAGCCGCTACTCTGGCCCGTCGCTCTTTTTCTAACACAACCTTAACGAAAACACACAAATACTACTTTCAAGTCCAGGGGCAATTGCATATTAGTAAACGATTGTATTGCTACTTTATATTCTGGACTTCAAATGGATTGCTTGTCGACAAAGTATAACTAAAGATATGTATAGCTGCAATATTATAAACTCAAGATTTCAACGGATATACACGTTTTGACCTTTTCTGAATCAAATGTGACTATTTTCGGAATGACGTCTGTCTGTCTCTGTGTGTGTGTGTGTGTGGTGTGTCTTTCTGTGAACGCTCTAGAGCCAAAACTGTCGAACGAAAAATTATGAAACTTCAAATTTAAGACTTGTATATGACCTAGATGTGCATGTTTACTCTATGTATCTCCAATATCACTAGAACGGCTACACTTACGGCAAATATAGTTATGTTTATAATGAAAGATATTAATATTTCGCACAACTTTTGTTTGAAACATTTCTTCAACATATTTACCAGTTGCGAGAAAAATGCTACGAAAAAACTCAAATAGCTTATTTACGTTGCCATAGTGATACCTACACTTGTGACAAATTTTATTATTTTTTAATCGGATCAACCATGAGTTACATCATTTGTTTCTTGTTTATTGAAAACAAACAAGCATTACATTGACAGTTAACTGTATGAATTAATATTTAAAATATTGATTTCTTATTAGTATAAATTGTATCAGGTAAATTATTATAGAATCAATTTATATTATATATTTGCTAACATAATGAAATATCAATTTCAGAGTTTTACTGTGGAGTTTGACAGTTTAAGAGTGAATACGATAAGTACATCAAATACAGATCCATTATAAATTGGTATAATTATCCAGTTATTATTAAGTTATAGTAATTTCATTTGAATTTTCATTTTATATTGGTCAGCAGAAGATTTTGTTATCACTTAATAATTATTATCTGCGTGTTTTTGACAGGAAAACAAAATAGACATTTCAGAGTATTCCTGTAGTGTATTGGTTAGTTTGACCGTTTGTTTGAGATTATATATATATATATATATATATATATATATATATATATATATATATATATATAAATATACATAAATATACATATATATATATATATATATATATATATATATATATATATATATATATATATAAATATACATAAATATACATAAATATACATATATATATATATATATATATATATATATATATATATATATATATATATGTAGACAGTTTGTTTGAGATATATATGTATATTAATACCTATCTATTGAAAACTACGTAAAAGAAAGTTGAGTGCAGGCCCCTCCAGATATTTTTCATTTGGTACTGCGGCACTGCTTGGTACTAATAGAAATAATTATGCGGAAGGAGGCTTTATTCCAATAGGTACGTATTTACGTATAAATTATTAATTATATATGTAAAGAAAACCACTTCACTCATAAACGAGCGTTTTTCTTAAGTTGGTATTTGCCGAGTTACTGGCAAAAGCTATAGATGTCACTACGGACATCTGTGACAAAGAACTAGAATTGACAGTGAGCTGTAAAGTAGCCATTGCAATTTCCTGAACAATAAACTTACCTGTATAATATAAAGATTCTTGAATAAGGGCTTTAAATGTTGTTTCTTTTTGTTTTTACAGGTGAGTGAATCTTGTTATTGTTTAAGAGTTGTAAATATGTAATTAGATATTTTCAATAAAGCTTTTTGTTTTTACAGAGAAACGCAATTACGTCCTTATTCCATAACTCCATTATATATATAATACACATTATTTCAGTACTATTATTAAGAGCCGATTTATATATATATATATATATATATATATATATATATATATATTTTATTTGCTAAACACGAATTGTTTCATCGACATACATGTTTACATTGTGTACTGTTAGCTTATACGCGTATAGATAGGTCTAATTGTCATTGTGTGTTGTTAGCTATAACAGCCTTGTTCCAATGAGTATATATTTACGTATCAAGCATTTGAATTTGTTTATCTCGAAAATGTAAGGTTAAATTTTGAATAATAAAAGTTTTGAAAATGTGCAGAATTTCGAGAACAATTTATTAACTAAGTATATTAAAAGTATCTTAATAGGAACAATAATAAAAATGCAATAGAGTTAAATTTAATTTATTTTCATTAATTTTTCAAGAATTCTTGAATCTACATAAAAAATAAAATAACAATATATTATATGTAATGTCCGAATTCAATTCCCGCCTATGCCAGTTTGCATTTAAAAAGAAACGATGACACATATAAACTCACATAGAAATATACACACAAGTAAATATATCTGGGTGTTTTTTTATATACCATATATATATATATATATATATATATATATATATATATATATATATATATATATATATATACCATATATATATATATATATATATATATATATATATATATATATATATATATATACCATATATATATATATATATATATATATACCATATATATATATATATATATATACCATATATATATATATATATATACCATATATATATATATATATATATATATATATATATATGGTATATATATATATATATATATATATATATATATATATATATATATATATATATATACCATATATATATATATATATATATATATATATATATATATATATATATATATATTATATATATATATATATATATATATATATATATATATATATATATATATATATATATATATATATATTTATATATATATATATATACCATATATATATATATATATATATATATATATATATATATATATATATATATATATATATATATATATATATATATATTGTAACAAACAAAATTTAAGGGTTCATTAAATTTAATTTGTTTTGTTAGTTCTTATAAGATAAGTTAGGCAAGTTTCGACTTTTAACTTAATTATATTTTTCAAATATAGTTAAGTTTTAAGGGCATGGCAATGTAACAAACGCGTTTGTTAGCGTTTTACCTAGCTGACATAATATGCCGGATGCAGTGACTTTTGCACCGCCAGTCGCTGACTCCAAAGGAAAAGTTGCTGTATTCTGCCGAACGGGCATATTAGCCAAAGTTTCCTGTTGTTATATTGTCAACCTATGCGAAATTTGCCTAAGAACCGAGCTGGGCAGGAAACGTCGAGATGATCGACCAGTCAGTCCCGGTTTGGCATTTGTAGAAGAAGATTGGTCTTATTATAACTTTTTATGTATTAACTTCATTTTTGTATTTTGATTTAACGTTATTCTTTATTTTAACTTTATTTTTATTGTGTGTGTAAATTTATCTATTAATAAATTATTCATTATTTGTAATCCTCATTCACGCGTTAAACTCATAGTGTAGTGATTCCACGAAACAACCCGCAACGAACACAGTTCAGGTAAGTATATCCTTTTATCTTGTTTGGACTCGACAATACTTGAGACGTAAGACGTGTAGGGATCGTTGCTAAAACCCTCGCGTATGTTACATTGGCGCAGTCGGTAGGATCGGTGGTAAATTATATATATATATATATATATATATATATATATATATATATATATATATATATATTAATATAAGTGTGTATGTGTAGAACGCCTTTTTCTTTATATATAAGAATGCAAATTGGCCTAGACGGGGATCTATGGGAAATATGTGTATTACAAACTATTTTCACAACACTTTCAATGATTCGACATTTGATTCGTTATTATTTTTGAATCAAATAATCAGGCTAGATTCTGAATTTTGCAGTGCCACGGCAGTTTTAAAAGTGATAATGGGTCCTAAAACACAATGGCACAATGTACACAACTCGATATGCATTTTGAAGATTCGGAATATATTTAAAATTGACATTTGAATTATTCTGACGTATAACCTTTTATTTTTACGTAGGGCAGATTACTTGATTAGAAATTTAATAATTGTTGTTTTATTTCAGTATAAACTATTTGATTTATTTTTTATAACATTATTAGCAGTCGCCATGGCGCAGTGGTTAAGAGTCTTACCTTTCACCCTAGAGATCGTGAGTTCGATCCCCGTCTATGCCAATTTGCATTTTTACAAAAAGAAGCGTTCTACACAAACTCACATACAAACATTTCTGGGTAATTATATTAATATATAACAATATATATTTCAGATATCCAGAGACGACTCGTTTTGGCAAAATAACATGATAATTAAGTTACGGCCATTTTATTTTGATTGTTTGCTGCCAGAACTAATAGATAGCAGGTATAACAGAAATATGTCGATTAGGGATCCAAAGTGCAAAACTTCAATTCAACAAAAACAGATATGTTAAAATTGATTCCACAGTGCTATCATTTTTCATTGATGAGCATGGTGAAGTCTATGCTTGTATATAAAATATATAACATAATATTTTAATACTGTGGTTTATTTAATTAAAAGATATTTTATAATATACATAATGCATGATAAACATACAAATATTTAATATAAAATATATTAATAATAATTTAAATTCAGATAAGCGGTGAACGCAACATATGAAGTAAAATTAACTACTATTCAGTACAGACATTTGGTCGTTTCACTTCGGACTAATTCTATACCTGTTTAAAATTCAAATATTTTTGGATAATTTTATTCAAAAAGGGTCATGTTTAAGTCATGTCCTTTGTTAGTCTTAACTATTATGTATACGGTCAAACGTTTTCACCGTTATGGATACATTATCTAAACGATTTTACAATTACTATATTTTGAATTTTGTTTATTTCTTTTTATTTTGCTTTAAGGGGGCATTCACCTTTTGAGCACAAAAAAAAAAGCTGTTTTTTAACATTTTTTTTCTCAGGGTACGTTCGAGATATTTGTATGCGGTTTTTTGTATCGTATTTATTCAACTTTTCTCTTTCATAAGGTTTTTTTAAAGTCGGGTGCGTTCAGCCCCGGCGAAGATGTCCAGGTCCAAAGTGGGCAGCTCAGTTTAGGCGCGCGGTAGCATAACTCTGGTCCCAGTTGTTTGAAAAAAAAAAGAAATAAGGGTGTTGGAGACAACGACTGAATTATTGTAAAACAATTAAAAAAATATATTAGTTTTCCATCAAGTAGTTTGGAAAAAATAAAAAATAAAATAATAACGTTTTGACGTTTCTGTAATAAAGAAAAGAATATATTGCGAATTTAAAAATTAATTATTCTTGTTTTATTTATGTACTATCTGAGTACGATCAGGTTGTTTTTGAATCTGCAGTGCCAGGTATTACAACGGGTAGTTGTTTTGACCGGGACACAACATTTAGTGGCGACCGTGACAGGACATTTAGTGTTATTATTTTCTTCCGTGATTGGTTTTGATCAACATGGAACGTGCAAGAAAATTACGCACTGTCTTACGAAGCGCATTTACACGAACGGCGAACCAATTAGATAATCTCTTAAAAAGCGAAGATGTTGATCTTCAAGAGGTTCAGATTTTGTGGGAAATGCTACAGCAAAAGTGGTCTTCTCTTCAAGAACACGATAAGCAGTTCCTTGATCTTCTGTTGGATGAGAACTCAACTGAAGAAGAATTGGATTTAGAAATTTCAGTGACAGATGAGTATTCCACAAAATATACAAAGTATAGAATTATGTGTCACAATGTATTACAGGACAAAAATGAACCTAATAGAATGGTTGTCTCCAACTCTAGTTGTTGTAGCATTAGTCATAAACGTTATAAATTGCCTACAATTGAATTTAAGCAATTTGGTGGGGATTTTCGTGATTGGTTATCTTTTTGGAGCCAATTTAAGAAAATTAACGAGGATGCTGATATGGCCTCAGAAGATAAATTTCAATAGGCATCTTTTTTTGGGCCAACCCGGGTAGGATTTGGTTGGAGAAGTGGTTGGCACGGGTTACAATATGGCGGTAACCCGTCAGTAACCCCAGTGAAATGGACAGGTTATTGAAAGATTCAATTTAAATTTAAGCGCTAAATGTTTTCAAAAAGTAGGCTTATGTTTTTATTTTCTATACTTTTAAATACATTTGATCTTGAATTATGATTACAACATATCATATTATTACAATATATCTGATGATGAGGACTCTTGGCTTTAATTTTTGCGGCCAAATTAAGAAAGAACTTGCTTCAACATCATTTTCAACTACAAAATAAATAAATAAATATATAATTTCTTTTTTTGTTTCTGAATAATTACATACCATTACTATTAATTTGAATGTTTACAGCATTCGTTTGATTCTCTCAGCTCCTATAATAAATAACAAACAAAACATAACCTCCAATATCTATATATAAGCTATAAATATACTTAGCTATATATAAGCTTACCCTCAAAGATTTGAAATGTTTGAATATGCCTCTCAATAAAACCAAGATCTCCTTGCACTCCACATTTTTCACAAATATATTCACTATTTACTGATGCCATTTCAAATAGAACTAAGTCAAATGGCGGCAAATGCAGCAACCCGTAACCCAGACCCAGCATGCGTAACCCTACTACAGAGCAGGGTTAGAATTATCAGTAACCCAGCGCTAACCTCTTTGGAGTAACCCGCCACTCGAAGGCACAAGTTACTGAAAGCACCAACCGAGTTAGCTGTGGTTAGGCCAAAAAAAGATGCCTATAATCTACTCCAGGCTACAATTCCAGGTTCCAGAGCACGCGAAATTATTGAAAGTTTTCCTGCGACTGGTGAAAATTACAATAAGGCAATTGATAGTTTAAAATCACGTTTTGGGCGAGACGATCTACTAACTGAAGTATACGTACGAGAACTCTTGAAGTTAGTTTTAAATAAAGTTTCAAGAAACGATTCAAAAGTTAATATCTCGACATTATATGATAACATTGAAACACAACTCAGCACTAGAGACATTAGGTATTACCGCTGACAAATGCGCAGCGTTACTTTTTCCGTTGGTTGAATCATGTTTGCCTGAAGATTTATTGCGAGTATGGCAAAGAACACCGACAGTGTCTAGCAGTTCAACATTGATAAGTCGTTTGGGTGGATTGATGTCATTTCTCAAAGCGGAGGTGGAAAATGAAGAGGGAATCACACTTGCAAAAGAAGGTTTCTGCAGTCATTCTTCAGAAAATGGAATGAAACGAGGGAAATCAAAAGTTCCAGACACTATTCTTCCAACAGCAGCATCTTTGATAAATGGAGAATCTCCAAAATGTATATTTTGCGATAGATTACACAGTAGCGAAGATTGCTTCAAAGCACAGAAGATGTCATTGAATGCGAAAAGGACCCTGTTATCAGAAAAAAAGGCATGTTTTT
This sequence comes from Leistus spinibarbis, assembly GCA_933228885.1. Classification (NCBI taxonomy): domain Eukaryota; kingdom Metazoa; phylum Arthropoda; class Insecta; order Coleoptera; family Carabidae; genus Leistus; species Leistus spinibarbis. The sequence goes on from OW121793.1 coordinate 8,403,228, forward strand.
TCTGTCTGAAGACTGGTCATCAAAGCAGAAAATGTAAAGGATGTATAAGATGCGCTATATGTTTCCGACGACATGTTATTTTAATGTGTCCAGATTTGCCGATTAATAAGACAAATTCCGAATTTGCGACTGGATATAGTAGACCAAATGAGAAGTTAGCATTGGTGGCAGAATCCTTATCTAATTATTCTGACACACACGTCTTTTTGCAGACACTAAGGGTCAAAATGTATAATGGCCGGTGCAAAAGAGAAGTACGCGTTGTCATTGATAGTGGATCTCAACGATCTTATATACTAAATTCTACGGCAAAAGCAATGGGATATACAGCTAAAGGCAGGCAAAATATTGTCCACGCACTTTTTGGAGGTTCTAAAACGGTTGAACAGGCTCATTTATGTTATGACGTAAAGATCGCCAGTTTAGATGGAACATATTGCTGTACGTTTGAAACGTTAGACCAACCGATTATCTGCCAGAATATTTCTCCTGTTTATGGTGGTACTTGGATGATCGAATTGGAACAAATGAATATCCACATTTCTGATATGTATGATTGCGATCCGATTGAAATATTAATTGGAGCGGATGTAGCAGGTAAGTTGCTTACAGGTCAACATAAAATTCTGAATTGTGGATTAGTTGCTGTAGAAACATTATTAGGGTGGACTCTACAAGGTAAAGTACCACGAAAATCGGTACGTACCAATACTACGATGATGCCTACGTCTTTGTTAGCAAATGATGCATTGTTGGTCGATTTATGGAAGTTGGACGTTTTGGGAATTTGTGATCCTGTGAGAAAACAGTCTCAACATGAAGCCGAAACAGCCGCGAACGAACATTTCGAGTGTACGGTAGTTACCGATTCAGAGGGGCGATATGAGGTGCAATTACCGTGGTTGGCAGACCACGCACCTCTACTGAATAATTACAGAATCGCTCTAAAACGATTGGATTCAGTTCTATGTAGATTCAAAGAAAATACTGGATTGTATGAGGCATACGAACAAGTGTTTAAAGAATGGCTACAGGAAGGGATAATCGAGGCGGTTCAAGACGATGAAAGGACAATTTCAGCACATTATCATCCACATCATCCGGTCATCAAAGTTAATAGTGCGACTACAAAAATCAGACCAGTTTTCGACGCATCGGCTCATGAGAAGAATCAAGCTTCATTAAACCATTGTTTAGAGAAAGTTCCAAATCTAATTGAATTAATACCTAGAATTATCACTCGTTTTCGGCTTAATAAGATCGGAGTGATATCTGATATTCGTAAAGCATTCTTAATGATAAGCTTACATGAAAAAGAACGAGATTTTTTAAGATTTCTTTGGCGGAAGAAGGATGGCACTCTTCAAGTATATCGACATCGAAGAGTTGTTTTTCAATCCAGTATCATTTAAAAAAAATGAAAAACAGAAATAATTCTACAAATAATAGCCCATATTCTGACAGTACATTCGAAACACTAATTACTGGTTTCTATGTGGATAACTGTGTTGCTAGTGTTGAAAACGAGATCTCACTAAACAAATTCATCCGAGAAGCAAGTCAGATAATGAATGAAGGAATGTTTTATTTGAGAGGTTGGAAATACACTTCACGAGATCTTTCGGAAGAAGTAGATCCTACGCATGTATTGGGTTTACTATGGGATCGAAGAAACGACTCTCTAATGATAAACAAGGATTGTCAAAAACCTTTTTGTCAAGAAAAAGTCACAAAACGAATCATCTTGTCACAAGCTCAACGATTATTTGACCCTATAGGTTTTACGTGTCCAGTAGTATTATGGCCGAAATTATTGTTACAAAATATTTGGGTAAATAAATTAGGTTGGGATGAAGAAGTTGATCAAGATACAGTAGAGAGAAAAAGTAGTGAGACTCGGCAAACATTTTGTAACTTAAAAACGTGTTGTTATATTTGTCTGATATTTTTAATATACACGCACAAATAATTGGTCTAAAACATATTAAAAATTCTGCGGTCAATTCGATCTCCTTTTACTTCAATACATTCTTTAATTCGATTTTCATGCTCCGGATTACGGCGGTGCCGTGCTTCTCAATAATATCACTCCATAATTTAATAATTTCTTGACGAAAATCCTGAATTCTTTTATATTTCACTTTTCTTAAGCTTTGTTTAATTATTCCCCATAAATTCTCGATCGGGTTTAAATCTGGTGAATTTGCAGGCCACCAAATAGTTTTGACATTATTTTCCTCCATCCATTGCTTTGTTGATCTTGATGTGTGGCAAGTTGCACCATCTTGGACTAAAATACACTTGTCAGAGTAAAGAGTACTTGTTGTAGGACGGAAATATTCACTTAAAATTTGTTGATATTTTTCTGAATTAACTGTTCCACTAATTAATGCAAGCGGCGTAGCACCACGCACACTGATCGCTCCCCACACCATTTGCTTCGCACCAAACTTCGGGACTTTTCTCTTCTTTCTTTTTTTGCACAACAATTAAATTAAATTAGGGTAATACTGAAACATGCTCTCATCACTAAAGAATACTTTCGACCAATTATATCTTGAAAATTCTTCACACCATTTCAATCTTGATCGTTTTTGTTTTTCTGTTAGTGGCGGGATATCTTGAGGTTTCAGACGCTTTATTTTCAACAATTTTAGCTAATTTCCAAAAGTTGTTCGATGAATTTTTGACATTCCTAGATCGGCCATTCGATTGGCAATATTTTCATTTGAAAATCTATCATTTTTCAATGCAATACTTGCAAGTCTTGTGTGTTCTGTAGGTTGTAATTTTCGCGGGCGGCCACTTTTTTGTTTTTCTTCGAGTTTTCCAGTTTCTTTTAATGTTTTTACTAGCCTATATATTGTACTTCGAGGTGATCCGGTTAATTTAATTAATTCATTGGGATTTTTAGTGGTACAATTATATAAGTATTCCACCGATAACCATGAAGCACGTTTTTTACGCATGTTTACAAATGCGGATACTGAGCGCGAAGTGAAGGGTTTGTTTTTTATAATGTGTTTAGTATTGTTGGAAAGCTGAATCATCAGGCTTTCGTAACATATTCGTTACATTGCTCTACATGAAGGCTAGCGGACGAGAGAAGCGGGAAAATGCAGCGCCGCCGAGTCCCATTACTTATTCTCTCTACTGTATAAAAGATCAATTCACAAAATGGCATGAAGAATTGTTATTTTTGAGAGATGTTAAAATACCAAGGTGGTTAAACTGTAACAAAAATGAAGAACAACATTGGAGTGTGCATACTTTTTGTGATGCTAGTCAAATTGCTTATGCAGCAGCGGTTTTTTTGAGAATAGCTACTAGAAATGGGATACATGTACATTTACTGCAGGCTAAATCTCGTGTTGCGCCAATCACAAAGATGACAGTTCCCCGATTGGAACTGCTAGCAGCAACTATTGGAACCAGATTGTATACTGGAATAAAAGAAGTGTTAGGTGATAATTACTTTGATAGCTATTTTTGGAGTGACTCCACTACCATATTATCCTGGATTAAGCGGGAAGAATGGAATGTTTTTGTATGGAACAGAATCCAAGAAATTCGTTCTTTGACAAAAAAGAGAGATTGGCGTCATGTTCCTGGTTGTTTAAATCCAGCGGATCTTCCATCACGTGGTTGTACTACAAAATATCTTGCAACATCTAAATGGTGGGAGGGTCCAAATTGGTTATACGATGCACCTGAAAATTGGCTGAAATCGGATATTTGTTCTTTAAATGAAGACGAAATAAATTCGGAAAAGAAAAAAGGAGTGATTTCATCAATGATGATAGTTGATACACATCCATGGTATGGGTATTACTTTTCTCGTTATCAAAAGGTCATACGTCTTATGGCTTGGATTTTACGATTTATTTCCAATTGTAAACACGATACACAAGTGATGAAGGGTGAACTATCAACAGAAGAATTAGAAAACGCTGAACATATGGTTATACGCTTGATTCAAAAAGAGTCGTTCTGTGGTGTAGAAGATCAGGCAATCAAGTTACTCTGCCCATTCGTAGACAAAAAAGGTTTGATCCGACTGCGAACAAAAATCTCAAACAGAAGGGATGCAGAAGATTTTTGTCATCCATTTGTGTTATCCGCCAATCATTCAGTAGTCAAAAAACTGATTTACGAAACACATATAAAGTCGTGTCATGTTGGCGTTCAGGGAACAATAAGTCTGCTCTGGATTCTTGGTGGAAGAAGAGCAGTTAGGAATGTGCTCAAAACTTGTGTCACATGCAGAAAACAGAACTCACAACATCTACAAACAAATGCTCCAGTACTATTATATGATAGAGTTAGAGATGCGTTGACATTTGAAGTTATTGGTATCGACTTTGCTGGTCCTGTATACTTAAAAAACAATCAAAAAGCATGGATTTGTATTTTTACTTGTGCTGTTTATCGTGCTGTGCATTTAGAGCTCACAATGTCGCTTTCTACAGACAGTTTTTTACAAACTTTTCGTCGTTTCGTATCCAGACGGGGTAGACCAAGAACCGTATATAGCGACAATGGAACTAACTTTGTTGGTACGAATAATGCATTTTCTCATATCAATTGGGAAAATATTGCAAAATATAGTGCAATAGAGAAAATAACATGGAAATTTAACCCGCCATCAGCAGCGTGGTGGGGTGGATGGTGGGAAAGAATGGTGAGACTCGTGAAGCAACTGCTACGAAAGGTATTGGGAAAGGCTTCTCTAAATTATGAAGAATTTTTAACGATACTTTGTGATTGTGAGTCAGTAGTAAACTCGCGACCCCTTACATACGTCTCTGATGAAACGGCAGATTTGGTTGCTATAACTCCAGCAATGTTTTTGCGAGATATACCCGAGATGGGAATACCGCATTGCGACGTGGTTGAAGCAGGTAGTTTTTCTCGAAGGATTCGATATCGTCAGTAAATTCGAGAAGATTTACGACGTCGTTTTAGGAATGAATATTTAGGACAACTAAAACAAGCACGTGGAAAGAAACCTACACGAGCAATTTCTGTTGGTGAAATTGTTCTCATCGGAAACGATAATAACAAGAGGATTGAATGGCCACTAGGACGAGTTGAAGAACTACTACCAGGAAAAGATGGGGAGGTACGTCTAGTACGCCTAGCTACAGCAAAGGGTCAACTGTTGAGACCTGTACAACGATTATTCCCTTTAGAATGTGCAGGCGAAGGAATTTCAGATGGTACGTCCAACTACAGCGTCCGAAAAGACATATAATATAACTCCCAGTTTTAGATTTAATTTTGAATTGAATTACTCATTTTTTAATTTCGTTCTTCAAGGTGGGAGTATGTTGGAGACAACGACTGAATTATTGTAAAACAATTAAAAAAATATATTAGTTTTCCATCAAGTAGCTTGGAAAAAATAAAAAATAAAATAATAACGTTTTGACGTTTCTGTAATAAAGAAAAGAATATATTGCGAATTTAAAAATTAATTATTCTGGTTTTATTTATGTACTATCTGAGTACGATCAGGTAGTTTTTGAATCTGCAGTGCCAGGTATTACAACGGGTAGTTGTTTTGACCGGGACACAACAAAGGGTTTTAAAGTATATTAAATTGTCTAGGAATTGATCCTCGGGTGGTCCATTTGGACCATAATTATCAAAATGGCGACCATCGTACGAAAAAAGTTATGTTTTGCCACTTTTTTTCTCCTTTGGCGGGCCTTAAAAAATATTAACAACTGTCGGACACACTTCGTCGAGGATCAACTCCTAGAGAATTTTATTACCTTTAAGATGCACTTATCGAGAGTTAAATCGGTTAATTTGTTGTCGAGATATTCTACCGCGCGACTTAAAAAATATGGTTTCGAGAAAAACGCGTTTAAAGTTTCACCTTCAGACTGACGCGCGCGAAAACGCCGTGCTTGAGCAAAAACATTGTTTTGTTTAAATCGCAATTTCACATATTTCCAACTCGAATTTCAAAAAAACGGCTTTAGAGACTTATAGTCAACACTTCAAAGTGTCCTATTCTGCAAAAAAAATATATATCGATTTTTTGAATCCGCAAAAGGTGAATGCCCCCTTAAGGTTAAATAATTTAGCAGGGAAGCATCTTAAATAAATGTGAAGTTGATACCCTAAAGTTTCAGAATTTGAACCAAGTAGGTATTGAATCGGTTTGAAGTTTGGCTACTTTTGGATACCAAGTAACTGCACTATCATAGATACTGCCACTGTGAGAGAGTGCGCTATATGTAGAACTAATGTAGTAGGGATAAGAGTCACTCCTACAATACCTATGTGGGGAACCCTCGTCTCAGTGGGAGCACTGCGGCGCCCCTTAGAAACTCAAAGATTGCAAGTATTGCCGCTTAAAAAATCTATTTTCTTATTTTGTTCTTTTATACTCACCGTTTAGTAAAGTGTTCAGTAGCGTTATGATCAGAGTTACGGAGAGTATCACAACCTTACATTTTTAGATCGTATATTTTCAACCGTGTATTAAATGGAACTTATTGATGACATAAATCTTGTTATTGATGAAATTGACGACGAGGATGATAACATTTTAAATCGTCACCCTTATAATAGTCAGAATCGCCATCAACAATGGGATAATTTAAATTGTTGGGATTACTTGGATTTTGTCATGAGGTTTCGCCTGACAAAAAATGCAATGTTAGAAACTGTACTCATAGAAAAAGGACTTGTATATGAGACAAATAGATAATAAATCACTTGATTGTGTGCACTGTGTAGTATTAAAAATCAATAATAATTAATTTCGTTTATTGTATTGTGTAAATATTATGTACAAAGTACGTACTTTTGCTGCATATATCTAAAACTATATTTTTCTTTCTGCTATTAAATTCTAATCACAAATTTAACGGATCAAGCTAGTGAAAATAACTAAAAAATCATACTATCTCTTTCTTTTTTGGTGATATATATCGCCTTATCTTTGTCTACTTGACTGTACTACCGGTATAAAAACATCGGCAGTGTTCAGTATTTATGGGTAAGATATAGTAACATGAATATACCGAAAATTCTTACAGGAGACATGTAACTTTACTGAACACGTAGCTAACAGACACATTACTGATCAGATAAATATACCAGGCCTTAATGTGTAGAATACGCTCTGAAAATATTTTGACGAAATTCATCTTCTATAAAAAGTTATACATTTATATAGAAGAGCGCATACGTTATGCCGAGACACAAAATCGGCAAACAACCAAAGACATTTGAAAATCCAAAAACAGGGCAACTTGCGGTTCAAGAAGAGGCCTATGAGGAGATGTATCTCTTATCATATGGTTCAGGGATCACGGATTGAAGATACGAATAATTTTAAGAATTATTTATTATAAAACATTAAAAAAAATACTTTAAACGCGTTTCTCTCAAAATGGCATTTTTCAAAATGTCAAAAAGTCGTGTGAAAAGAGGTTATGCGTTGACATATGTAAAGCCAGTGAAGCAGTGACGTGAACGTTACCCGCTTCTGGTTTTTAAAACCATCTTAAATGAAATTACTGGGACAAACTGGTTACAGCACTTTCGATTTGAATTCCGCATCATTAATATAATAACCCAGAAATGTTTGTATGTGAGTGTGTATGTGAGTGTGTATGTGAGTGTGTATGTGAGTGAGTATGTGAGTGTGTATGTGAGTGTGTATGTGAGTGTATATGTGTAGAACGCTTTTTTTTTTGTAAAAAATGGAGATTGGCATAGACGGGGATCGAACGCACGACCTCCAGGGTAAGAGGCGAGAACCTTAGCCACTATACCATGGCGACAGATAAGAATTTTATATATAATATCAAATAGTTTGTACTGAAATAAAAGACTACACAACAGCAATGAATAAATTTCTAATCAAGTAATCTGCTCTACGTAAAAATAAAAGGTTATACGTCAGAATAATTCAAATGTCAATTTTGAATATATTCCGAATCTTCAAAATGCATATCGAGTTGTGTACATTGTGCCATTGTGTTTTAGCATAGGATCCATTATCACTTTTAAACTGCCGTGGCACTGCAATTTTCAGAATCTAGCCTGATTATTTGATTCAAAAATAATAACGAATCAAAAGTCAAATCATTGAAAGTGTTGTGTAAAAAGGTTTGTAATACACATATGTTTTGAATAATCGATTCAATTAGTAAACAGAATCCGTAAGTAAATTTATATTCCCGATTTTTGTGTAATAATACACGCATGGATTTATTAAATCAACGTAAATATCTTGATTATTTTTATGTATTAATACAGAATTTGTTATTTATTTCTGCAAATAAATACAGTCCGCCAGTTGTACAACTATTTTTGACGTTGCATCGTCATTCAGAAATTCGGATAACACAATTAACACCTTTTTATACATGTTGACAAATATCGTAAATTCAAACTATAAACTTCGGCCAAGTGTATGAAGTATGAAGTGCCATCAAGTAGTACTTCAAAGTTACCGCGCATTTTCCGACTTTGTTATCAGAATGAATTGTTTCAATTGCAAACATTTATTCAAATAATGATTATTAACAATTTTAATTAACTGTCCAAATTTCAAAATCTTTAATTATTTTATTATATTCTATAATTCATAGGCATTTAAAAATCAATAAAAACATGCATCAAATTATTAAATAATATAAAATGTGCATTGTACAATATATTTAACTCCAAATAGATGCAGTATATAAATTAAATTATAAATTAAATAATAAACAAAATCTTGAAGAGTTAATTCAAACATATTTCGACACCTGATTGGCTGGAAAAATATATAAAATTATGAATATTTAATTATTTTTAGGTTTGTTACATGTTATACGATACAAACTGAAGGAAAACCGTGTAAGGGTAATCCCTTATTTTTATATTGTAACTATGATTTACAAGATAATTATCCATCCGTCAAAATTGACCTATATTCTGTGTACTATATGGGCACATGGTGCCCACGGGTGACCCTAGTATCATCAGATTGAATTAGATCCAGAATCGCGCAGAATTACGACATTTATAACGCATGTGAGTACATTCAGGTATAAATGGTTAATGTTTGGAATCAGTTGTGCACCTGAAATTTACCAACGAATCATGAAGTCAGTTCTAATCGATCGAGAGGGTGTAACAAAGGTACTAGACGATATTTTAATACATGCGAAAACCAGAGAGTAACACGATCGCGACTTTGCAAGGTTCTTCTGAAAGAGATAGGGTTGAAACTTAAAAAGAAAAAATATAAGATTGGTGTGCGTGAAATTACATTCCTTGATTTCGGAATATCAGGTTCAGGATACAAGTTTTTAGATTTAAAAGTCGAGGCCGTGAGAAACTTTAGAACCCCAAATACTCCTGAAGAAGTGCAAAGTTTTCTAGGACTCGTACATTTCTATGCTGCATTTATAGATGGACGCAAAGTAATGTCATTTATCTAATAGACTGAAAAAGTGACCGTCACATCCGTTTATTTCAGCCCGCGAAATACGAAAATTGGTTCGCTCAACGCGTGATCCTGGGTTATTCTTATGGGACTACTACTTTAGGCCGAAATGTGTTAAGTTATTGAAAATTTGAAAAAACTGATATTGACAAATTTAAAGAGCTTCAATATAATGTCGGGAACATTGAGGAACATGCTTAATAGTGCATTTCTAATAACAAACAAACACGGCAGAACAGTAAGTAACTGAGTCAACCATGACAGATCGTTTTGACAACCAAAACGAGTCGAAATCAACCGAAACTTGAAATCTGCATGTTCGGCAGGTAAGAAATTTTGAATGGACGAATCAAAGAGCTACTTCGGTATCTTTGAAAAGAATATTCAAACCGGCAGTGCATATTTACTCTATGCATTTTTTGTTCTATCTCCAATATCACTAGAACGGCTGCACTTACGGCAAAAATAGTTACGTTCATAATGAAAGATATTAATATTTCGCGCAACTTTTGTTTGAAAAATATCTTCAAGAAATCTACCAGTTACAAGCAAATTTCTACTAAAATCAAATTTCAAACTCGAAATTTACCTGAACCGAATGTGACTATTTTCGGAATTACGTCTGTGTGTCTGTGAACGCTCTAGAGCCAAAACTGTCCAACATAAAATTATGAAACTTCAAACTTATGACTTGTATATGACCTAGATGTGCACCTCTTATTTTTGAAAAAAATATTTAAACCGGATGTGCATGTTTACTCTATGCATTTATTGTTCTATCTCCAATAACACTAGAATGGCTGCAAAACATATATTTGAAAACTTTCTACAAAAAATGTACCAGTTACGAGAAAACTACTAAGGAAAATCATAAATATCTTGTTTACGTTATCAAGGAAAATCATAATATCTTGTTTACGTTGCCATGGATTCGCATGTAGCTTTAAATCGGATCTACTGCGCTTGTCAATATTTTGACAAGAAAACAAAATTTACTCAATTAGATAAATAACATTTCACAGAATTATTAATTAATTACCCAGAAATGTTTGTATGTATGTGAGTAAGTGAGTGTGTAAGTGTGTGTAGAACGCTTTTTTTGTAAAAATACAAATTGGCATAGACGGGGATCGAACTCACGACCTCCAGGGTGAAAGGCAAGACTCTTAACCACTGCGCCATGGCGACTGCTAATAATGTTATAAAAAATAATCAAATAGTTTATACTGAAATAAAACAATCACTACTCTTCTGAAGTTCAATCTGCTTTGAAATAGACAAAAACGAATCAAACGTCAGAATAAAATGTAAAAAAAGTTTTTGTGATAAATCTTTAATTAATTTGATGATTTGAAGTGTATTTAGTGTGTTGTGTACTTTACACAGAGTGGCATCTGTTATATTATATTGATATTGTATGTTAATGAGAAATATAAATTATTGTTAGTTAATAAAATTAAGTTTTATTTATTCTAATTTGAAGTTTGTGAGACGCTATTAAGCATTTATGTTCAAATGACCGACCAAAGAACAAATATAAATAAAAGTGCTACAACGTGAGCGTCAAAAACAGTATTTCAATGTGAATTTGTGACGAACGAGTTACGGAAACATTGATTGAATTGTAAATCTTAAGTCTAAGAGGAGTAACATATTATTCAATTTTTAAATATTTAATATGAAATAAGTGCATATTATTGCCTAATTTGCATATAATTTTTGCAAATACGTGTTTCCGTCCATTTATTTTAATTCATAGTTAATATTTTCACTTCAAAATTGCCAAAAAGCAGAGATTTTTGAAAATATGAGTTGCGGTAAGATAAGATATATATATATATATATATATATATATATATATATATATATATATATATATATATATATATATATATATTTATATATATATATTTATATATATATATATATAAATATATATATATATATATATATATATATATATATATATATATATATATATATATAAATATATATATATATATATATAAATATATATATATATATATATATATATATATATATATATAAATATATATATATATATATATATATATATATATATATATAAATATATATATATATATATATATATATATATAAATATATATATATATATATATAAATATATATATATATATATATATATATAAATATATATATATATATATATATAAATATATATATATATATATATATATATATATATATATATAAATATATATATATATATATATATAAATATATATATATATATATATATATAAATATATATATATATAAATATATATATATATATAAATATATATATATATATATATATATATATATATAAATATATATATATATAAATATATAAATATATATATATATATATATATATATATATATAAATATATATATATATATATATATATATATATAAATATATATATATATATATATAAATATATATATATATAAATATATATATATATATATATAAATATATATATATATAAATATATAAATATATATATATATATATATATATATATATATATATAAATATATATATATATATATATATATATATATATATATATATATATATATATAAATATATATATATATATATATATATATAAATATATATATATATATATATATATATATATATATATATATATATATAAAAATATAAATATATATATATATATATATATATATATATATGTATATATATATATATATATATATATATATATATATATATATATATATATATATATATATATATATATATATATATATACAGTAAAACTTCCCTAACTCGAACTTCTATAACTCGAAGTATTCTCTAAGTCGAACTTTTTTCTTGAACACTAATGTTTCGTTCTTTTTATTGATGATTGTATGTTCCTGATTATATATACAATTCTTTAAATTTATATTTATATATATATATATATATATATATATATATATATATATATATTTATATATATATATATATATATATTTGGTTCAGGGCGACGAGATAAGAACATTTTACTAAGGAAATTGTTTGATTCCAGAATATTAAAGACACACGACCAAATGCTATAGCTCTTCGGTACTTCATACGACGAACTAAAAATATGCATATTGTAGTTATTATGTGGATAGCTTTTCCCGTAAAATGTAAAAAAAAAAAAAAAAAAAATTGAGTGCTTCTAAAATGTTATACTTTTATAAATGTCGCTCGAAATGGAACCTTTTAATTTTTATACGTTTCTTTAAATATAATAACACAAACCATGTTACTACATTGAAACGCTGCAATCTTACTTGTCTCTCGAATTTCTAATAAAAAAATGTACTTACTTAGCTTGAATATATTGCTCCTTGTTATATTTATGTTTATAAGTAGTAAGCCAGCGATGAGGACCTATAGCCTTCTTGTGGGAAACCAGTGCATCAGATCGCTCTCGAGGAGTATAATGAAAATTCAATAAATGATTCAAGCTTTGCTTTTTGCTGCCTGCTAATCTGCTATCTGACCCTAATTCAGCATCACTTTCCGTCAAGCCGCTGTCTTTTTTTCCATTATTAATCCCTGAATAGTTTCCACCTCTAGCTTTCGGTCGTTTATCAATGCATTTATTACGTTGCAGACTAGACTTCCGATTTGGTTCTGTTTTGAAAGCAATGCTTCCTCCAACCGATTCACGGCGTCGACCACCACGCGACAAACACTTTCCACTGCTAACATCTAAGCAATAAAAATAAACAATATTATATAATATTTTATAATTAAAATTGAATGACATGTAACAAGGTATATATATATATATACCTTGGTTCTTTTTCGTTTCAGTTCCAGTACCTTTCGAAGGGGTTTGAGCTGATCGATTTTGTTTCTTTTCCATAATATTTTGTATTTAATTTAAAATTACTCGTTGAGGAATAATAGCTCTTCCGTAAGGATGTAACACTTCTAGATTAAACGCGACATTTTAATTAGCCCTGTTTTACTATCGAGAAACAAGAAAATAGTGGCGACACTTTAGTAAATATTAAGAATAGCACAAAATTATTTATAAACCAAGAAATCTCATATTATTGAACGAAAATTCAATGCACTGACAACCTCAACCATAGATAATACCATGCTATGGGCCAGGCTATGTCGACTCTATTGGCGCAAGTGGTTTACTTTTTTCTCTTTCTAATTTTTGAAGTTCATACTCCGTACACATAGCACTATGCTGCCACAGTGGCGGCGCCAGCAAGCGAGCCGGAGGGGTTCCGGCCGCCCTCAAAATGATCTGTGGCCCTCGGTTGGCCCCCCCCGTATTTATATTTATAATTAAACGTAAATACGAGTATTACATATAAATATAGATGTGTGCCCCCTTACATGTTTTCCTGGTCCTTGCTGGCCCCGCCTAATTTATAAATATAGCACCGCCACTGGCATGATCATAAACGTCAGTCACATTTTTCATGTGTTTACAGCTGTTTACAGCAACTAGGTATTTCGATGTGTTTGTGATTTTATTAAAATGATGTTTCTCAATTTTACGTTGGTCAGTTTTGGCTCTAAAGTGTTCACAGACAACATTCCGAAAATAGTGACATTCGATTCCGGGAGAGTCAATACGTTTATTTCCGTGTATATTTATATAAACAATATTGTTTCTTTGATGTAAATGTTATATATTAATATATATTTCTCATGTACGTAAATGTTTTACCAATAAATCAGCATAATAATTTAATATATTTACTAATAAATAAGTATCATACGTATTTGAGTTTTTTTTTTTTTAATACTTATTATTTTACTCGATTTTTGGTGAAAGATTACAATATTCTGATGTTAATAGACAATCGAACATAACGTTTTAATTTGAACAATAACGTTATTTTCGCTTCTCTATTTATGATTCAGAATGTTGTGATCTTCACTAAAAATCAATCCAATTTGGTATTTTCTGCAACCTGCATTGCATATGCCATTCATAATTCCCGCCACCCGTTTAGTTCATACCCCGTACATATTGGCCTCTTTAAGGAGTCGACAATCTAGTAGTGTATTATTAAGAATAGATTCATAGATAATACACTAATAGATTGTCGACTCCTTGGCAATTATATATCAGTGCGTAAATTTTAGATTAGGCGAATTATATAAATTTGGAGATTTTAAAATACCATTAGGATAAAAAGTTCTATGAGTGATTACTGTTTTTGGTGCTGGAATAATAATAGGAATTTCTTTTGAAAATGTTGTCCTTAAATAAATCTACGGCAGTGTGAATGGGACTTGTATTTCCTAAATAAATGTTTTTGCCTTTTTTAATGGAGTTTTAATTGCAAGTAGCCAATTCCATTTTAAAATGTTTTTTTTAATGCATGCACTAAGTGTATATATGTTTTATACATTTTCTGAAAGGTGTTAGTGTGTAGATTACAAAAACAGTTCTCCCTTGTTTCTTAGCCAATTAGATTTTTTGTAAATCAGGGAAACGTCGGACGACGTGCTGTTTGTTCCTATGAGGCGGGGGTTTTTAATGATAATTCATAATTCCTGAACATATTTCTACAGTTTTTGATTATATATAGCTAATTATTGATATTCTATACAAAATGAAATACAATTAAGGTCTTAATACCACGTATTAAGCGAAATAAAAATTTAGGGAATTTTTAGTTTCTTTAGGTTGGCAACAAAAATTGTATGCTGAGAAAACTGTGGATAACTTTACCGACATCTTTTTAGTCGGTGTAGTCTCTGTGTGACATAGTGTGAACTAGTTCTCAAATTCGTTTTCATCGAACAAAGTGCACTGAAGTGCACACAGCTGCATTTATTTCATAAAACGCTTTAGTGTAGAAAAGTGTGCACTAGTTTACTTTAGTTCACATTTACTCATCACAACGAACAGACCTACTAACTGCACTGCACTACACCTAGTATTTTTTTCATCAAACAGACCTAATGTTTCACATTTTCACCAGCACTGAAACATTCAAAATGAATTTATCTGGACCAATCAAATGTTATTAATGGCTGCCGCCTTTCATAAACGTCAAATGTCAAAATAGAATTTTAATCATTAGTAATAAATATAAAACGTGTCGAAATTAAAATTAAACATTTATTTATAATATTGTGAATTTAAAACATTTGTAAAATGTCTCGTACCAAATCGCGAAGTAACCCAGAAATTTGCGCCGATTGTGGACTAGCAGGTATATAAAAATTAAAATGTCGCTTATCTTTACACAAGTATTTCTGAATATATTTGTTTAGATTATTTTGATTTATTTACAAAGTTATGTAATTTTTGTATTTACTAGTAAATGAAGATATTTTTGTAGATCCCTCCTGGGCATCTATAAACAAAGGTATATTTTTATGTAGTGAGTGCTGCAGCGTCCATCGGACTTTCGGAAAACATATTTCTCAAGTAAAATCACTTCATAGAAGCCACTGGAGCCTTTCACAATTGTTGGTATGTGTTAACATGTTAACAACTACAGAGAAACTGATAATTCTCATAAATTTAGTGTTTGTTTGGCTACTCATCATAATATATAAAGTACATAGCAAGTTAGGTAAAATTAGAACTAAGGTTTGTTGAAATTAAGTTTTGTTAGTTTGATGATTCCATTTGACGTCCAGACAGCTCACTAGTCACTAGTCATATGACACACTTATGAAATACTGTTACTGTCATGTCCACTAAAATTTTGTTGAATATTTCTCACATATAGTGGAATCAATCATTTTTGGTAATACAATTTACATTTTATTTTTAGATGGTCCAAACTTTAAACAATAACGGTGTAAATAATATTTGGGAACATTGTTTGTTGGATAACAATTCGAAATTTTTAAAACTAAAACCGCAACCGAAAGATCCTTTGCAGTAAGCATATTTATTTCGATTATTATTTTCTACATAAATTATTATTATTTTTATTTTTTTATTAGTCCGACTAAAGCAGATTTTATTCGATCAAAACATCAGCAATGCTCGTTCGTGTTTCGTCCAAATCGTGACGATACTTTATGTACAGAAAGTGAACTAAGTAAACAGTTGCACTCCAGTGTTCGAACTGGGAACTTAGAAATGTCTGTGCGGTTATTGATACAAGGGGCTGAACCGAATTTTTTTCATGATGTAAGCATCTTTTTACAGTTTCTGGCCATATTATTAGACGCACCTCTATTTTTTTTAAACAAATCTGCCGGGGTTTCAGACAAGAGCAATTTATTTTATTTCTAATGTCTTATAAACCATAAATATATTCCTTGGATATAGTTAAACAATGACACACACACCGTCTTTTAATAATAATAAAAAGCAGGGAATGTTATATTTAAAGTGTCAAATCACAAATACACAGCGAAAACTAAATTTAATAGCACAAGGCAAAAGAACTTCTGCGACCGGTCGTATAGACAACACATATTCATATTGCAACTGATAAGTAAGCGACATGTTGTAGCAATTGTGCTCATTTTATAGACCAATAATAACTTAAAGTGCGTCTAATATAAACTTTCTTAATATTATATAATTAATTTACAGGAAAAAGGTACAACCCCATTACATGTGGCAGCGAAAGCCAACCAAACATTACAGGCCGAATTATTAATGGTATATGGTGCCGATCCTAGCTCACCGGATGCCCATGGTGTTACACCTGTTGAATATGCAAGGGCTGCCGGTAACAAAGAACTCGCTGACCGACTCATTGAATGTATGTACGAAGTTACAGATCGTCTTACTCATTACGTATGCAACAAAAAACCAGTTCATCAGTCTGGTAAACACTTTTTATTACCGAATAACGGCAGTTCGTCTGATCCAACATCACTTTCTAAACTTCAAAAAGTAAGCTTATTATAATATTGTTGTTTGTTTCTCAGGAAGTGCAGTTAGTTATTAAACAAGCTAAGGTGCAGCCATCTATGCATTCAGCTCGCCTTATATAAAATATATGTGATGCGGCTACTTGACTCCCCCACTCCGCGTTTAAACTTTCAAAATATTTCTTTTTAATTATTATAACCATTGGATTCACAATTTGAATAAAAATTCTTAAAATTTTTTGTAGATTTCATTTAATATACTAAAAAAATGTGCATATTTTAAAATTCATAATAATTACTTTCTTTTACGCAGTAATAAGTAAGTCTTGTAATCATGACAAATTTAGAACTCGAGTTTTCAACGGATAACATGTTTTGACGCTGAACCGAATATAACCCCTGTGTGTGTGTGTATGTGTTTGTGAACGCTCTGAACGCCAAAACTGTCGAACTTAAAATTGTGATACTTCAAACTTAAGATTTATATATGGTCTAGATGTGTACATATGGCAAAAATTGTTATGTTCATAATGAATGATATTAATATTTTGCACAACTTTTGTTTGAAGAGTCTGTTAAAAAATGTACGTTACGAGAAAACTGCTACGGCAAATCTAAAATTTTTCATTTATGTTGCCATAGATGCGCATGTATGATGATTATATTTAACAAATCGTATGAACTATGCCTGACAACATTTTGACAGGGACACAAATTAGACTGAATTAATTTATATTTGTCATTTTTCACCGGTTAAGACAAATAAATCGACTGAGAACGTGTTTCGAGCGTATTGGTTATAGGGAACAAAAGTGAATTAGCTATATCCGACCGCAAAATTTGAATAATTGGTCTGTAAATCACATCAAGAGGTGTCGACACCGGATTGCAGTCCTCCATTCCAAACCGCTGTAGAATGTTGCGGACGTATGTCTCTTGGCTCAACTTGATGCCGTCTTTATCCTTCACGAAATTTATCCCGAGGCATCGATTTAAATCTCCTAGATCCTTCATATCGAAAATTTTGCTCAATTTGGATCCGAAATGCTCGATCGCTTTGCGATTTCGCGAAATGATCAGAATATCGTCGACATAAATGATGATGATCATTAGGTCGACGTCTTCCTTCACAATATATAGACAGGGATCTCCACTTGATGGGCATGTCCCAAGACGACGTAGTTCGTGATCTAGACGCTTGTGCCAAGCACGACCAGCCTGCTTCAGACCGTACAGCGCCTTCTTCATTCGGCATACGACATCTCCGGACTCCATATTCTTCAACGTTGTCCTGACCGTGTCGGTCATTTTGGGATCCAGTCGCTGCTCCTTGATCATATATTGGAGTACATTTTCCATCATCTCAGGAGTTTCCATGAGAACTTCTTCCTCCAATGTGCCGTTCAAATAGGCCGTTGTCACGTCGTACTGTCGGACGTGCATTCCCTTGCGTGCTGCAAGAGCGATTCCCAGTCGAATTGTACTCAAACGCGCGACTGGTGCATACGTCTCTTGATAATCGCGCCCAGGTTGCTTCGAGAAGCCCCTGGCTACGATTCGTGCCTTGCGCTTTTCCAAAATCCCATTTGTGCCATACTTGTTTCGGAGTACGAAACGACTTCCGATGACACTACTTTCTTTGGGTCTTTTGACTAGGTCCCACGTTTCGTTAGTAAGTATAGATCTTACCTCGCTTGCCATTGCGTGTATCCACTTGCCTGAGTCCGGTCCTGACAGTGCTTCTGTCATGGAAATCTCGGTGAGAAAAGCCGAATCTCCCTGCTCGTTTTCGGGATGAGGCACCACGTTGAATTGTTTTCTGGGTCTTCCGCGTTGACCTGTCAGTATTCTTCGCGGTCTTCCAGGACCTCGCCTCTCCAGTTTTCCAATAGCTGGTTGCGCTTCTGCGTTTCCGGCTGGAAAATCGAGATCTTGGGCCGAGCCGTCTTCAACGTGAACATCTGTTGATTCGTCCGCTTCGCACGTACCATGGTCATCGTCATCGACTGACTCCACTGAATCCCTTGATTCGTTGAATTGAATCTGGAAGAGATCGTCCCCAGCAGGTTCCTGTGTGGCATCGGAAAGAACGGGAAAACTGTTCAGGAACTTTATGTCCCTCGCTACTATAGTCTTCTTTTCGTTCGGGATCCAGACCCTATATCCCTTGGATTCTTCGCTGTAACCAACTAGAATGGCTTTCTTCGATCGTGGTGAGAGTTTACTTTTGTTTGGATTCCTATCTAAAACGTAAACCTCGGAGCCAATGTGTTGTAGAATACTTACGTCTGGAGCTTTGCCGTGCCATGCCTCGTACGGTGTTCTTCCATTCAACCTGCTCGTCGGACAGCGATTCCTAATAAAATTCGCCGCGTTTACGGCCTCTGCCCAGAATGACGGCGGTAATCCTGATCTTATCAGAAGGCACCTGGCAGTCTCCATCAACGTTCGGTTGCGCCTTTCTGCGATTCCGTTTTGCTCAGGACTATGTGGAACTGTCAGACGTAGTGTTATCCCATGTTTTCGAAGAAGGTTATCGAAGTTCTTGCTGAGATATTCCAAACCATTGTCTGTTTGGAGGATCTTCACTTTCATCCCCTGATGAGCTTCGACGTAGGCCCTGAAGTTCGCAAAATGCATCATAGCCTCGTTTTTGTGAGCCATGAAACGTATTTCACATCAGCCTGAACGGTCATCGATGAAGGTGACGAGAAAACGGCTCTTCCCGTGCGACATAACGCGCATCGGGCCACAGACGTCGGAGTGGATGATGTCTCCTATCTCGGACGTTCTCTGCGACCTATTAGGAAAGGGGAGACGAGTCATTTTTCCCTTGAGACATACCTCGCATGTGAAGTCCTCGTTCACATTGTTGACGCGTATTCCTCGAATGGTTCCGCTTCTCACTGCTTCACGCAACGATTGTAGATTGAGGTGACCAAACCGCATGTGCCAGTCCTCCAAGGAATTCTTTTCGGCATACTCACGGACTCGGCTGGCCCGTTGACTGCCCTGCAATCGCCATTTCGACTGCTTTGAACGCAGTGTAGTCCATGTATGCGCTCGGCGATAAGCATGATTTTCCCTGCGCTGTCTGTGACACTGGCTTTGTCTTTATCGAATGTTACGGTATGTCCTTTGTCGGCTATTCTACCAACTGAGATGAGGTTGGTGCAAAGATCTGGAACGTGTAGCGTATCGTGAAGCTTTATCGTTCTCACACAATCATTTACGTCCATCGCCGCCGGAACAACCCCTCTTGCCTTGACATCAGTAACCGCGTTGCTTGCGAGATTTAGTTTCCCGCATTTACGTGAATCGATCTTTACGAAAGCGTTGATATCGTTGCACATGTGGGATGTGCATCCGCTGTCAATGCACCAATCCATAACTGACGATTCCTCGTCCATTCGATATACATACTTACGTCATCGGCGAGGCCTGCAGACTGACCTGAGCATTGCTGTTTTTTGTTCGAATTACAGTCTTTCGCTATGTGTCCGAATTTGCGACGCTTGTAGCATTGTATCTTCGATTTGCGATCATCCTTGTCTTTTTCGTCCTTCTTGTCTTTCTTGTACCCTCCTTGTCCTTTGTACTTCTTTTTCGCAGCCATCATCGCTCCCTGGTTCGGAATACTTTGTTTCTCTTCTTTCCGGGCTTCATACTCCTCCATTATCTTTACCCGTAAAGCGTCAGGAGTAGGAAGGTCGTCCCGTGATGAGATTGCACACCGAAAGTTTTCGAAACTATCTGGGAGACTCCTCAAGAGCATTACCGTTAGTAGGTCCTGATGTATATCGATCTCCATCTCACCTAACTTGTCAACGGTATTCATAAACTCCTGAGTACTGCGTGGCACGTCGTCATCATCGGCCATTTTGTGCGATATAAGACGTTTTAGTAACGCCGCCTTTCGCACCGGTCCGTGCAACAGATGTATTTCAGCCAATTTGGTCCAAATTTCTCGAGCCGTCTCACATGCTCTCACTGGTTTCAGTTCCGATGGGCCGATGGCCAGGATTATGTCGGACTGGGCTCTCAAATCGCCGCGTGTCCAACATGCCGCAGCGGCGGTGGAGATTGCATCTCCCGCTATGATTTCCGATTTTACCGTAGCGCCACTGACATAATCCCAAGCATCGTTCTTTATGAGTATAGCTCGCATTTGGATCCTCCAAGTGTCGTAGTTATCCTTACCCAGTGGTTCGAATCGTACGGCACCACTCGAATTCATGTTCGACGGTTGGAACAGACCAAATCTAAAGAGCTTGCGACACAAGCGCGACTTATACTTTTACTGTGCGTTATTCTAATGGCCTGAGCCCATAACCTGTTGAAGAATGCAGGCTCGTGAAAGAAAAACATAAACGCGCAAACGTTAGTTTATTGTAAAGGTATATAAGTTTCAGATACAGTGCAAGTTTACATGACATAAGTAACATTAAAAACAACTGCAGGGGGTTTCCTAGGTAATCGGTACTTTTATGTAACAACTGCGGCGAGATGACGCAGCCTACCAGTGCATGAGTACTCAATCTCAACAATATTTATATAAATATATATATATATATATATATATATATATATATATATATATATATATATATATATATATATCGCTCATTATTGTTATTCTACACGAAATTAAGAAATTTTATTGAAATCAGGGAAATTATGTCAATAATCATAATTTTTTACATAATTTCCCTGATTTCAATAAAATATTTTAAATAACCTTTTGGGTATTTACATATTATATTACATTAAAATATATATAGAATAATGTTAATAGATATGGCTAAAAACCGTGTTTTAATTAATTTTGTAAATTAAAATGAACTGTCAATTAGAGGCAGCCAATCACAAGGCCGGATAAGGGTTTCACGCGTGCCATATATCGCGAATATGCAAACACTTTTCGGCAACACTAAGGGCCGGTTGTACAATAGCAGTTTAATCTCCAGATCAGATAACCGATAGATTAACTTTGAACTTAGTTTATACACGCAGTTGTTGTACATTCTTAGTTCAGTGTCAGATTTCCTGAACTACGCTTTGTTATAAGAAGTGAATAAAGAAGTTATACATTTTACATAGTTAGCTTTGACTGCAACTGTTATTGGCACTTGTTTTTTAAAATATATGTCATCGCTGTCAAATAAAAACAGTATTATTATAAAGATATAATAATATATATGAGTGTTTGGTTTATTGTTTATATTTTATGCATAATTTATTTCAAAAGTAACAAATTTGTTATATGTTGGCCGGTTTTTGTGTAGTAAATAATCAAATCCCTGTGCGCATGGAAAAACATAACTTCGACGCCCCTGTCTTCATCCCATTTCACAAAATGAATTGATCTTTCTCAATATAGTTGGGGTTTTCAAGGATTTTCTACTATTCCTATTAGGTCAAGAAAGTCTTCATCATCTGTTATGTAATCTAAGGCTTCCATAATTATTAGAATAACTGATGAATTGTATATGTCAGCTGTCAAAAAGTTGAACTAGGGTTTAAACGGTAGATCGTGACGGTTCAGTAGAACTAAAGATCAACGCTGGATTAACTACTAAACTGTTGATGTACAACAACTTTTTCACAATGAACTAAGATTACAAATGAACTGAGTTTAAACTGCTATTGTACAACCGGCCCTTAATGAAATTTGGTATACATATAATTTCCATGCCCGTGAAGTTCCCGTCGAATTTTAAATCCAATCGGCTGTACAGAACCGGCGTTATAGGCCCCCAAAATTTGGAACCCTCCTAAATACTGCATCTAGTCAACTTTTAAATTTTTTTAGAATTTTCTACTAAAAATTCTAAGATATTTTATGTCATTAAAGTTTTTTCAAATTGTGAGCCCATAGGCTTAAAAAATATAATATAAATATATTTTGAAGTATATCAGACATTGAACGCCATCTGTTAGTGAAATGAAGAAGTTATGTTATGTGACAGTAATTTTTTTGGTTATATTTTCCAATATATAAACTGTTTGCTTGTGTGTTTTAATTAATAAAATTAGGAAATGTTTATGAAATTATTTTCAATATCCTTGGCTAATCACGAAACGAACGATATTAACGTTACCCATGTGGATGTGTGCAATTTTAAATGTGGGGTTATGGAAATTAAAACTGTTATGGTACAGGAATAAATAAATCTCGGGATCATAATTGGTTAGCACTGTGAGTATAATATCGATGATTTAGAATTATATACGTAAACTCGGAAATTCATCTATTTTATATTAAATGCAGAAGAAATGTCATCAAACATTCAAAACTACATAAACCAAATTTTAAAAACTTGTCGTAGATTATTACATTATTGTACATAACAATAATTTGAATATATTCCAATAATGAATTGCTATCGCTTTTAGTATTGTATTTATTGCGATTGGGCTCGCCGGAGCGACGAGCTGGTAGCACTGGCGCTAGCGCCAGTTCTTGTTTTTTATTATATCAAAATAATCTTCAAAAAATTGTAAGATTTTTTATGTTTTTACAGATTGTGAATCTGATGGTCAAAAAAAAATATTAATAATATTAAAATTTAAAAGGTTTTTGATTGATTGTCGGATGATTGCAACAATAAATTTTGTACTCTAACAATTGCTATCCCCTTTAGTATTGTATTTATTACGATCGAGCTGGAAGCACTGTCGGTTGCGCCAGTTCTTGTTTTTATTATTAATTATATTAAACTAATTACAAAAAATTGTAAGGCTATTTATGTATATAACATTTTATAAAATTGTGAACCAAAAGGCCAAAATAATTAAAAACAATTATTTTAAAAGTTCGTATAGGCATAGGTGCCTGGACCTAATCTTGTTAATGAAACATTTTTCGACGAAATATCTTTGATTTTAGCGTAATAGTGTATTTCTAATACTAGTTTATATGAATATTCGAAGTTGAAAGGTGGCTCCGCATGCAGAACTAGATGTACCTGATGGTTTGTCATAATGATAATGTTGATGTGAACGTTTAGTGTAAATAAAATATTTTGAAATATCCGACTGCATTTCCTGTGGAAGAATCATCTCTCTTTATATTCAATAATCAAGAAAACCTACCTATATAAACTTATTATGTTCTCATTATATTTTTATAATATATACTATATAAAACATAATTTTCTCTGCGTGGTAGTATTATAAAATCATTTTTAATAATCAAAAAGTGAGTTATATTTCGTCAGTTGTAATAACTGGAATTTAGTTATTGATTTCAGTCTCTCTACGACATAGCTCACGTGACAACTGTCAAACCCTGCTGATTGTGTACCTGATTAGTTCTGAAACAGTTTTTTTTTTTTTTGAATGTCATTGTTATCTCGCCGTACGAAGTACCGAAGATGCTAAAGCATTCGGTCGTGTGTCTGTAGCATTCTCAGATCAAAAAATTTCCTCAGCCAAAAATGTTTGTCTCGACGCCCTGAATCTAAAAATTTATATATATATATATATATATATATATATATATATATATATATATATATATATATAACTTACATACTTGGATGTTAGTCGTCGCTCGCTCGTAAGACCAAATTTGTGACCTCTACTCCTCTGAAGATATCAGAGTGATTCACACCAAATTTGGTACACATATGATTTGGCATCCCATTTAAATCCAATCGCATGTATACTTCCCGAGTTATAGAGCCCCAAAATGTGGAACCCTCCTTAATACTACCCTTATAAAAATAATTAAAACACGCAAAAATTCTACTAAAAATTCAAAGATATTTTTTGTCTAAAAGATTTTTTCATATTGTTAAGCCAAAACCCGAAAAAAATTATTAAATATTATAATTTTGAATTTTAAAATATGCACTAAATTTTTTTTTTATCAAAGTAATCTACAAAAAATTGTAAGACTTTTTATATTTATAACAACAGGGCTTCCACGCATCACTATTTCCTCTTTTATTCACTTTTTCCGAAATCGATCACTTATAGTCACTATTTTTAAATTTTATTAGTATAAGTATTAAAGACGCTAAAAATTCGTCAATGTTCTAACTTCGTTGACTCAACCGATTTTTATCTTTTTTTTTTTCGGCAAAAGCTTATTAGAAAAGGTATGAAGGTGTGCTTTTTATTTTTTCAATTGTCAATTAGCAAATATGTGTTTCTACTTTCTTTTACGAAGTAATAAGTAAGCCTTATAATCATCAAAAATTTCGAGCTCGAGATTTCAACGGATATACACGTTTTGACCTTCTCTGAATCGAATGTGACTATTTTCGGAATGACGTCTGTGTGTGTAAATACTGTCAAACGGCTGCTCTTATGGCAAAAATAGTTATATTCATAATGATAGATATTAATATTTCAACCAATTTTTGTTTTAAAAGTTTCTTCAAAAAATGTACCAGTTACGAGAAAACTGCGATGAAAAATTTTAAATATCATATTTTTGCCATGTATTTGCATATAGCTTAATCAATCATATTATGATTTGTGCCTGGCAATATTTTGATTTTTTCTAGTAAAAACTACGTAATAGAAAGTCGAGTGCAGGCCACTCTAGCTTTTTTTAATACACTCTTAATTAAAATATGTACAACTGTTTTATTTATTTAATAAATTTGATAACACAAGGTTTTTGTGGTCGCAGATTACGAATCTGACCTCAAAATCGGTCTAAAAACAAAATGGCGTCTACAAAATGATTTTTTTTATTCACTATTATTCACTTATTTCACTTTTATCCTGTAAATACTACACTATTTTTGTATACAAATCTG
Source organism: Leistus spinibarbis (assembly GCA_933228885.1). Taxonomy (NCBI): domain Eukaryota; kingdom Metazoa; phylum Arthropoda; class Insecta; order Coleoptera; family Carabidae; genus Leistus; species Leistus spinibarbis. The sequence continues at coordinate 8,429,329 of OW121793.1, forward strand.
CTGTGGAAGCCCTGTAACAATTGTTCAAATTGTTAACCAAAAGGCCATAATAATTAAAAATTATTATATAAATATTACCCATAAGGCAAGGTGGACGCATCGGTGCGTTGTACGTACCGAATCTTGTTATGTAAATTACTTATTAAAAATCTTATAAATTCGTCACGAAATAATATTTAAATAACACTATTTTACCACAATAATATGTGTTTATAACCTTTTTTTTTTTAAATTATATAAAATTTGAGAATTTACCCTAACCTTTTTTCTACCTCGTCGATTTTGCGATTAGGGGATTCGATAAGTTATCAACTTTCCGCGAATGTGCCGAGATGTACTTCTTAATACGAAACATATCGACATTTTGAACTGAATGTGAAAACTAAATCACATTACATATACTTTTTGACATTGACTTTTGAAAATTCTGATATGCCAATGTCAGATTAACAGGAACACTATAAGCTATGTTTGACAGTACTTGATGATCGAAAGGTATTTGTTAAACAAATCTTTTTTTTTTTAGCTTCCAAATCATTTATTTGAAGAATTAGTAACGGATGTCTATGATGAAATCGATCGTAGGGAAACTGAAGCAAGTAAGTAAAATGTCTAAAATTTTACTTTAATAACATACTGTACTTTATTAATATATATATATATTTATAATAACTTGTGTGCGCCTATTAACAAGGAAGGGTGAGTATATACATAAATACATATAATTTGAAGTAGTTCTTCATTCGTCGTTACCTAGCTTTAATATTCCTAAACAATGGTTATTGTTCAAAGTTTGGTTAAGCTGCAGTGACTCATTAGAATTATCAACAATTCCATTTTTACCTGTGGACCCTGGATTATCAACGACTAGGAACCAGGGACGTCAAAAGCTCGCGAGATTTACGGTGAAAGAACTTATGCAACTTGTTTGTGATATTTTGTATGACATAAGAAGAAGACAACTTACACCAGATAAAAGTAATTATATTATAATTATATCTTTGTGACCTAACTCCAGTAGGCGTTCGGTTATATAAACTAAACAAATCATAGCCAAGGGTTAATATTCTCGGATCTAAAAAATTCCTTAACAAAAAGTTTTTGTTATATATATATATATATATATATATATATATATATATATATATATATATATATAAGCGTTTTAAATCTCTTTTACCCTTTCAGGTGTCGAGATTAGTTTCTCTTCTTTGGTAATGTCTTCTATACATTTTTTCCATTTCTTTCTATTCCTCGTTAATTTATTTGCATCTTGGTAGCTGATGTTGTTTCTGTTTAATATTTCTTCTATATTTTTTTTGTTGTTACTCTCGCGTTCCATACTATTTTTGTTTGTCTTTCTTCTGACATTCTTATTAAATGTCCGTACCATCCTAGTTGTTTTTTCTCTACGGTGTTTTGTATATTTTCTATTTGTAACCTTGTTCTTATTTGTTCGTATCTTATTCTGTCTAGCTTTTTGTACTTTTCTTAGATATTTCATTTCTGCTGCCTGTATTTTACTTTTAGTTCTTTGATTCATTATCCACGTTTCACTTGCGTATATTAGTGTTGGTCTATATATTGTTTTGTATAGTATTATTTTGGTTTTTCTTTGTTATTTGTTTGTTCAAAATTATTTTGTTCGTTGTGTGATAGCATTTGTTTGCTGCCTGGATTCTATTGTTAATTTCCTTCTCAAAGGGATCCGCACCGAATGCCCAATTGGCTTTAGACTACCCGATCATTGTACCTAAACGAAAAATGTTCGTCTCGTCGCCTATCCTTTCGTTATTTGACAATTTCGTCAAACGAATTTCGGAACCATTCGGAATGTATGCGCCGCATTTATGACGAAATTGTCAAATAACGAAAGGATAGGCGACGAGACGAACATTTTTCGTTTAGGTACAATGATCGGGTAGTCTAAAGCCGATTGGGCATTCGGTGCGGATCCCCTTCTCAAGCCTCTCTTTATTATCTCTTATTGAACCTAGGTTTTGGAATGTTTGTACAGTTGAATTTTTAAAAGATGTCACTTCAAGGCCATCGGTATGAACCACGAATACCTTTGCGTGTTTCTTTCTCCTGCATGTTTGTATGCATAAGAGAAGGATGGGTAGAGTACCCATACCTCGCGCGGGTTTTCGTGATTTCAGAATAGAGTACAGACATCCTCCGCTAGTCAATCGTTGTTCTGTCCAACGCAATGTATGTATAAAGGCGGTATCACATTACGAAGATATCGATAGTTTGACATCGATTTTGCGATGTTTTTTCAGTTTTCCGGTGTCATTTCTAATGTGATAGGGAGCAAATAATAGGCGTTTAAATATGAAACGTGTTCGTATTCCTTGGCTTATCGGTGTCCAATTATCGATGTCTTGTGTTGTGCGCAGGAGCAACTTAAAGAAATATCCCTGTTTTTGTTGTTATCTGTCAGTTGTGTTGTTTGTATTCATTGTAGATTTATATACTGATTGTGTTTGTTGATAATCATATTTATTTTAAAATGGCGAATGCAAGAAGGAAAATTAAAATATCCCTGCTTGTTTAAATATTATTTTTAAAACCAAATTAAATACCACCACCAAGTAAAGAAATTTACTAAATTTCTGATGTCAATTTGCTAATGTGATAGAAACAGATATCGATCATCGGTATCTCCCAAAGGAAGAGGATATCGATATTATATCATATTTTTTATTGAACACATAGGCGTTCGACGAAATTTCTACCGTATTTCCAGTATATAATGCAATTGTTTCTGCTTCTGTCAGTTTTTAGTTTGTGCAATTTTTACTTTGTTTTGATCGATTTCGTGTGTTCTATTAGAAGTTTATTATGTGCCTAATGACCTGCACCACTGCAATTAACAAAATGGGCGGAGATAAAATCTTGAGTCGTATGGTGTATGTTTGACCTTGCAATGACATCTTCTAAAAATTCAACTGTACCTGCTCGACCTCTCTTTCATTTAGGCCCGGTTGTTCCAAATATAAATAAACTCTCAGTTTACTATCTGCTAGATATACTTATTCCACCTCTTTATCGGCAGAATAAAAATTTTGAGTTGTTCCATGATATTTTATACTCTAGATAGCTATCTGATAGATAACTAACAGAGAGTTGAATATTTGATTAGTTTTAAGTAGTTGGTAGCTTTGTCTGTCATCGTTATTACAAGAAGTTAGGTTATTATTTTCTGTGAGCTTGTTTAAGAAGGTGTTTTGTGGTTACTTCAAGAAAAATGGGTGATGTAAATAAAAAAAGGGAAAGATCCGTGAATTTCACCAGCAAAGAAGTTACCGCTTGTTACCCGTTGTATTATTCTGCATGCGGTTGATTTATGAATACCTGCAAAATCACCTACAGATATAAGCATACAGCCTGTTGCATAAAACCGTAAAGCTATAAGCAACTGGTTTAACGGAGATACAGCGTGATTCCTTTTATCTATAAATACTGTATTTGTGATACTTACCTATCTGATAAGAACAATAATTGATATCTAATTTTATCTAATAAATAAAAAACTGTATTTTTTGTCATTCATCCCATTTTTCAATATTTTCAAACTCAATAATAAAAATATCAATAATTATTTTACTTCGTATTTTTATTCGTGCGAATTCGGTAAGTTATTCTCTTGATAAATCTGGTAACTGGTGGTTGGAGCGGCAGTTAGCTATCTTGAAGATAGCAAATATTTATCCTCCTGGTAACTTTTAACTAAACATGGAACAACACAAACCTGACTTATCAGAAGAATATATTTTAACTGAATGTTTAACTAAAGGTGGAACAACCGGGCCTTAGTGTTATACTTGTTGGCGTGGCATCTTTCGAAATCACCATAATTTTGGTTTTCTCTACGTTTACTGTCATGTTGTGACTGTTTAATACTTCATTCCAAGCATTTAGGTTGAGTTTGAGTTCTTCTTCCGTGTGTGCTAATATTGCAAGGTCATCTGCAAATGCACATTCAGCTATCATAACTTTCGCTAGTTTGTGATGTCCTACCTCTACTCTTTTTGTTTTTCCTTTTACCTGTTTTATTATGTTATCTAGGAAAATTATAAATAGCAGTGGGCTCAATGCTCCTCCTTGTCTATGACCTTGCGTGGTTGTGAATACTTCCGATGTTTCGTTGACTGTCCTTATGTAGTTGTACGTCTTTCTGTATACACTTTTAATTGCTTCCAGTAGTTGTTTGTTTATTTTCCTTTCCTCTAGAGCCCGTGCCAAATAGAAATGTGCATGCGCGAAAAACACATTTGAGTATTGCTCCTCCTTCTTTCCTAAAGGGCCAATAATAGTATTGAAAATTACTGTGTGTTATTAAGCTCTTTAGTAAACATGGTTTTAAACAGTAAAAGTAGGTGTTTGGTGTTTAAAGTAATAAAGTTTATGGAAGAAGAAGCTAGTAATTTTTAATGTAGGCATAAACGAAAAATATTTTGTAAAATTCACGCCGCTGGAGCCACTGTATGCGGGACCTCGTTCATAGTAGCTGCGCAAGAAATGATTGACGTGCACATTTCTATTTAGCACGGGCTCTAGTATTTGCCATATCCTTTTCCGCGACACTCTGTCAACTCCCAACTTTGAGTGGCGATATTGTGGTTCGTAGTTGTAAAATACGCTTTGTTGCTTTTCACATTTGTGTGTCTCCTATTTCAATATCTGTAAGTTATCTTTTATGTTTAGATTCGATAATTTAAAAATACCCAGGTAACTTGCTGTGTACGAGTTGATTTAATTTTCGTTTGTAGTTTCTTTCGCATGACCTTTGCCACAGTCGTCACATTTTGTGCTTTTCATTTATTAAGTTTATAATATGCACGGATAAATTTGTATTATTTGTTATATTTCTTGACCTAGTTTTTTGTCTACAATGTTTTACCGTGTCGGTGAATTTGTTGATGGCTGTCTCCATTTTTTTGTTGGTATTTAGTTGTCTTATGAGTTTTACTATAGTATTTATTTCTACTATGAATTATTCCCAGTATATTTTGCCCCTTGTATTAGTGGTTTTTGTGTGTCAGCAATTTCTGGTTGTCGGAAGAATGATATTACTGGCGAATGGTCTGTATCTAGTTCGGCTGCGTCGTTCTGGAGTATTGGATGAGTGAAATTTTTTAGTAGAATATCCAGAATATCTAGTACGTGATCTGACCTATATGGTACGTGTGTTGGTTTGGATGGTGCTTCGTGCTTGTATATGGATATTGTGATCGGAGAATATTTTGTAAAGTCTTACGCCATTGAGATTGTTAGTTCTGCTTCCCCAGTTTATGCTTTTGCTGTTGAGGTCTCCTGAGTATACTTGGTGAGTTATTATTGAAGATTGCGATTACATCTTTTTCCATGATTCGTTTGTTCGGTGGTTGATATGCCGATACAATTCGGAATGTTTTGGTTTTCTGTAAATTGGGGTTATCATCTGCATAATCTGACATCGAAGCATCGGTGTCATTACGTGAATTTAGAATGCTGGGAATGTTTTTCAGGAAAATTATTGAAGTAATCAGATCGCAGTATTTTGAGGCAAAAATATACACGATGAAAAATGTTTTCAATTTTTATTTTATGAACTTATTTAAATGTGAAGATACAGCGTTGTAAAAAGGTATCTTTGAAAAATTCCACGAAACGGTACCAGAGTTACCTTTATCAAAAATCAAATAAATCAATTCAAATATAATATTAAATAGATACTACTACCATAGCCGATTAGAAAAATACTCTGATTTTCAAGAAAAGCGTTTAGAAAAACCCGTTATATTCGAAGCGCGGGGACCTTGCAACGCAACGATGCACTCTCAATGCTGTAACTTTGTTATTTTCTGGAATTTTGAGTTCACATTGGCATACAACATTCTTGGAATATTAAACTTTAGGACAATTTAAAATTCCAAAAATCGTTTTTTTTTTGCCCCTGCTACGTGTATATGCCCCCCTTAGGAAATTATTGTAGGGATTTCCTTTTCATCGAGAGAGAGAGGCCCTGATGTATTAATAACATATTATTCTAAGTATATTTTACTCGAACAAACTAAAAGAAATGTTTCACTCTGTGTAAGTTGTAGGTATAATAATTATATTTAAATTATCATAATGGCTATGCCTGCGCTAAGACAGCGGTGAAGGTTGGAAGCTAGTGGAAAAAAAAATCTTGTGATTAAGCACCGCCTGTTGTAGAACAGGACCTTAATTTGGGACACCTTTGCGCGGGGCCCTTACAACCACCCTATCGGTATGGCATATGTATTTTTGTATGTTTCATAGTGCAAATAACTATTTCATTAAAAAATTAGACGTGCGCCAACACTTTTTTTTTTACTCAAAAATTTCTGTGTTTACTCTATTATGGCAGACCTTTACATCTACCCAAACAGTCTGGCAGTGTACTTTTTATATGTTTTATGTCTAGCACAATAAGTCCAAAATTTTTTTTTGTAATGCTGCACTTTTTTGAAAACTCAAGGAAATTTTGACAATTTCAACTAAACGCCCAGCGCCCCCCCATCCACCGTACGACTTTTTTTTTTTTCTTTTTCACTGGCTCCCGTTCTATATTGCGCATTTACAATTGATATTAGTATATAGCGTCCTGAATGCATAGGTGTCTGTACCTATGCTTATTTTTTTACTTTTTTTTGGCAGCCAGACATTTTACTAATGCATATTCTCTGTATTTTATAGAACCTCATCTGTTAAAAGTTAAAATGTTACTGTTGACTATAGTGGATAAAAGATGGGTAGTTCGCTACGATACATCGATAACGTATCGAAATAATTTCAAAATTGCCTGTACCGTTACGAGATCAACATACTAGATTCATATCGATATTTTCCAAATTTAATGTGTACAACATTTTTTTTTGTTGATATCTGATCTGTTTTCTAAAAAGAAAAGTTTTTTTTTTTCTAAAACTGTTTCGAACGATACGTATCTATGCAATTACTATTAAGCACATGCTGCACAACAGAGAATAAACGAACACTTATGGTGAGTTCGAACCGACGCACAGTGGAGTATTTCTATGAAATGACCGGTCAAAATTATTTTATAGATTTTATTCAAATATTATTAAATAAGAAACAATATTATATGATAATAAGCTACTATATATAGCTTTAATTTGGTTCATGGCACATATTGAAAAGTATTTTTTAAACTATAGTTACGAGTATTTGAAGAGCGTGATCTTTTCAGGGTTATGTTCAATTGCACCTAACATTAATTGTATCTCAGCAACGATGAGCCTAAACAAATTTTTATTTCATGAATTATTTTTGTAATTTGTAAACATTTTCGAAAATGTGATCCTCTTTGAGTAATTTGCTAATCAGTGTTTTTGCTTGTAAATCAACGTTTTCAACCCCCTGTAACTAGGAGGGTATTAAAGCTAAATTAACGTTATAGGGGTTTTTTGGAGTAGAATTCGACGATCGACACGTTCCCATAGTCACTTTCTGTCTTTCTTTTTTGAACCTCTGAGTTGGGGATTAACTCACCCACCCCCAACGAGAAAACAAACTAATTATCTTTAAATATTTCATATTTGTCCCATTTTTAATCAAATTATCAAAAAAAAAATTAAGTCTGTAGTGAAACGACCAAATGACTGTACAATATATACTCTTTTACTCTGAATATTTAAACGAATGGTACACAAAATGGCGGAAGAGTGCGGAAGATTTTTCTTCGAAATTGATTAAAGAATAGTCTGAATATTATGCGTGTACAAAAGAAATAACGCGACAAGAAGCGACAGGTACTCAAAAACACTTTTATACGAAAGTTTGATGCAAAAAATATCACACATTTATAGGACTTGCAAATATTATTCGTAAACTTATTATTTTAATTGCAAATTAAATATTGATTCAAAGTAAAGTACATACCTTCTCCTACCATATCAAAATCGTTTTTGTTTTTCAAAAATTTAAAGACCAACAAACACAAATTACAAAACAAATGCGTACTGTATTATAGCCTAGTCGTTACTCAGCGCATTCGCTACTTACAATGACTGGGTTCTGATTTAATTTACCTATGTAAATAAACATTGGCCGCCCTTATATGGCAACAGTTTGACGGGCCAGTCATTCTTCTTAAAGAAAATGCCGATTTGTTTATATTTCGACTAGATTTGTGATTTCGACTTTTGACCGTGTTTTTCATACAAATACTCCATTGTGCGACGTGGCATCGCGGCAACGGCAATATAAATAAATTCCCGAACCAATCAGATTGCTAGGAATTGTAGAGCTATTTCCGCCGCGAGTTTTAAAATATTTTTGTGGAAAAGTTGGTTTAACTTTGACTTTCCTCGGAATTTCAATAACACTCAATGCACTCGAAACACGTTCTCAGTTGATATATTGATGTTAACATATTGTTGACCGATAACGAGTTAATTCGTGTTTTCATACCCAAACGTTGTTGACCGGTCACATAAATCAGATATTTAAAATTTTTCGTAGCGGACTTCTCGTAACGGGTATATTTATTGAAGAAAATTTTCAAATAAAAGTTGTGCGAAATATTAATATGTTTCATTATGAACATGACTATTTTTGCCATAATTGCAGCTGATCTAGTGTTAGTTTGCTCATTATATATAAGTATTGTAATAAGATTAAATGTATGAGCTGTAGGCACTTGTTGAAATATTCAAATATTCCTTTATTAAGTATTGTAATCATGAAAAATTTCTAATTCGAGATTTCAACGGATATACACGTTTTGATCTTCTCTGAATCGAATGTGATTAATTTCGAAATGACGTCAGTCTGTCTATGTGTCTTAACGCTCTAGAGCCAAAACTGTCGAACGTAAAATTATGAAACATCAAACTTAATACTTGTATATGCTCTAGATGTGCACCTCTTATTTTTGAAAAGAATATTCAAACCGGAAGTGCATGTTTACTCTATGCATTTTTTGTTCTAACTCCAATATCACTAGAACGGCTGCACTTACAGCAAAAATTTAAAGTTCATAATGAAAGATATTAATATTTCGAACAACTTTTGTTATATTTATATATATATATATATATATATATATATATATATATATATATATATATATATATATAAAATATAAATCGGAAATAAAATAAGCTCAATTAGATAAATGACATTTCAGAGCTTACCTATATATATATATATATATATTTATAATATATATATTATATATAATATATATATATATATATATATATACATGTCGAGTGCAGGCCACTCCAGATATTTTGTGAGTAAATCCAACTTTATGGACCGTAGTTACGTGATTATAACAACCGAACGCACCTTTTATATAATTATATCTAATTTATATGCTTTTCATCATCATATTTATTTAATTCAGATCTAAATGCATCTGTGTTGAAACACGTATCACAAATTTCCGACGACGAACCTCTGTATGATTCAGTTGCATCCGATGAAGACTATGCGATTTTGTCACCTGTCACTCAGGTAAATTTTACCTAAAACTAAATGATGTTAATTTTGAAATTTAATTATTTCCTAGGTAACTCCAGATAAATCGGACACGTCCGTCAAATCGGAACGATCCATTAGTGCTTCACCTCCAATAAAAGCATCGCCTGCAGCAGTTGAAGTTTTAACAAAACGTCTTATACAATCGGACAGTACAATATCAGAACTGCGTTCAGAAGTACGACTCTTAAAAACGATGCTTGAAAAGTTAAACACGGAAAATAATGATTTGAAATCACGTATATCGCAAACTAACTCAGAAATGAATTCAGCAACAGATAGTCTGAATTCCGTCGGGCAAATTTCGAATGGATCGCATGGCCTTGATATAAACACGATTATAGACGAAGTAAGTTTAGCTCATCGTAAGGTGTTCGGTCGTTTCACGGTTCCTTTATTCCAAAAAAAAAAAATATATATATATATATATATATATATATATATATATATATATATATATATATATATATATATATATATATATATATACAGGGTGATTCATTTAACCTGGAATTTTGTATATCTCGAAAAATACGTATCGTACAGAAAAATTTGCTGAATCGTAACTTTCCCAGCAAACACAAAAACATCCCAAGCACGTTCTTGTAACGTAACACGGCGACTTGTAACTCCCGTGCGACTTCCATTGCGATGCATATATTGCGGCCTGGTAACATCCCAATGTCCGCTTCAAATGACATTATTGAGTTCATCCCTAGAACATCGCAAAGTTACGCAAATATTGCAGTTCATCTGAACATTGCATGTACATCGCAATTGGATGTTCTTAGTACATTATTAAAGGTAGTCTCTACATCATACATTTAGGATGTTGTTAGTAAATCACTTTGTGAAATTACTCTGTAGTCGCGAAAATAGTACCCTAGTACTTTTTAATTAAATAATTAGGTAACAAAAATTAAAAAATAAACATTTTTTTTTTTACATTTATTTCAATACAATCAAAGTTACGTATAATAACAAACACATTTTTTAAAATAGTAAAAGATTATAACTTATTAGATTTAATATAAAATCAAATTATAGTATATTAATACAAACAAAAATGGTAAAATAATATAAGATATAAATACATGGTACAAACATAACAAAATATAATATATTTAAACAAAAATAGTAATACTGTATAAGATATAACATATATGTACAAAAATATGAAAATATAGTATATTTACACACACAAAGTGATAATGTAGTATAAGATATTATAAAACATACATATATGGTACAACATAAAATTAAAATACAGTATATTTAAACATACAAAAATATAACACATATGGTACAACATAAAATCAAAATATAGTGCATTTTAACAAACAGAAATGATAAAATAGTATAAAACATTATAACATAAATGGTACATTATTTGGGGCCGGGCTACCAAGATTTTCCCGGGCTAGTTGAATTTCCCAGTCCGGTACTGCTAATATGTCTTTGTTTAGCATGGCAGAGCCAATCCTTAACACACTGGCAGTTGTCACGGGCATTGTTCGGTTAATATTTGCAGCACAAAATATATACAATATTGATATGATATTTAATGAATATACACGTTACACTTATAACATTTTAAAAGAATACTGATGCAATTGTGTGCAATTCAATGTGTTACTATACACGTCCGTGCTGGTTGAAAACTATATTATTATGAAATTATGAATAAACAACAAGGAACAGATGCCGTTGAGGCGCTGAGTCGCGCTGCGTTGCCAAATGTTAAATATGAAATTATGAGACAGTATACCGAAATTTTTAAAATTATAGAAAAATGATGTTACATATTTTTAATTTGGAATGAACCGATGTATTCATTTAATTACACATTATTATTTCAACTAGATAGCCAAAATTATATTATAATCATTTGTTTTACAATACAAATTTCGCATTTCGCTGGACAATCTGTTTCTAATATTAGTCTTAATTAAATTCATTTTTGAAAATATTCTGTCAGGTAACAATATACATACAGTATATAAAGAAAACCTTATAAAATTATGTTATATTTGATAATAATGTGAGATATATTTTATTATCAGAATTATGCTAAATTTATGTTACATTTTGATAATTATGTTACATCTGGCAACACTGAGTGTAAATTTGTACCTAACTTAAAATAATTCGGAAGCGGTACAAATTCTGGTTCGCATTTCAACACGCTTACCCCCCCAAGGGCAAAGGGCCATAAACATTTTGGCATACGTTTGTTAAACAAATTTATTAGTAATTTTTGTAATATTTTACATGCAAAGGTTATGTATCTTAAAAATACAACTATTTCTTTGGTACAAAATTGTACATCTTGAAAGGACATAAAAAAATTGTATTAGCGTAAACATAATAATATATATTGAACTCAATAAATATATGAACACAAATAAATTTAAAGCAAATTACTTTAGAAAAAGTGGTTGGTGGACCAATTGTCATTGGATAATATTTACCTCGAACACCAAATATATGTATAGGGATAAGATAAAATGTCACAGAACTAAATACAGTTAATTACGTTGTTGGGAAAGCATATTTGTAACATACTGATTACATTTTATGCGATGTATAAACTTCTTATTGATGTTAAAAGAAAAACATCCTATGGAGTGCATCATTTAGATTTAGTACTGTGGCCTATAGAAATAAAACGTTCTGAAGAAAATCTCCATACAACATATCACTATAACGTGTAAATAGATGTTAAAGATATAACATCTTCGAGAGGTAGCGCAGAGCATGTTCTGTGGAGTGCGCAATGACAACGTACATGGGAGGGAAAATATTTAACATCCACAGTGGGACTTCTACACAACATGCTATCAATACACGATATTTGAACATTACGTTGTAACAAAACAGTTTCGTTATTAGGAGGTCGCGTTGTGATTTCACAATGCGCACATGTTTGGGCAGTTTTGTGACCTCGCATAGCAGTTAGTGTTTGTTGGGTTTAGTATCTCCGAGAGGTGGGGGTTAACTTTGAAATCTTAAATAGAAACCCCTATTTTTATCGCACGAAGTTAGTTGAAACGAATATCTGGTGAAGCGTCAAGCCTATTTCTTTTTTAAGAAAACCAAACAAATTCATTAAATTCGCCATTTTATATTGAAACCTAGACGTAGCCCCGGACACCACACCGCGTACCCCTAGGGATAGGCGTACCCCTGGTTGAGAAACACTGCTGTAGATTTTAAGACACAGTCATCATTGTGAAAATAGTAAGAAACAATTCAGGGTGGGGCAAAACGTGTATTTCCGTTAGAATTTTTCGTGATTTCAATACTTCCTTATATACATTGACATAGGAATGTAAACACTAGTGGTTATAAAAAATGTTTTCTTATTTTCACTGAGCCATACGGTTCGCTAGTAAATAAAAATATGTCAATACAAATATATTTTATCTAACACACTGTATCTCATTAATTGCAGAAAAATTCTTTAAACAATATAAATACAGAATTCAATTTACTTGATAATAGTGATAATGTTGATGGTGTAAATAATAATGTTGATCTGAAGTCAATGAGACGGGGTAGACCAACTAGCATGTATGAAACTCGAGAAGGAATTAAAACTCCAAATTGGCAACTGTTAAAGAATCAGGTCAGAATCAATTTCCATAATAGAAGTCATATTTGTTTTAAGACAATAATTTCAATTTTTCTGCAAGATGAAATGTGATGAAAGGCCGTCGATCACACAAAGTATGTACAGTGGTGAGTCTAGTCAATTGGAGGAACGATTAACAAAATGTACAGAGAATGTTACGCATCGTATTCACGATCTATGGAAATGTGTACAGAATTCAAATACGACGGACGGCTGTATTCCTTGTGCCGATAAAATTCGAGTTGCAGTTGCTGAGCTCACAACTATAGTTCCACAGGTAAATCCTACTTAACTATACATATGCATGATGTGTGTGAGTGTGTGTAGCTCATTGAATAGTACGTATAAATGACCTAGAGTGTACGGTTGTGCAACACGAGACAAAAACTTTTTGTTAAGAAAATTTGTTGATTTGATCATTTTACAAACACACGACCAAACAATGTCTTGTATTATCGTACGAGCTAAAATAAAACTGTTTATAAATTTATTCTGTTTAAGATATTTACTTTCTTATATGTAATATAAAAATAAAGTATTATGATCAAAAAAAAAAAAAAACGTGGAAAAATGGATTTATCTGTTTTGAGGGTTCTTGGTTCCATTTTGACTATTGACATCTGTGTCTGTGTACGTCCTACAGCCTATACCGTTGAACATAAAAATATAATGTATTGAATTTAAAACTTGTGTATCCTGGGAAAGTAAACCCTTTTATTTTTTAATTGATACTTCAACCCGAAGTGTTTGTTTACTCATGTCACAAGTTACAGAAAAAGAGAATCTTATAAAAGATTAAGATATTAAAATTTCTAGCAACTTTTGTTTGAAAAAATCTTTCGAAAAATATAGCATTTACTGAATAATCACCTTTGTGCCATATTATATTTACATTTCGCTAGTTACCACACATATTGATATTGTTTCATGGCAATGGTAGAATGAATTTGAAATACAATAAAGTTATATTACATATAGGTACAATACCTAAGTGTAAGAAAGTCGACTCCCGATATTTCATTGATTACGATCTCGTACGGCGAACTGAAGGCATTGGTGCCTGTTTTATGCTTGTTTTTAAGTTACTAATATATATTATATAAGAAAATATTTAATAAATTTTGGCTGTGATTACAATGCTAATTTAATATTATTCCTTTTCCAGGGCGCAGCAAATGATAATATTCGTCTTCTGTTAGATAGCGCGTCACGTTTACAGTTAGAATGTGCTGGTCTCCAACAAGCCGCACTTTCCGGCGATACAAAAGAACGTCAAGTGTATTCACAGAAAATACGATTATCAGCTTATGATATAGCAAAGACGACGAAAGATCTTGTTACGAAATTTTTAAAGCACACTAAAATCCCAACGAATCAAGCAGCATCGAATAAGTAATTACAAACCGCATAATCTAATTCATAACTAATTACGTATACAATGGGAACAATTTTATTATTTTAACCAGAATATTTAACGTATTTTATTTACCTGTGAAAGAACAAACAACATTATCTTTAATAGTATCCTCTTGTTTATATATATATATATATATATATATATATATATATATATATATATATATATATATATATATATATATATATATATATATTCTAAATTGAAGAGAACATAACACAGATTTTTTAATAGTAACTTACATATTTCGAACAAAAGTATATATCTAAAATTATACAATAACGAAACAGTGATAAAAAATAATTTGTCAGCCTTACAGAAACAAATAAAAGAAAGCGTTTTCTAATTTGGGTAATTGTGAAAAAATAAATCTTTGCTCACTAAGTAGAGGCATTTTAGTAATTTGTGTGTCCTCCTCTTCGAGTTTGAACTACCCTAGACATTGAGAAAATAGTATGGTCAATGCCTGCCTGAGGAATT
Source organism: Leistus spinibarbis (assembly GCA_933228885.1). NCBI lineage: Eukaryota > Metazoa > Arthropoda > Insecta > Coleoptera > Carabidae > Leistus > Leistus spinibarbis. The sequence goes on from OW121793.1 coordinate 8,444,379, forward strand.
AGCTCTGTAAGGACTTCGCGCAGCTGCCGCTGGTTTTTACCCTTTCCAAATGGGACCGTTTTCTTGTTTGGAGCATGTTCTACACATGGTCTATGGAGTTGAGGTTTGGCGATTGGGCAGGCCATGGTATTACGTCAATATTTTCATTGACCAGTCGGTTCAGAATTAACCTTGCTACATGAGGACGAGCATTGTCGTGTATAAGGAGAAATTGCGGACCGATTGCACCCGCGAACCTCATCACGACAGGGGCCCTATTCTCGAGTTCACACGACCAGCATTCGCATACGACTTTGCCTAAGTGTCGCATGAAATTTCATTTAGTGTATTCTTGAACAATCACATGCTATTCGAATACGACTATACTCGTTCAAATTTGGTCGAGTGGGTAGTAACCACACGAACTGTCAATTTTCGTATACGCTTACTAATATGACTGATTGAGCTTATCGTTTTAATCCAATAAATTAGGAAATTTCTTAGTCGCTGTAAGTTTAAAAAACAAAAATAATAATACTATAGTTTCAAATATAGCTGTAACCATTTGATTTTTGTGAATATAACGTAAAAATATGGATGAGATCATTAATTTGGCGGGTATAGCTGCAATTGAAGAAGCTGAAATAAATGCCGAGATAATTCGGTAGTTTCATGCTCGTGATAATGCATTTAATTTGCCCGAGAAGCAATTTAGAAAATTATTTAGACTATCTAAAGATATGGTTTTTGATTTAATAAATCAATTAAAAGATTATATAAATCCTCCTTCTAGAAAATTACTTAATTTTATCCACAACATTTGAGCCGTTTTAAACGTAAACTCTTTGGTAAATTTTCCACTTTTTAAATTTTCATTTTTTTCCAGAAAATTTACCATTATTTCCTTTTGCTCTGGTGTTATAGTTTTTATTTTTTTTGCTAATTTTGATTAATATTTCATATATATTTTTGTACTGTGACCAAACGTCAAAAAGCAAGAAACAAATGTAATTATTCAAGCCAACTTCTTAATAACTTTTAAATAATATTCTACGTTTGAATATCCCTTAATTAAGTTACAATAATGGATATTTATTTAATTTTATGATAATATCAATATTTAAATAATTTGTAATACATTTAAAGTTCTATATAATGCACAATAGGAAGTTGAAAAAGAAAAAAATCGAGTTATACAATTGGTCACACTGTCATATTTGTTCGAATACGACTTTGTATATAACTTCCTTTCGAACACCATTCAAGAATACATGGAGTTACTCGTATACGAGAATTTGTATTCGACCTAGGTCGAATACGAATGCTGGTCGTGTGAACTCGAGAATAGGGCCCCAGGTGAAAGTATTATTTCCACATATGCACGGGCATTATGAAACTCGTCCAAGAAAACGAGATCAGTTCTTCCACTAACCATTACTCCATCTCAGATCATCACGGTTCCGCCTTTGTAGCTGTGAACTTCTTGTACGTTTGACAGCCTATTTATGCTGCCTGGTTGCCTTCCACACTCTTATTCGACGTGAATCAGGATGAATTCTGAATCGAGTTTCAACTGTGAAAAGCACAGAGCTCCACTGCTCCTGGATCCATTGGCTGTATCTTTCGGCCCATTCTGCTCTGGCTTCGCTATTCCCTCGTAATGGTGGGCATCTGAGTGGACATCGGGAATGTAGTCCGGACACGCAGAGGCGGATGGCGACTTATTGGGGCCTGATGCTAGTTATATTTCAGAGGCCCCTAGTAGCATATAATTGGGGGGGGGGGTTGTCGGTTGTCTAAGGATGAGGATTTACTAATTACTAAGAAACATAAATATCAAGAGAAACAAGCTTAGGTACAGCGCACCTATGCCTCCAGCTCTTTTACTTTTTAAATTTAAAAATAATTGTTTTTAATTATTATGGCTTTTTGGTTAACAATTTGAAAATATGTTATAAATATACAATGTTTTACAATTCATTGTAAATTATTTTGATATAATAAAAAGATAAATTTTCTTAGTGCATATTTTAAAATTCTAAATTATAATTTTTAATCATTTTTACAGCCTTTGAGAAATTAATATACAAAAATCTTGTAGATATAATGTATTTAAGAATAATTTAAACACCCAAAAATTCTAGTAAAAGTTCTAAGATTTTTTATATCTACAAATGTTTTTCATATTGTTAACCCAAAAGCCCGAAAAAAATGATTAAATATTATAATTTTGAATTTTAAAATATGCACTAAATTTTTTTTATCAATCTACAAAAAATTGTAAGACTTTTTATATCCATAACATTTTTTTTAAAAGGTAAAAGGTATTAAAAAACACTTCGTATCGCATATGTTACCTGAAGGCGAGCTGGACGCATTGGTGCGTACCAAATCTTGTCTATAGAATGAATGGACAAATAATTCAGTCTTTCATATATCTTAGTCGATCAGAATTTTACTTTTTATAAATGTTAGTTTAATATAAGCTGTTTTAGCTTCACAACTTGTTATCGGCATTGCGGAATAGATTTTTAGAATAGTATACAAATTTGGAAAAATGTCTATGAGATTTCTGTTATTGATTAAATTTAATATATCTGGACATTTAAAACATTCTAAATATATTCTTTGAGTTGGTGACATTCGTTTTAATAGTATTTTAGTACAGTCGTTTCGAAAGCAAAACTAAATTCTATAAAAAAATGAGTAAAAACTTGATGCTCCAGCATCATAAACATCCCTATAAATCCGCCACTGCGGACACGTGTAGTCTATTTCTAATTGTTTGAGGGGTAACAGACCTGTTATGAAAATGTAATAGCTGGGAAACGAGCTCGGGCGCGGTGACTGTTGTATTCCTTCGAGCACTTGATGCTGCTCCGTTGGAGTACCTGTGAGTCGATGACGACGCCACAAACAGCTTATGACATTTTGGCTCATGGGAAGTCCTTGCAGAGCGGTGAGAACTGATTACTCAGGCAGACATTGACCATATCATTTTCTGAATGCCTAAAAGGAGCATGGCAGTTCTAAATCAAAGAGGAGGACACACATTACTAAAATGCCTCTACTTAGTGAGCAACGATTTTTTTTTTTTTCATATGTGACCAAATTAGAATTTAATTTTTTTGTTTGTGTGCAAATTGCTTTTTATCAATGTTTCGTTATTGTATAACTTAAGTTATTTACTTTTGTTAGAAATGTATAAGTTACTATTAAAAATGCGTTGTTTTATATTCTTATCAATAATTTTCTTTTTAATATCCCTAAACCATTTTGTAGTATATAATAATATATATATATATATATATATATATATATATATATATATATATATATATATATATATATATATTATTATATATATATATATATATATATATATATATATATATATATATATATATATATATATATATATATATATATATATATATATATATATATATATATATATATATATACGTATTTGTATGATAAGATGAACAAACTACAGTTATTATAGAAATGAATCAGAATAGTATTAGTTTATTATCAATGACATCACTTATTATTATTGTAAACAATTCCATTGTTGAGTGCAATTATTATTCCTCCAAATTAATTATTTAAGTATTCTATTATTTTTGTTGGAAACAAATATTTCGTTGTGATCAGAATAAGTACTTGCATGAATTATTGTGCATTCCGTAATCGTAATCGGTTATGTACAAAATATTAAATTTCTTGAATACAAAAAGCATTTGAGTGAAATTTTGAAAATATAAACATTTACAATCAACATCAATGAAACAATTATTCTTAAAAATCAATGGAAAGTGAAATAAAGTTAATTTTCCATAAGCAAGTATCCTTTCTCTGTAAGCGCTTAAGGGGGTAGTACACTGTGTACGTCGGAAAAGTAAGTAATTTTCGTTAATTTTTTTTTGGCATTAAAACTCCCAGGGAGGGATGTTTTGTAACCCATTTATTAATTATACTTTGATCTACAATTTGTATTTTTTGCAACTTCATTGGCGGCCCTCCGTGGCCAGTAAACCAGGTCGCGCGAATGTCCTCGCGCGGAAGACCAAAATCTGCGTGGTAAAATACTCCTTCCCATGTGATCCTGGTACAAAAATCGAACAAAATCCTGATTAGTAATGATATTTCGGTTAGAAATACGTAATCCGATTTTTTTTAAATTATTTTTTCAAAAGTTGTGGCCCTATGAAGAAAAAGTCAATTTTTTCACCCAAAAAATGCTTACAAATTCGTGGATTAAAAATCCATTTTTGAAAAAATCGAAAATATGGATACGTATTTCTAAGCAAAATTTAATTCTGAACAAGAAAACCTAGGCGACATCCAAATTTAATGTAAATTGTTTAGAGTTATTTCCCACGCAAGTTTGAAAAACCCCGTTTCGAAATAAACGCGTTTAAAGATAAAGTTTCATATTTCTCGTGCACTCAAATGCTCTCTCAGCGCGCCGGTACATTTTTCAGAAAATCGCTTCCTATAGTGGTAAGGAATATTCTGGCGGACTTGGAATCTTTACCAAATTAAAATATACATCCCAAGGAACATTTTAAGCAAAAAAAAAAACATTTTTTTGAAACGACACAGTGTACTACCCTCTTAAGCAAAAAATAATAATAGTGACCTCTATTTATTAAATGAACTTAATATTGATTCCCAGTTGTTCATTTTTAGCTCCCCGTACGGGGGTACGAAGTACTTAAGAGCTAAAGCAATCGGTCGTGTGTCTGTAGCATTCTCGGTTCAAAAAATATTCTTGACAAAAAGTGTTTGTTTCATCGGCCCGAATCCAAATACTTGGATGTTAGTCCTCGGTCACTTGTAAGACCAAATTTATGCCCTCTACTCCTCTAAAGGTACCAAGTGATTTGAACCAAATTTGTTACATATATTATTTGGCATCCTATTTGAATCCGCTCGGAGTTTAAATCTGATTGCCAGTTTACTTCCAGAGTTATAGGGCCCCAACTTTTAGAAAAATAATTAAAACACCCAGAAATTCTACAAGAAATTCGAAGATATTTTATATCTATAAGATTTATTTGGTAACTCAAAAAATTATTATTATTATTTTTTTTTAATTATTATATCAAAATAATAAGCTACAAGAAATTGTAAGACTTTTATATCAATAAAATTTTTTCAAATTGTGAACCAAAAGACCATTATATTTAAAAACAAATGTTTTTCAATTTTAATATGCCACGGCCCACGCGTGAACTGAAGGTTCATTGTACCTAATTTTGTTTTTTAATATATTGTTTCAAAATAAGCCATTTTTGGCCAATCTATGTTCTTGGATCCCGTAAAAAGTCGCGAACTACATTTTAAGAACCACTGCTTTATTTGACAACCTCATTTGTTTACCTACTCATGATCATGCTTTATTATAGCGAATTCGCAATATTTTTGTTCAAAAAGGACGTTTCATAGTTATCACAACAAAATCTTTATAGTATTATATATTTTAGTATATTTTCATATATATATATATGCAATTGAAGTATATATTTTGTCATACTGTTTTTATTTTAAGCTTTATAAAGATTATTTTTATGCTTATATATTTATGTTTTTATTGTATGTGTTGCAATATTAAATGTGTTCTTATGCCAATATTTTATAACAAATAATAAATTTTAACAACGTAAAATCTCTGATACATATACTTTATATTTCTATGGATATAAATATATTTTGTTGATAAACAAAAATCAAAATACTTGAATTGTTTTTTAATACATTTTATTAATTCCAGAATATTATTACATACAAACAAATTTAAAAATACGATTTGAATAACGTGAAAAGAAAAGGTACATATTTTCCGTGTAGAATTATTCGTAAAATTTATGAACATTTCCAAGCACAAATTGCTACATTTCCACCGCAAAACATATAAAGTAAATATTTGCATTCATATGAAATCTCAAACCCATACCCTTCACCAACGACTACGTGCCAACTTGGGCCAAACTTTTTGTCCATGGCTTCCTTAATCATTTTTGCAGCATTCTACATTCATGTCATATATTAAAAATAATCATAATTAATTACATTACAGAATAACCAAATGAAGTAAATATTTATTTATTTATTTATTTAGCAATACCTCATTACTAGCTGCATGTTTTTCGCATGCAGTCACTGCTAATTCCATTGCTTCACCCTTTAATTCTTCACTCATGTCAGATTGCTAAAAATAATCAAATAAATAAGCTAGTTTTATCATTCTTTTTCATTTCTATTTATTCGAGTATCATAAAGATGATGAATCAATGTTTATGCAATGCCGTGTACCAGGTACACATAAGTCAAATCGAACTAAACAAATTAAGATAAATCAATAATTTTGAATGACTCACTCTCACTAAAGGGTATGTATGTAATATTTTTTTCGTTTCGACCTCCTCCTTTTTTTCTTCTGCCATAATATGACAGTATTTCACGAATGTATGTAAACAAAGATGTAAAACTGTTTTTAAAATAAAATTTCGTTCAAAATACAGCGCCCAAGTAATCTGTGTTTTGTGTATTGCTAGCAGTGTTGCCATAGAAAGAGCAAAACATACGAGAGATTGCGATTGCGCATCATTCCCAAAGGAAGAGAGAATATGAAAACACTGGCCTAAGTTGGTAAGAGTGATTATAAATTGGTGGTTTCCATTCCTTCCAGTGGTTTCATTTGACGAATGTCACTGGGTGTAAGTGTAAGGCGAGGCTTTTATTTATAAATCAGTTGACAGTACGTGTTGTCGTGTATTCGATTTGTTTACATATTGGAAATTTTAATATCAAGGTGAGCACAACAGGTACGCAATTCCGTATTTATGCTTGTATGTTATTGTTGTGATCATTGGTTATGGAACGGGTCATTGACTGTTCTGTTGTATGTCTGTACGGTATTATTTAGCAAGGGAAACGCCTCTGTAATTTAATAATCATTTGCCAGCAGAATAAATAAAAGATGTCGAAAAAGCCAGCAACACAGCCGGCGTTACACAAAGTGATTATGGTCGGTAGTGGAGGTGTCGGCAAATCTGCGTTGACGCTTCAATTTATGTACGACGAGTTTGTCGAAGACTACGAACCAACAAAGGCGGATTCATATCGAAAAAAAGTTGTGCTCGATGGCGAAGAAGTGCAAATAGATATTTTGGACACTGCCGGACAGGAGGATTACGCTGCGATCCGCGATAATTATTTTCGAAGCGGCGAAGGGTTCTTGTGCGTTTTCTCTATTACAGAGGATGAAAGTTTTCAAGCGACACAAGAATTCAGGTCAGTAGGAAACATTACTTATGACTTCGTAAAAGAGAGTAAAAAGGAAGATGATTCATTATTCCATTATGTGTTGGCTAATCAATTAATTAGATAGTAAGATTACGTCATTTTTATTATTACAGAGAGCAGATATTACGAGTGAAAAATGATGAAAATATTCCATTCCTATTAGTTGGCAACAAAAGTGATTTGGATGAAAAGCGTAAAGTTTCGTTGGCGGAAGCGAATTCTAGAGCGCAACAATGGGGTGTACCATATGTGGAAACATCTGCAAAAACCAGAGAAAACGTTGATAAAGCAAGTTGAATTCTTCTTGTTGGTCATTTAAATATAAATTGTTTGATTTTAATGCAGGTTTTCTTCGATCTAATGCGAGAAATTCGCGCACAAAAATGCGATGACAACAAACAGAGCAACGGTCGTGGAAAAGAATCAAAATGTAAGCGAAAGAAGCTAAAATGCATTATTCTATAGGGTCTAGTTTACTGATTCTTTTATATTTCTATTTATAATATTAATTATTCAATGCTTTTGTATTTGTACCAAAAGATGTGTGTCCCAAAAAATTGATTGATTGCTTATCAAAAAGCACGAAAAGGCATATATATATATATATATATATATATACGTGTGTAAGTTTTTAGCGTAGCTTTTCACGTTTATACTTCAAGACATTTTTTAGTGCTAAACATATTTAAATTACATAAATAAATTATTGATTTAGCATCACATAAATTTCTTATCAATAATCAATCAGTTTGAGTGGAGTCTTACTTAAGTAAAGTACTCAGTGTTCATATTATGATATTAATTTTGAGTAAAATTTACAAATTGTTTTTTTTTTTTTTGATGCTCATTCTACATTGAATTATCCTGTATAAATTAATATAGAAATAATTCGAATAATTCACATTACAATAATTTTTATTATTATTTCTGTAATCACGTTTTAATTTATTTACAATTAATATTACGATACTATGTAATTATTTTTAAGTAAAGTTTATTTTTAGTTCTTATCAACCTCTGATTTATCACTTAAATCTCCTTATTATTTTGTATAGGGCACGGTCATCTATATCAGATCATGTGGCGATTGTAGTTCATCTCGCAGCTATCCTTTTTCAACTATTAAATTGACATTTAACGAATCAAACTTATAAAACGATAAAAAAAGTCAGGTTTTTTAGTTTTCAGTTGAATATGACGATGCAAGACAGATAAATTATTGTTTTTAGCAGATCTCCGCATCACTCGAACCGTCGAAGGAAAACAATTCAAATTACTTGACACATAGTAATTACTTTGACAGTGTCACGTGATCTATGACGTAGGGTGATCGTGTCCCATTCTGATTTATATATTTTAAATAATATATGACTAAACAATTGCTGCTTTCCCGTTAGAAATAAAGTAACTCGGGTTATAATAACAACTGGAACGCACAATTCACTAGGTGTACATAAATGAAGTAATGTTGCAATATTCTTGTTACGATCATCACAATGTTTCATTCATTCATTTGTATATATTTTTAGACATTGGTTAACGCATTTTACATATAAATATAATTTAGAAACATGATAATATTTAAATATAACCTTGGGGTTAATATAACTCGAAAAAATCGTGTTGCTTAAGGGGACAGGGGAAAGTAATGCTAGAATTACTTGGGTCATTTTGATCTGTGTAACGGGAATGCACAGATCATTTGAAGTTAATCTGGAATAACGTTAGCAACTAACGGGAAAGCAACTAATGAATGCTCAGCTAAAGAAACGACACTGCCTGAGAACAATAGAACAACTTCCGGTTAACACAATAATACATAACAGTTGTTTTTACAGATCAATTGAGATATATTACTACAATAAATAATATTATAAAAATATGTGGCAATAAATTCGGTAAAATATTGTTATGTAGTAAGTATGTATTAGTATACATACGATCAAGTATGTATTTGCATTTTCATTTGCATAATAAAATAATAATGAAAACAGTCTAAATAAATAAATATTAACGTTAGCTATACTCGCACGTGTGTCCGCACCCCGTCGGACAAAATTTATTGGCGGCGATCCAGTGTTGCATATGCGCTAGATGGCCGCCATGTGAACACCCCTGACACCACACATACAGGCCTTTGACGACACGATGGCATACACTGCACTGCGCGTTCTCTGGCGAGTGACACCGATCACACAGCCAGCCACTGCGCTGCAACGGCTTCGAACACCGACCGCAGTTCGTATGGATCGTGGTAGACTGTTGATTCAGTCCGTTGACATGTGGGATCCAAGACAATCGTATCACCTGCGTAGTTATATTCCACAAGCGATGCCGCGCCAACAGCTCTATATACCCCAACAGCCAATGCTCTTGTGTGGCTTCATCCAAAGCAGTCAAACAAACTCGCCGTTCGCCTAACACTAACAAGACACAAGCAGCCGTCTGCACGTCTCCGATAGTCGCATGGTGCCGTAACGCTTCGACGACAATGTGACTCGGATCCCAGACAACCATCTTCGGCATAACAGTGACCGTCAGCGAATTCGATGGCTGGTCCTCCACAGTAACCGTTTGCGTTTCCTCGCCGGCGATATCCGGTGAGTTGTGATTGGGGAACTGTTCCGGTGGCGGTGAGCGATTCTGGATTTCATGGCGCAGCGGGAATGCCTCGCTTGGTAGCGTCCAGTCTTGTTGTTGTTCGGCAATTGAATTCAACGACCGATACAGCCTGATGTCGTTACTTATGCGATCGAACTCGAGATCCAGTTCATTCTCGCCAAAACAGAAATCGCCTTTTGGCAGTTGGAACTCTGAACGAAAATGAGATAAGTCGTAACTGTGTTCGATGGTATCATCGATGATATCCTCGGCATGTTCGGCGCGAGTGATGTCACCGGAACGCGCATCCGGTTCCACGATATTGAGAACAACGGCCGGCCCGTTTGGAAGTGGTTCGTCACGTGGAGTACTACTAGTGAGGCTCATTTTAGTTGAGTCATTGGAGTAAAGAGTTTTAACTATGTTCCAAATGACTCCAATCTATTATTGTTGATAAAATTATTAAAAATAATGCAACAATAATTCTATTATTATTATTATATAATAACCTGATCTTTGCCAAGTTCTTCAGCAACACCAGCATTATGATCACACATATCCACAAACGGTTTTCCATTTAGCATGTAGCGTTGCGCGCACAAATAAAAGAAATTATGATCTTTGGCCAAATTATTGCTGAAGCGATTTAAGGAACTGGACGCAATATGGAACTGATCACTTATGGGAGATACTTTTCTGGAAACAGAATCAATTCAATCAAAAAGTATATTAGTAAATAAAAGAATATATAGGTATTGTCTTCGTACTTTGTATGCATCAATCCGTGCGTTTTTATGACTGTCGATGTCTGACTGCTGCTCACTGTGTTTTTACAAGCGTACAAAATATCGCCGCGATTATTCAAAGACATACCCTGTGGGTTGGCGTTAAGAGCCGGCCGGCTGGCGTCTTTAAACGCATGTTGATACAACGAACAATCCTAACAATATATAATATAATGTTTAAGTGTGTGCGTGTGTGTGTCTGTGTGCTCATTTACCCTGCTTGTTGATAAAAATGTATCGGGTTCACCGCGCCATGCGACACCAGTGGCGACATCTTTGTGCTCGTTAAATGCTGCGAAAGGTATGTACGGCCGTCGAACATCCCACACATTCACGCTACAATCGACTACCAGGGCACAACTAGCGATATGATATTTTTTCTGAGGTCGCCACTTTACTCTACCAATAGACGCTATTGTGTGTATTGTAAATTCCAGTTGAGGTTTTACTGTCAAATCCCATACCTTAAAGTTGATTTTGTTAATTGTAGATACGCTCTATTTTCTATATATTTATAATAGTATTTTATTACTTTGATAGTTTTGTCTCGACTTGCAGTGGCTAACCAAGTAGATTCTGGATGCCAATCGCAAGCGAAAATTGGACCGCTATGCGCGGTAAATTGTTGTTGGCACTTATCGGGTCGCCGAATATCCCACAATTGTACATTTCCGTTTTCCGAAACAGCGGAAAATATCTGGGAAACATGCGGGCTGAACTGAACATCGCGAACACTCTCTGTATTACTAGAATTTCATTTGTAGGCATACATATAAAAAAATTAAAAAAAAAAACAACAAATGTCATCAGTAATTACCTGAAAAATGTTTTAACCGCTTCTTTGGTTCGCAAGTCGAAACATTTCATAGTACCATCCTGTGAGCCAGAAATCAGCCATGACGCTTCAGTTGTGTGAAAACTAACTTTATTTACAGTACGTTTGTGATCCACAAAAACGTGCTCTTGTTTCGATCGTCCAGTTTTATTTAAATTCCATAGAACTACAGCACCGTTTGTCGCAGCAGTGGCAAGATAATGATCTGTACATACATGTGTTACAATGATTTGATTAAAACAGGAGTGCGGATTTCGTACCATCTATAGCGTTCCATGCAACATCATTGCAAGAAAAATTCAGGTTCAAATTTTTGCCAACACGTAAATTGCATATCTCGACGAATTGGTCTTCTTGGATTGAAAATACCTTGAACACTACAATATATGGGGTACAGCACACACTACTATGTTATATAAATCCTACTAATTACCATTTCGGCCAGCGATTACAACTTGGTTGTAGTCTTTCGACAATGCTAATGCATTCGCTGGGCCTTCTTGTGTTACGTGTATTGTAGAATATGACATTGTTGGAAAACAATTCAACCCATTTTTGAACACAATTCTAAATCAGAATGTTGCACTCACATAACCACATTTTTATACAAATTAATGCGCTGCAATCAGCTGCAATCAAATGTAACATGATGTTATGGAAATCAATGCAAATCTTGTTTGTCAATCATTTTGCTTCATTTGCGCATTGATCATATTTTAAGTTCATATTTATTACAGATATAAGTATAAAAAGGTCGCAAAAAAATAAATAAATTAAGGTTCACTCACAAACGAAATGGACTACAAAAGTGATGACGCGTAATTGTGCGGGAAATTAGGATGCGGTCGCCGCCATTTTCGTTTCTTATGGGATTTAACATAGAGGTGAAGTTTGCATGTTTGTACCGTTCTTATTGTAAAGCTGGTGGGTATGAGTTATTTTTTTTAAAATAGGCTCAAGCTTCAACTCCAGATTCATGTATTTAAAGTAGGGCGACCATAACTAATTAGTTTGTAATTAAAGAATAGCGACATTATGGGAAAATAGCATTTAGTGTTGCCGAAAAGTGCTTGCATATTCGCGATAGATGGCACGCGTGAAACCCTTATCCGGCCTTGTGATTGGCTGCCTCGAACTGTCAGTTCATTTTCATTTACAATATTAATTAAAACACAGTTTTTAGCCATATCTATCAACATTATTCAACATATATTTTAATATAATATAATACGTAAAGATCCAAAAGGTTATTTAAGATATTTTATTGAAATCAGGGAAATTATGTCAAAAATTATGATTATTGACATAATTTTTTACATAATTTCCCTGATTTCAATAAAATATCTTAAATAACCTTTTGGATCTTTACGTATTATATTATATTAAAATATATGTTGAATAATGTTGATAGATATGGCTAAAAACTGTGTTTTAATTAATATTGTAAATGAAAATGAACTGACAGTTCGAGGCAGCCAATCACAAGGCCGGATAAGGGTTTCACGCGTGCCATCTATCGCGAATATGCAAGCACTTTTCGGCAACACTAAATGCTATTTTCCCATAATGTCGCTATTCTTTAATTACAAACTAATTAGTTATGGTCGCCCTACTTTAAATACATGAATCTGGAGTTGAAGCTTGAGCCTATTTTAAAAAAAATAACTCATACCCACCAGCTTTACAATAAGAACGGTACAAACATGCAAACTTCACCTCTATGTTAAATCCCATAAGAAACGAAAATGGCGGCGACCGCATCCTAATTTCCCGCACAATTACGCGTCATCACTTTTGTAGTCCATTCGCCGTAATTTATCTTTGGTTTGACATACGGAGTGTATCCGTTCAGTCTTCAAATTTGGCACTTTGAACGATACACATATTCCCGTATGTCAAACTTCGACAAATACGAATACGATACGAATACGAACCAACTCAAATTGCGAATTGGCAACATTGTTTGGAAGTAAAAGTTATAAAACGTTTAGTTTAGTCAGTGCGCATCAGTGCGCATGTCAAATCGTTGCTGACGAAAAGATAAACAAATCGTAATAGAAATATTATATTTATTATTGTTGTGACTTGCACAAAATTTCTAATCAATTCATACGTTTTTATTGATTCTTGCATAAAAATGAATCCGTATCTACCGGCAATCGGTGCTACAATTTTACCAAATCTGGGGGGTATTGCTGGCGGATATTTTACACGGAAAAGCATCAAAAATTGGTATGATCAGTTGAAGAAACCGGAATGGAGACCACCAAATTGGTCTTTTGGTCCGGTTTGGACAACATTGTACTGTGGAATGGGATATGCTTCATTTTTAGTGTTCAAAGAGGGTGGCGGATGTGATGGTAATAATTTTTAATTATTTAGGTTAATTTTCAATTGAAAGAGGGGAGTTTTTATTTTAGGAGCAGCAAGATTGCCGTTGATGATGTTTGGAGCGCAACTTGCATTGAATTGGGCGTGGACACCGCTTTTCTTTGGCTTACATCAAGTTAAATGGGTAATGAATACATATTATGAATGAATTAGATATTAATTGTAATAAGTGATTCTTTAATTCCTATTGCAGGCCTTTTACGAGATAATCGTACTTGATGCTGCCGTGGTCGCTACTGGACTAATGTTTGCCCAAGTCAATAAAACTGCCGGACTATTGTTTGTGCCTTATGTAATTTGGATGGCCTTAGCTACGGCTTTATCTTATACGATTTACAGAGATAATCCAGATGCTGACAAAATTAAAGAAATATAATACAAATATATATATGTATTATAGTACATGTTGAACCCTCATTATTGTCCCACAATACAGTAGTATTTTAATAATTTTGTAAAGTTTTAGGTTTTCATTAAATACATTTTTTATTGAACTTTATTTTTAATGATTTGATTGTCGGATTGAACCATATCAAGATGAATCTTACAATTTAACTTTTAAAAAATGTTTGTAAATGAAAGTCGTTTTTCTGAAAGTAAAGAAAACAAATGTCTAATTTTACTGGGATGATTTCAATAAGAAAACTCGCATCAGCTGCCTTTGTAATTTATTTTTTATTTGAAAGTAAATATTGTAGATTATGTCCTATTTTAAAGTCAGACTGCCCTTGAACCTAAATCAATGAAATACAATTTATGAATAGATTCGTGTTTTAGATTGTATTTAAATTTAAATGAAAAATTAAACAGCAACGTAGTAATAGAATATTGTGTATTTTCTATCAAATATTCTATACAGATGACTACATTTCTCTTAACAAAAACTGGATCGTACAGCACTTATTTGTACATTTAAAATTTGAGAAAATATACATTGAGAAACTTAATTATATATAGAATTTTTTAATTTTTTTTTTTTCGAAAAATTACTTTAGATTTATCGAGACAGAAGATAAATTAGCATACATGGACAAAACGCGACTTATAAACTATGTTCAATTCAATTCTGCTTCGGTTTCTCTTTCTCATCATCTTTCTGCACGACCTCCTCTTTGGAAGCTTCATCGAAATTCTCAACAAGATCTGGTACTTCGTCGTCTTCATCTGCGACAATTTTACCACCAACACCACCGGCGTTCGCGACGCTGCTCGCCAGTCTTTTTAGTTGATTTAATCCTTCGGGGCCGAGTTGACTCAGGATTCCGGGCAGCATTTCAGTAATTTGTTTGTTTTCACCGTGGCCCGTGATTGCGAACGTATTCGCCGCAAGCGAAGCTTGTGCTTTTGGATTATTGAAATGAATCACTGTGCCATCATCCTTAATCATGTTCACTTCTTCAATGCCGGGTATCGTATTTACGGAGAGCTTCTTCAGTGAGCTTTGTAGTTTTTTGTCGTCGGTGGCTTGTGTGGAGTGTACAACCTTCTTTTTACGACGAGGTGTGCCTTTTCCGCCGATCCGGACTTGTGCCTGCATTTTCTTGAGTTTTTCGGTGTTCATTTTGATTGTTTTTTGATGGAACAACTCACGCAAACTATTCTTTATTTAACTGGCTTTCATAAACTATTATAACGATAACACATGTGCTCACGAACCGGTCAGGACAAAGAGAAGATGGTTGACTTCCTTTTGTACTTTTCTATCAATGCGCAAACTCGTACTAAGTTACGTTTACATAGGAAAAACGAAGTTATGTCATTCGTTACATATATTCTATTTAACCGAATTATACAAGTTCTCAATGATAAAACAATTATATTTGTACATAATTATCATTATTTGATGATTTTATATTATAAAAGTAATTTTAGAACATTTAACATTGAAAAGAGTAAATGGGATGTTGTAAAAAGTATGTAGGTTCGGTAAGTTTTTGTACTATCGTACATTTTCTATTCTGTCATTGGTCTAAATGGTCAAAATGTATGCCGCGGTAAAATAGGTAAAAATAAAAATTGAATTTAAAATTCACATCATATTTAATCATTAGATATAAGAGTTTAAAACATTTTCAGATTCATTTTATTTTAGTCGTTGTGTCTGCATTTTTTTCATTTCGAATTGATATTTTTCATAAGTAGCCTTTTCAATCGTTTCTTTTAAACTATCATTCATTTTAAATACGACTTCTGGGAGAACAAGCTTATCTTCAATACACTATAACATTAATTTATATTAGCATTAGCATTGTTATTTATATATATATATTTATATATATATATATATATATATATATATATATATATATATATATATATATATATATATATATATATATATATCTCAACAAGTTCAAATACATTTGATATTTGCTCCGCAGTTACTGGTATATCCAAGCTGTAAGTCTCAATGCAAAATTGTTTAAATTCGTCGTTAATACTGTGCCGAATTCTATGATATTCTTCAACATTAATTTTCATATCAGATTGTGCTGTAAGTAATTCCTCCTTTAGTTTTACGATTTCATCCATCAATTCAATGATATTTATAGCTAGATTTCTTTCGGTGTCATCCAGATGAATTGTTTCATTTGAACAACAACGTAAATTCATTGATTCTTTGTAACATTTAATCTAAAAATAAAAGTATATTATTCACTTAAATTTGAAGCCAATTTGCATTATGCAAATACCTTGAACAAATCATTTTTCTTAAAATCAATCAACGCAATTTTCTCTTTCAAATTTTCAACCATTATATCGTACATTTTCATCAGATCTTTTGTTTTATGTTCAATCATTTCCAACGTATCATTCAAACTCGTATAATTATGATTTTCATCTGATTTATAATTGTTAAATGCAAGTTCAAAATCATCACCTAATTCTGTTTCTAAGTGAATTTCGCTAATTGGCGGACTTTTGACTTTCGGTTTTTCTAAATCATTGTCGTTGATAATAGCTGATTTAACTACTTGTTTACCACGTTTATCACGGTTTTTTAAGCTTTTTACTGATTTTGTTACGCTTCCTTGATAGTTATATGACATTAATTGGCCCAAAGAAATACCTAATATTCAAAAAAAAAAAAAATATATATATGTATATATTTTCAGTGTAATATGTATTATTTCAAATATTTAATAATATTACCTGATTTTGTTAGTGTACCAACTATATTTGATTTATTAGTAAGAACACTTTGTTTACTGTGTTTTGACGATTTCTCTATCGATTTCCGTTTTCTGGAACTTTGGGATTCATAACTCATAGTCCTACTTGTTCTTGAACCCAGCTAAAATTTTGATTATCCAATATTAGATAAAATAGAATTGAAAATATGTGAACTAAGACTAAGATAGGATTCTCTTGCAGAAATGAACAATGTTTGAAATACATTTTGGATTGTTTGTGGCATGTCTACTTCGAAAATAAGCAAAAGTATAGCCTATTCAGCTTGCCGTGTAAGTGTAATCAATTTAGTGATTCTTTAGCTCGTCGCGTCGTACGAAAGTACAAGACAGATAGTGTTTGTTGGTCTTGTGTCTGTAAAATTCTCGGATCAAAGAAATGTATCCAGAAAAAGTGTTTGTCTCGCCTCCCTGATTACGAAAATCAATTTAACTTATATCATTGGATTATGTCGCGCGCTCGCTCGCTCGTAAGATCTGACTTTATGACCGCAACTCCTCTGAAGGTACCGGGTTGATTTTACTGAAATTTGTTATACATAAAATTTGGGAGGCCAACAAGTTCCCATTTTCAATCCATGATCGGAGATGTTTTATATTTAGCAATATTTCTAAAATGTTGAGCTCGAAAGCTATAAATAATATATATAAGCAATACTTACTTATTACTTCGTAAATAAAAGTAAAAATAATAATTTTGAAATTCAATTTTTTCTTTTACGAAGTAATAAGTAAGTCTTCTAATCCTGAAAAATTTCGACCTCGAGATTTCAACGGATATACATGTTTTGACCTTCCCTGAATCGAATGTGACTATTTCCGGAATGACGTCTGTGTCTGTGGGTGTGTGTCAGTGAACGCTCTAGAGCCAAAACTGTCGGAACGAAAAATTATGAAACTACAAACTTAAGACTCGAATATGCCGTAGATGTGCACCTTCTATTTTTGAAAAGAATATTCAAACCGGAAGTGCATGTTTACTCTGTAATTTTTTTGTTCTATCTCCAATATCACT
The DNA here is from genome assembly GCA_933228885.1 of Leistus spinibarbis. NCBI lineage: Eukaryota > Metazoa > Arthropoda > Insecta > Coleoptera > Carabidae > Leistus > Leistus spinibarbis. Next base: position 8,462,490 of record OW121793.1, read on the forward strand.
AGAACGGCTACACTTACGGCAAAAATAGTTTTGTTCATAATGAAAGACATTAATATTTCGCACAACTTTTGTTTGAAAAGATTCTTCAAAAAATGAGCCAGTTGCGAGAAAAATGCTACGAAACATTATAAATTTCTTGTTTACGTTGCCATGGATACGCATGTAGCTTAATAAATCGTATCATTTGCGCCTGTCAATATTTTGGCAGGAAAACAAAATAGACTCAATTAGATAAATGACATTTTAGAATATTTCTGTAGAGTATTGGTTAGTTTGACTGCTTGTTTTGGTTATAAAGGGTGTTTCAATAAGAGCGCAAGATTTGAATTGCACGCCATGTTTGACAGTCATAATGTAACATGATTATGACGTGACAGATCGAAAGTAGACAGATGGGAGTTAGTAAACAATTGGAAGATATTGCTTATGACGACATGTGGTTTCAGCATGTTTCAGCATGTTTCAGCAGGACCGTGCCACATGTCATACCGCCCGCCCGTGAGACATTGACGGTCTTGCACGAGTTTGCTCCAGGTCGTGTCAGAATTGGCCGCCACGCTCTTGCGATTTAACACCTTTGGACCTTTTGACTGTGGGGTTATCTGAAGTCATAGGTTTATGCCAACAAGCCCCCGACCACCGAATTATTGATGGCCGAAATTAGATGCTCTATCAATGAAATACCGCCACATGTATGCAATAATGTTATTGCAAATTTTGCCAAAAAAGTACCCATGTGCCATATATAAATATATATATATATATATATATATATATATATATATATATATATATATATATATATATATCTAGTGAAAACTGCGTAAAAGGAAAACGAGTGCATGCCACTCCAGATATTTTTTCAAATTCTTCACACATTTATAACGCCTTTTAAATCTATAACTATTTTTCAGATTATGAACTAAAAATCAAAAAAAAAAAAAGGTACAACGCACCTATGCGTTCAGTTCACCTTATAAGTAATATATGCAATGCGACTGCGGTTTTTAATAATTATGGCCTTATTGTTAACAAATTGAAAAAATTATTATAAATATAAAAAAGTCTTACAATTTTTTTGTAGAATATTTTAATAAAAGAAAAATTTTAGTGCAAATTTTAAAATTCAAAATTATATTAAATATTTTTTATGGTCTTTTGGGTAACAATATGAAAAAAATTAGAATTGTTAGTAGAATTTGGGTTTTGCAGCATCAAGGGAGGCTCCAAATTTTGCGACCCTATAACTCGGGAAGTATACGGGCGATTGGATTTAAACTGCGAGCGGATTCAAATGGGATGCCAAATAATAGGCATCTTTTTTTGGCCTAACCACAGCTAACTCGGTTGGTGCTTTCAGTAACTTGTGCCTTCGAGTGGCGGGTTACTCCAAAGAGGTTAGCGCTGGGTTACTGATAAGTCTAACCCTGCTCTGCAGTAGGGTTACGCATGCTGGGTTACGGGTTGCTGCATTTGCCGCCATTTGACAGTAAATCATCAGTAAATAGTGAATATATTTGTGAAAAATGTGGAGTGCAAGGAGATCTTGGTTTTATTGTGAGGCATATTCAAACATTTCATATCTTTGAGGGTAAGCTTATATATAGCTAAATATATTTATAGCTTATATATAGATATTGGAGGTTATGTTTTGTTTGTTATTTATTATAGGAGCTGATGAGAATCAAACGAATGCTGTAAACATTCAAATCAATAGTAATGGTATGTAATTATTCAGAAACAAAAAAAGAAATTATATATTTATTTATTTATTTTGTAGTTGAAAATGATGTTGAAGCAAGTTCTTTCTTAATTTGGCCGCAAAAATTAAAGGCAAGAGTCCTCATCATCAGATATATTGTAATAATATGATATGTTGTAATCATAATTCAAGATCAAATGTATTTAAAAGTATAGAAAATAAAAACATAAGCCTACTTTTTGAAAACATTTAGCGCTTAAATTTAAATTGAATCTTTCAATAACCTGTCCATTTCACTGGGGTTACTGACAGGTTACCGCCATATTGTAACCCGTGCCAACCACTTCTCCAACCAAATCCTACCCGGGTTGGCCCAAAAAAAGATGCCTAATGTGTAGCAAATTTGGTGTGAATCGCTCCGGTACTTTCAGAGGAGTAGAGGTCACAAATTTGGTCTTACGAGCGAGCGGCGACTAACACCCAATTAATGAGTTATATATATATATATATATATATATATATATATATATATATATATATATATATGATCCGAGAATGCTACAGATACACACGACCGATTGATTTAACTTTTTTTGTACATCGTACGGCGAGCTAAAAAGACCGAACGCAAGTATTTTTGTATTTTTAACGGCATTTATGCGCAAGAATCAATTGCACATAGTTGTGTTTTGCCTATCTCATTTAACACACTCAATTATATATTGCGCTATCCATCTTTTGCCGATAGGAAAAATTTAATGTTACATTATATCTCACTTATAATGCAACCTACGTCCTAACTATAGATGCGTTTGGTTAATCAGACTATGTGTGCAGCAAATTTTGAATAAGCGAAAATAGTGGGTACATCATTTCCTGCGCGGGAAAGGCAAAGTGTTCACAGTCAATGCTGAGAGACATGTTATTCTTATGGCGTGTATTGGTGACGATTTTTGTTGTAAGAGCTTTATCAAAAATTAAAAAAATTCAATAGTGGCAAATTTCATGATATTGTGCGCGAACATCTTTAATAAAGGTATATTAAAGAGTATATGTTTTTAAAGTAATTTGTAACCTTCCCAAACATTCTAATTTTTTGTTAGTCTTAAAAAAAATGCCTGCGTTAAAAATTACTTCAAACAAATATACTCTTGTCCCCACAACTAGTACACCGTCGGCGCCTATGTACGGAATGCAAATGGTCACGAGGTTTCATTTCATTCACTGCGCAAGTACAAAGATGTAAAGGCGCACAATTATCTAATAATACACATTTTAAATTTGAAAATATACTTTTATTCGAAGTCTACGCCAGTGTTCGCGAACAATATCATGAAATATATTCAATTTGCCACTGTCAGATTTTTTTTTGATTAAGCGTTGAATAAAGGCGGTATCACATTACGAGGATATCGATAGTTTGACATCGATTTTGCGATGTTTTTTCAGTTTTCCGGTGTCATTTCTAATGTGATAGGGAGCAAATAATAGGCGTTTAAATATGAAACGTGTTCGTATTCCTTGGCTTATCGGTGTCCAATTATCGATGTCTTGTGTTGTGCGCATGAGCAACTTAAAGAAATATCCCTGTTTTTGTTGTTATCTGTCAGTTGTGTTGTTTGTATTCATTGTAGATTTATATACTGATTGTGTTTGTTGATAATTATATTTATTTTAAAATGGCGAATGCAAGAAAGAAAATTAAAATATCTCTGCTTGTTTAAATATCATTTTTAAAACCAAATAGAATACCACCACCAAGTAAAGAAATTTACTAAATTTCTGATGTCAATTTGCTAATGTGATAGAAACAGATATCGATCATCGGTATCTCCTAAAGGCGGTATCACATTACGAGGATATCGATATCCTCTTCCTTTAAGGCGGTATCACTCGTCCCCCTTTCGTCTCCTTCTACCATCGTTAGAAAATGTTTAGCTCTGTGGTGTTGAGTTGACTAACGGATAGTGATGCAAAGTTTCGTTACTTTTGAGTACTTGTAACTACTCGTTACTTTTAGGTAAAATACTCGTTACTTTGTATTCGTTCACTTGACTGGCACTAAATGAGTACTTGAACCGAGTAACGATTAGTGTCGTCCTTCGTCAACTTTTACTTTTGTCGGTATTTTGCTCAAAAATCTGCTGTTGATATGTCGTATTCAATGTGATTTTTTATAAAAAACAAGTCAATAAAAATATAATTTTTTATATTTTATAACAATCAAAAACATAGTAATGAGATAATAAAAAAATACAAAACAAAAACAAAGAGAAGCAGAATTTAAAGTAATACTTGATTGCAATGCAAAAATAATTTTTTTCAGCATTTTTGTTTGTTAATCGATTACGCCTATCGGAAAGTAACTGACCAGCTTAGGAAAAAAGTCTCACAGGTGATTACATGGTGCAACCACGACCACGACAAAATGTAACGTAAAATCTGATTAGGTAACTGTTTGTAAAAGTAACGGATACTATTTCATGCCACTACTAGTTACTTCGGATCTTGCCTAGTAACGAGTACTCGAGTAACGAATACTTACTTTTTTTTACATCTCTACTAACGGAAGAAATTATTTATCTCTATTTAATTAAGTTAAATTATTTTTGTGCAATCTTCATTATATTTCAAATTCCATTAATAATGTTTTATTTAATCATCCTTCTAAATTTATCTAATCGGTCTGAATTATTTTATTCCAACTTCTAATAATAAGATTATTTACCGTTTATCAATGTGGAATAAAATATTTGATATATATATATATATATATATATATATATATATATATATATATATATATATATATATATACATATATATATATATATATATATATATATATATATATATATATATATATATATAAACATATATATATATATATATATATATATATATATATATATATATATATATATATATACATATATATATATATATATATATATATATATATATATATATATATATATATATATATATATATATATATATTGTATTGGAATTCTGTATATATATATATCAATCTCCATTTTTAAAATAACTGAGATTGGAATTCTATTTTGTAATCTACACGAGTATCTACAACTTATTGTCCACATCAATCATATATTCTCATTGCATTTTTTTTCAATTTTTCACATAATACTAATAATTGTTACTAAATAAAAGTCTTTTAAGGTATATATAAAGGTTTATCGTAACTATCCCGAAAATGTTAAACATTTGCCTTTGATAATATATGTACGTATATATATTATTTAATTTTTTTGTAACTTGGCCCTTTGGTTGCAAATAACGAAAGCCGTGTATCAGAGTTTTTGGAAAATCATTCCCTAAGGGGGAAAAATAGGGGACGGCAGTTTGTATGGGAATTCTGTTATTTTTGAAGTTAAACCATGAAAATTGATATTTAGCCCGTTGGGAAATTTATCCCTTATAGGGGTAAAATTGGGGAGGAAAGTTTGTATTGGAATTCTGTGAATTTTGTGATGATATGAATTCGCGGCGTAATATAATCCCGAATATAGCGAAAACTGTGTTTTTTGCAACTTTAGGTTAGGATATCTCGAAAGCCAGTTGTGAAGGAGTAATTCTAAGGTCGGATTTGCATTTAGTGTACCAAAAACCTTTGGGAAAGTATACTCTAGTCTCAGGGCCTGGAGTTTCGTAAAATTTTGTCGGCCTGTGTTTAAAACATTGTCATGTTTAAATTGAATATATTTATGCTTCTCTTAGATTGAAAAAGACGAGAGTTATTGGGTACTAAAAATGTCGCTGTCGGATCAATTAAGGATGTTCTACTTAGACTGATGCTACTAGAGCTAACAGACCAACGACCTACTCGTGGTCTGGATATTCGGAACTCCGAATACAGATGAAGTTTTAAAAAATAAATGAACATAATATAACTAAATTTACTAAACTACCGGTCGTGTGTCAGTAGCATTCTCTGATTAAAATTTTTTACCAACAAAAAGTGTTTGTCTCGTTGCCCTGAATCCAAAAATATATAAAATATCGATGTCACACTATCATTCATATGACTGATGGAGAATGAGAAATAAGAAGAATCAGTCCTAGAATGATGAAATTTTGGTCATTCAACCATTATTCACCATCAGTTACGGCTAACTTCATTCGTATTGTGTGCACATTAAAATAACATACAGAACATTCATTTCGTCATTAACGGTCAAAAACAGTCATATGAATGATAATGTGACATCGGCATAACTTATATATATATATATATATATATATATATATATATATATATATATATATATATATATATATATATATATATATATATGTAGTCGTCGCTCGCTCGTAAGACTAAATTTGTGACCTCTAGTCCTCTGAAGGTACCGGCGCGATTCTGATCATATTTGCTACACATATTATTTGGCATTCCATTTGAAATCGTTCGCAGTTTATATTCAATCGCCCGTATACTTCCTGAGTTGTAGGGTCCCAAAATTTGGAGGCCCCTTAATGCTGCCCTTAGAAAAATAATTTAAACACCCAAAAATTCTACACAATATTCTAAGATATTATATATCTACAAGATTTCTTCATATTAGTAACTCAAAGGCCATAAAAAATTATAATTATGAATTTTGCAAGACTACTTATATTTATATGTTTTTTTAATATTTTCAGATTTTAAGCCCAGAAACCATAAAAATTGTTAAAAACAATATAAAGTTAATCAAGCCTACAATAGTTGGCATTACAATACCGATTTTGTTATGCTCGCTACTTGTTTTACTGTTTGGCTATGCTGGTTTTGTGTATTATAACAATAAATCTTTTACATTTTTGGATGTCAGACACTTTATGAAAATCCAAAAGTAAAGTCAATTGTGCACATGTCTCATGTATATAAATGTGGATATCTAATTAGGAAATATCTTAATACAAGGCTCCATGACGAATTAAATGATATTTCACTTTATTCATGTTCGTGCTTATGAAACTATGAATTTTATCACACTACATCAGATCACAGCAACCAACAATAATAACAACATGGTATACTATTTACTGTTCGGTAGAATTTTGATAAAAAATTATAATTTTGAATTTTAAAATGTGTACTTATTGTTTTTGACAATATAAAAAAATTACTTTTTTTAACATTTTTTTCAAATTGTGAACCCATAGGCCATAATAATTAAAATATATATATATTTTTAAATTTTAATGCCAAGCGTGAAATAGAGGAAATCCGCTGCTCGCATCGCATATCTTACCTATAAGCATCGGTGCGTTGTACGTACCGAATCTTGTTAAGGTCATTTTTTGATCCGAGAATGCTACAGACATACGACCGAATGCTATAGCTTCTCCGGTACTTCGTATGGCGACGAGACGAGACGAGACTCGGTTTGGTCGAGACTCTGGATTATTTGACCTTGAATATAGCACGTGATTGACTATGGCTATCTTCGTACTAATTTGTGTTTGTATACATATGTAATTTGTTTGAGGGCTGATAGGTTTTGCGCAATAACATGTGTTCAACTAAAATAAGAGAAATATAATGCCATCTTTGTCGAACATACATTCTAAAATATTTTTTTTTTACTGAATTTCTTCATGTTGTAATTCAATGTTTTGATATTATAAAGACATACAGGTTAGTAAAAAATACACATTTACATATATACATATATATATATATATATATATATATATATATATATATATATATATACATATATATATATATATATATATATATATATATATATATATATATATATATACCATGGTGTGCCTTTTTTTAATAAAAGTTACGACCAGGGATTTTTTTTTCTTCTTTTAATAATTAATTAATTATAACTATAATATAATAATTAATTAATTGTTTTTGAAATATATATATATATATATATATATATATATATATATATATATATATATATATATATATATATATATATATATATCGTCGAGTGTCGGCAAGACCAGCAATTGGACACTATAGTTGCCCGTGGAATATTTAGTAACCGAATATGATGACGAGGATGAAACACATCCAGAAATAGTAGGGAGTAGGCACTAGATGTCGATATCTGTAAGTTTTTAAATATTTGCATCAGTTAAAATACATGCATTACACCAAAAAAAATTATACATTCTATTTCTTCAAAGTATAATTATAGTGCCAAGTGACAGTGCAGTTTTCTACGTTTCACGCTTTAGTATCAGGTACCAGAATTCCGTTTCGAGTTATTATTTATTTTCAATAACCACGAGCAACCACTACTACCAGCACCACAACCACGATTAGTGTGGTACCAATTCGGAATATACTAATAATGTTATCACATCGCTAGATAAGTTCCCCAACTATAGTATGTTTTTCGCTTTCGTATTTTTATGATATACTTTATTGCATCCAATATCTATAAACACATTAGCTAAAATGTCATATTTGTAAGTCGTGTGTCGCTCGTAGAAGCGTCCCGTTTGCTGCACACAGGGTCGCACTCTGCAATTAGAATGAATTTGAAATTAAATTAACAGTTGTGGCCAGCACAAAATTTTCTTATACGTACGATGTATATGATTTATTAAATAAAAAATTTATAAGTGCATGCAACATAAATATTGTATTGTCTTAGTAAACAGTACTTACGATTAAACAATGCAATCTATATTTTAACGGTATTCATCCAGGTATATATTGTAAACCCTTTTTTGGTATGACTTCCAGGTATACAATTATTTTTAGTTAGTGGTGTAGTTAGGGGTGTAGTCAAATTTAATAATACATAAAAGTGCACCATGAAAATTTCGTCAGTGTATAATTTTACTCAGCTTTGAATTTACTGTTTTAAAATTTTCAAACGTTTTTATCAAAATGTGAAGACCCAACTAAATCTGCATTAAATACTACACGATCTCGCGGACAATGGGTCATCATCTTACATGTAGGTGGAAATAATGGCTGGGTAGAAGGTGCTTGTTTGTTATCAGCAAAAGCATAAAGACATCGTTGGCAGACTACCATGAAGATATGACTTCTTCGTTGTTTGAAACATGGTTTCAACAACAATTATTACCGAATATTGCACCAAATTTAGTGATTATTATGGACAATGTAAGCTATCACTCAAGGCAACAGGTGTAAATTCCAAAATTGTCAAAAAATAATAAGTTAAATGACACAAAATGGACACACAATATTAAGATTGCCACCGTACTATTGTGCGTTCAACCCAATAGAACTGATTTGGAGTCAACTGAAACACTCCATTAAAAAAAATTAACGTTTTTCCGAATTTAAACAGTAAGGTTATTGATATTATTAGAGTTCAAATGAAATGTATTAATAAAGATTTGTGGGAAAACTGTGAAAAACATGTCATAAAAATTGAAAACAATTACTGTATAACACCTCCGGAATCACAGTCTTTTATCATTTACCTTGAAACATCGGAATCTGAATGAAAAAGCTCATTTATTTTATTAATATATAAATATAGCTCTATTTTTTGTAAAATAATTAGAACTAAGTATGTCACTTGGAAAAGTGTAATTATTATTGATTTTGTGTCAAACGAGAATAGATTTGCAGATTATAAGATTTTAGTTTGATATATTGGGTACCAGAGGCACAGATCTGTGACCAGAACCTAACTTCCAGTTTGCAACGCCCCCATAGTGGATTTTCCGCGAACTAGATAGACCTGATGGTTTTTCTTAAGGTTGTACAATTTACATAATCCAGGATGAATACCGTTACAAATGTAAAATAAATTTATAAAAATAATTGTTAGTTGGTTATCAAATGTAGGATGGATTAAATCGCGGGATCTCAAAGATGTAGGTGTGTATGTATGTAGTGATATGTCTCTCTCTCTCTCTGTATATATATATATATATATATATATATATATATATATATATATATATATATATATATATATATACATATATATATATATATATATATATATATATATATATATATATATATATATATATATATATATATATATATATATATATATATAGGGAGAGAGAGACATATCACTATATACATACATACATCTTTGAGATCCCGCTATCATATGACCTTGAGATCCCTGCCACCTAACATACAACGCATAGCATACAAGACCACAGCAAGCAGACGCTAAGATACCAACCAATAGCAGGCAAGTTACTACATAACTACGAATGTAGCCCTCCCCCTCCCCGTCAAATGATTGCGATCAGGAAATTGTTGTTTGTAAAATAGTTAGGCTTAGATGATATACACAGTTCTTGGATTTCTAAGAAAGACCTTATGAGGAATCCCCATGGTTGGCCGTCCTTACAGGTCGGTGTAAAGGGGGAAGTGCACGAATATCGTAGCGCCATAAGAGCCAATGCTATTTACTACTTGAAGCGTTCTAGTTGGAGCGTTCGTTTGACCCTTAAAATACTTGCTACTGCATTTTTTTTAATAAAACTTTTAGAATATTCCGGTAGAAAAATGGTCAATGAATGCTTGTCTAGTTTTGAATTTTTAAATTTGTCATCTCAATAAAAACTATGGACATTTGAAAATAGGCTAAATATAGAACAATATAAAAAAAAAATTCAAGCAAAATATTGAAAATCGAAAACTAAAGAGGCATAGAGTGAAGTTTTGGCTATCTGAAAAATAAAAATTTCATTCATTTTAATGTTGTAATAAAGAAGTTTGAAGGGTTCGACGAAACCTTGTTTAGCTATGTTTTGCTATGTTTTCAGCGGGTATGGGGATTCCTCTTAAGTAAACATAATAAATCATAATATACTCAGTGACCTAGGCAGCTGTTACAAACATAAACATACCATTACAGACAAACCCAACTCCTAATAAAGAAAATAAAAACTAAAGAAATTAAAAAAATGTGTTTGTTTAAACGCCTGCGCAGGAGGTCATTGTTCGCTCGTGTCGTCATCGTGTACTCAGAGTGTCCCTACTACTACTGATCATGGGTGCAATAACGTATATCATAAAAATACGAAAGCGAAAGACAGACTATAAACCCTTTTCTAAAAAAGTCCGACTATACTGTTTTACTTTTTGAGTCATGTATTCGACATTTGACCTTTGAAAACAATTAAAAGTCGTAGTTTAGATTATAGTACGACAATTTGTGGATCTTAGTGACGTCATACGAGTTGACTTAAGCCGTAAATAAAGAAAATTATTGGTATATTGTCTATTGGCGATAATATAGATGATTATTGAGTGACATGATGAATTGGCAAGCAATAAGATTGTAAATCATGTGGCCGTCAAAATCTGTCGACTATTTGTCAAAAAATTTAAATAGATAAATGCATCTAAACCTGATGTTAGAAGACAGTTTCACACTGAAAAACAAATCAATAAGAAAGAAGTATATGAAAATAAGTTTGCAGAATTTTGTCTTGGTGTGAAAGGCATAATCCGGAGCTTCTGCCAAAAGATCTAACAAAATGTTTGAATCATAAACAGTGTGCCAATTCGTTATGTCACCGATTATTGACATATATTTAAGAGTAATGATAGCCATGGCAATTTATTAATAAAACACAGAAATTACAAAAATAATTGAACCTTTATTAGTTTAAATATATAAAATGAAATATAACTATATATTATAATGAAATTTTGATTTGTTACTTTTTAGCTCGCCGTACGTAGTACCGAAGAGGCTAAAGCATTCGGTCGTGTGTCTGTAGCATTCTCGGATCAAAAAATTTCATTAAGAAAAAGTGTTCGTCTCGTCGCTGATTCCGAAAATGTATATAACTTATATACTTGGATGTTAGTCGTCGCTCGCTCGGTATCTCGTAAGACCAAATTTGTGCCCTCTACTACTCTGAAGGTACCGGAGCGATTCACTCCAAATTTGATACACATATTATTTGGCATCCTATTTGAATCCGCTCGCAGTTTAAATCCAATCGCCCGTATACTTCCCGAGTTATAGGCCCCAACATTTGGAGCCCCCCTTAATACTGCCCTTATAAAAATAATTGAAACACTTAAAAATTCTACTAAAAATTCTAAGATATTTTTTATCTACAAGATTTTTCATTTTGTTAACCCCAAGCCCGAAAAAAATTATTAAATATTATAATTTTGAATTTTAAAATATGCACTAAATTATTTTTTTATCAATATAATCTAAATTTGGTACACATATTATTTGGTATCCCATTTGAATCCGCTCGCAGTATAAATCCAATCGCTCGCATACTTCCCGAGTTATAGGGCCCCAAAATTTAGAGCCCCCCTTAATACTGCCCTTACAAAAATAATTAATACATTTAAAAATTCTACTAAAAATTCTAAGATATTTTATATCTACAAGATTTTTTCATTTTGTTAATCCAAAGCCCGAAAAAAATTATTAAATATTATAATTTTGAATTTTAAAGTATGAACTAAATTTTTTTTTATCAATATAATCTAAAATTAAATGTAAGACTTTTTATATCTATAACATTTTTTCAAATTGTTAACCAAAAGGCCATAATAATTAAAAAGCACTGCTCGCAACGCATATTTTACCTAAGGGCGAGCACTGCGCGTTGGTGCGTTTTACGCGTACCAAATCTTGTTCATGTCAATTTTAAATATCTTTTATGTTACTTTGACTTTTAACCTGAGATAGTTATTTAAAATAACTTGTGCTCCAACTCTGTTTTCTAACATATAGACGAGTTTTTACTAGTTAACCATGCCTACGCTCATATGCAGTGATACATTTAATGTCAAATGACAACTATATTGTCGCCTTAGATTTTCGACTACTTATGACTTAAGTAGTACCATAAATTGCCGTCACATAGAGAGATGTGATCAAACATTTACCATGTTCACATGGAGGATTCAATACTGGAATGAGATTGAACTGAGTACGTTCCTCATGTGTTCACATGTCCGAGATTGAATTTGATTTCCAATAGTTCTTAAAAATTCCGATAGATGCGCTGTCGTCACCTGATGACAGTTGTCATTCAGGGACGTCGTTAGGATTTCAATTTGTAGGGGGCGCAGAAATTTCCCGATTCACTTACGTCATACAAAATGTGAATTTGTGATGATATTCCGTAGGTGTTTATATTTAAAGAATAAATTTTGGAAATAACAGGCGGGGCGCAGTTTAAAAGAGAGGGTACGTGCGCCCCCTTTGAAATGGCCTATCGACGCCTCTGCTGTCACGATACTGCGCATGTCTCATATTAATCCGATGCGTTCACATGGCAAAATTGAAAACAAGTATTCAATCCAGTCCCACTAAAAATGGGACTGGAATGAGTCAATCCAATCCTTGTTTTTTGTGTTCACATGCGGGATTCAATACCGATATCGAATTCAATACCGTATTCAATTCGTCATGTGAACATGGTAATTGTATCTTGGGGCCTATTTACACGGTCACCTTTACCATGTTCACATGGAGGATTCAATACTGGAATGAGATTGAACTGAGTACGTTCCTCATGTGTTCACATGTCCGGGATTGAATTTGATTTCCAATAGTTCTTAAAAATTCCGATAGATGCGCTGTCGTCACCTGATGACAGTTGTCATTCAGGGACGTCGTTAGGATTTCAATTTGTAGGGGGCGCAGAAATTTCCCGATTCACTTACGTCATACAAAATGTGAATTTGTGATGATATTCCGTAGGTGTTTATATTTAAAGAATAAATTTTGGAAATAACAGGCGGGGCGCAGTTTAAAAGAGAGGGTACGTGCGCCCCCTTTGAAATGGCCTATCGACGCCTCTGCTGTCACGATACTGCGCATGTCTCATATTAATCCAATGCGTTCACATGGCAAAATTGAAAACAAGTATTCAATACAGTCCCACTAAAAATGGGACTGGAATGAGTAAATCCAATCCTTGTTTTTTGTGTTCACATGCAGGATTCAATACCGATATCGAATTCAATCCGTCATGTGAACATGGTACTTATTAAATATTTAAATATTATAAATTAATTAAATACTTTATCTTTTTTTGAAAAGGATTTAATATTAATCTTGCTGGGCAATTTCAAGCCTGATCTCAATTGTATTTCTTGAAGTTCCTTAGTTTGCCTCACTGCTTCCAGTCTACCATAATCACATGTATTATACATTTCTTTGAATAGTCTCAAACATGTTTTTGCATCACATATATTTAGTAGTATTACTTCATTGGATTGACTATTACAAAAATCGTCAAGGGCATTTTTCATTTGATCAATTCGCGATTGAGACACATTGTAGCTTAAATCTTCGTTCATAATCATGGAGTTTAAGTAGTTAAATCGTTTTAACCTTTGCAAATCAGCCTATTAAAAATATGATTAGTGATTTAAAATGGTATAATTACTGCTTAATATTTTTTTATAATAGTATAAAATGAAATATGTACTTCTAATTTATATATTTTCAAACTTGGTGATTTAGAGATATGTGGAGTAAGTTTGGCTTTTTTAAGATTTCTTGCAACATTTCCCAATTTTAAACTTGATCTTGTTAAATATAAATATTCTTTTGATGTTCGTATATGCGCTATAAATCTATTAATAATTATTTTAGTACGTAATTACTATTTTAATAGACACTGATACATTGTGCAATTTTATGATCTACAGCTATTAACATCGTGAAAACTTTATTTATCTGCTGCTTTCTGATTAATAATAGCATTTACACTTACGCTCATAAGGTTTTAGTGCGCACCATTTCAGGGTGACACCATCATAAGGTTTTTGTTTTTTTCAACAGAAATTAATTGTAATTATAGAAATTCTTTCCAACATATGAGGGGTGTCATCAAAACAGAATTTTTTAATTATTGCAAAAGTTGTTATTTTTTTTAGTTTCATACAGACTATTGCTTACGAAAAAAATATTGTAATAGGGGGTAGGGTGACATCATGATCTACCGCCCCGGGTGACACCAATACTAGCGATGCCAGTATGCATATGCTACTAAACCCCAAGATGGAAGGCTGGTATGACCTCCAAAAATCCACTGTCGAATGAAGAAGATCAACCTACTTTATTCATGGAGAATTCTGGATATCATTAAAAATACATTGAGAAATTCAACAATTTGCCAAGGTACATACGACTTGCTACTGTAAATTCTACTATAATTGTCCACGTTACGACGGAACTTCAACTCTGTATCGCTGGACAGCATATGAGAATTATTCTCTTGGTCGTCAATAATCTCACTGAGTCAATACTCTTAGGATATCCATGGTTAACCAAACAATAGGCTGTCTGTGATTTAAAAGAACGTTACATACATGTAGGGTGCCACAATCGACATATTATCTACTTTATTCGTCCAGTGCCCACACAGCTACTCCAACTCTTGTCAATTAAAAAAAAAAAACGTGCAGCTACAAGTTCCTTCCTAAAATTAGCATGAATTTGAAGAAATTTTCTAATGAAACTAAGGGGTCTTCTATCGATCTGAACCATTGACCTCCACATTAAGTATCGGTCACAAAATTATATTAACTGACAATACTTCTAGATATTCCCCTGCTAAAAAAGAACATACAAGAACCAGTAACGGAAATGTTAATTGATGGCATCATAAGTCCAAGTATGTCACCATTGTGCAACCCAATTGCTATCGTCACAAAGAAAATTGAAAAACCACGCTTTTGAATTGATTATCGTCGTCTCAATAAATTGAGGACGCTAAATGACCTAGGTGCACCAAATATATTTTCAACACTAGATCTAAAATCCGGTTACTGGCAGATACCACTGGCACCAAACACACAACGTCTCACCGCGTTTTCAACATCTGACTGAGGGTTGTATAAAGTCAAAGTTATGTCGTTTGGGCTTTAGAACGCGCCAGGAATATTTAAACGATTCTTAAGCCAGATCATACTTCAAGGTTATTTGAGCAAATTCTGCATCGCGTATCTTGACGACGTGATCATTTACTCAAACACGAGAGGAACACAGGGTACATATAAGATTTCGCAGGATTCAGTCCCTGGATCACCAGCCAACCAGCCAACCAGCCAACCAGCCAGCCAGCCAAGCAGAACAAACCAGCCAAGCAGCCGATCGATCCACCAGCAGTCAGTCAGCCAAATCGGGACCGAAGGGCCAACCGAGCCAGAGTCAGAGTCCGTGGGATCGAAAGCCAAAGCAGAGAGGGACCGAGGACCGATCCGCCAGAACCAGAGTCCGTAAAGCAGAGCCAGAGACAGAGTCCGTGAGGTCGAAGGCCAAGCAGAGGGATCGCACGTTGAGAACCAGAGGGCGTTGCCACCAGCAAAGATAGGCAACACTTGGAAGCCGGGGACAACGCTCGCAGAGGCCAACAGACGAAAGAAGCAGAAGGCGACACTCTAAGATTTCCAGACGACCCACGGCGAATCGCTGCCCAAATTCCCAGCGGAGGATACGCTGTTAGAAGCGGCTCGCGCCGCTGAAGTAATCGTTGGCCTACAGTGTAGCTGCACTAGCCGCCAGACGCACGCCGTACTGCCGGTAACCGTCGTCCGATACCTGGGGGTCATATACTTCGTCACCCATGATTTTTACACTCTAGCTCCACGTAACTTACTACAAACACGTAACTTCTAACCTATATATTAAAATATGAATTTAACGTCCAGAAATAATATATATTTAATAACTGAACAATAATATAGATCAGCAATGATAAAATTAACTTCAAAAATAATGAACAAAAGTAATAATAAAATTGAACCACTTTACGAAAGAAAGGAACGTTGTATGCGCATCGGATCCCGATCTCAAAGTACACTATCGTTGATAATACAGAATAAATAAATATTACCAAAGTTGACTTATATCGAGTACAACGCAAACACTCTGATGCCAAGATGCTACCAGCCCCAATCACACATATCTAATTATCGTCGATGTGTTCCAACTAGTAGTATATTTTCTCCCATGGCCGAAACGGGTCGAGATCGTGTACAATACTTGGACACTAACCCTGGGGTAGCATTATTCAGAGATTAAATGTGATGTTGGTTATTTTGGTATAGAACACCAGTTACTTAACTATCAGAGACAATGTTCTGGGGGAGCGAGCTACCGATGCTATTATTTTTTTTGCTTCATCAGGATTCATACTATGAAACAATTATTATTTAGTTTGTTTAAATTCAAGATGAAAGTGTTTATACTTACAATTTTGAGTTTCATATATATATATATACATATATATATATATATATATATATATATATATATATATATATATATGTATATATATATATATATATATATATATATATATATATATATATGTATATATATATATATATATATATATATATATATATATATATATATATATATATGTATATATATATATATATATATATATATATATATATATATATATATATATATATATATATATATATATATGAATAGAGCATCGCTGTTGTCAATAGTAGCCAACACGATTGTGTGGCTTAAAATAGCTGTTCTTTCCAATACCCAATACTCGCTTCAGCATGTACATCCGCACTGTATTTACTGTAGTCCCAGATGTCCAATTAGCTTCAGGAATGTTTCTCTAGCCAAAGTGTTTGTTAACAAATCTGGCAGAATCCTATTAGTTGGACAATATTGCATATTTATTATAATCCTTTTCCGCAGGTCTCTTTGGTGATGACAGATATCTATGTTTGGTGCACGCATCTATCAAATGGATACACCTTCGATTGTTCTTGGGAATTATTGTTGGTCTCATTGCAAGAAAACCCATCTCTGTCAATAGTTCTCTTAGCTATAATAGCTCCTTACTGCCATGTGACGTGGTGATGTTTTACGCTTCCGTAGACGATATTGCCATTGAAGTTTGTTTGCGACTTGACCACGCCACTGTGCTATTTCCTAGCAGGAAAATATACCAGTTGGCAGACTTCCCGTCAATTTTTCGCCAGTCCAGTATTCGTCGACGAAACCTTCAGGTACTGGTTTTCCACTTGAACACAGTCGTAGTTTCTTGTCGATTGTAGCCACAAGATAACACATTACTCGCTTGACTAATATCCAATCGTGTTCTGTTGGCACTTCCACGCACTTGCTTAGTAAACTTAGTGCTATCGCAATATCCGGCCTGGACACCAAAAATAGCTTATCTGTACCTGACATTGCTTGATAGTTTCGGGTTTTCGTTCGTCCTTGATGCCAAGTAACCTGTTTCTATTGCAGTTGCCATCGGTTTTGTTTCTAGTAGGCCATGATCCTCTAACATCCTAGCGATTTTGATTAAGTAGACATTATCCATCTTTCTCGCATTCAATTAAAATACTCAGATAATGACTCACATTTCCCAAATCCTTGATGTCAAAATTAACGCTTAGTTTCTTACTTTTTTACTTGTTATTATTTCCACGGTTAACAGCTCATCGACATATAACAAAATATAAGTAATTTTGACTTCTTTCTTCTTCCTTGGGAGACAAACACGGATCGGCATTTTCACGCCGAAATCCCAACTGATCCAGTGCATCAGTATACGCTCTTCACATCCAGTTGATGCACGTGCAGATTCTTATGTGCCGTTATGACAAGTACGGTCTCGTCAAGAGCAAACGTTTTGTCATAATCCTCTCCATAACGATGAGAAAAACCTCTTGCAACCAAGCGAACCTTATGCATGTAGATTTGATCTTCGTCATCCACCTTCGCCTTGATAACCCACTTGCAAGTGTTTGTCTCTTTTTCCTGAAGAGAGATCAGTTAGTTTCCATAACTGATGTTTGTGAGAATTCGCATTTCCTCTTTTACAGTAATTAATCAATTTTGTTGTTCTCGAAGTGGTAGCTCAAGCCCTTCATTCCACGTACTTGGTTCTTTTGCATTACTTGTTTGAACTGTATAGACCAGCCGCCTTGGTGGCATACCTTTGTTTGCGCGTTGTGAGGTACGGTTCCTAACTGGTTGCAATTGGGCAGTTGGCTTAGACTCGTACTCTTCGCGATCATCATTTGCCCTGTTTTCCGATTTGCTGTCTTCTGAATTTTTATTCTCCTCATGCATTTCCTCATCCATCGTCTTTATCTCAACAGAAAATTGCCCGTTCTGATTTGATATTTCTCGTCTCATTCAGCTCCAGACTTATTTCGAAATCAGTTGCTTGGCATTGCTTTCGATGATCCGAACTGAGCGACTAATTCAGACCCGATTTGTTTTTGGAACTAGAATACGGTAACCATTGATGTCACCATCGTAGCCAACTATAACGTCTAACTCAGCTTTGTCGTCCTAGTTTCTTCTTTTTTGCTTTGGTATTAAGGTATAAATCTTTGAATATAATATCAAATTTGGACCACAATCGGCCATATATATATATATATATATATATATATATATATATATATAAATATATTAAAAAAAAATCTCGCCATTTAATACCAAAACATTTTAGGGTACATTTTTTTAATTTGTAGATTTTTTATTTACTTTCTTCGAAGTATATACCAGAATTTGTTAATTATATTCGTCCAATATTTTATCGGTGACACATTCAACGGTTAAGTCTGGCAAATCTCGGTCCTGGAGTGCTGTTGAAAGTCCAGAATACGATTCAGGAAGACACACCAGTAACACTGCAATGACTTCCTCATCTTCCAGTGACTTTCCGGACTCGCGCAATAATTCAACTATCTCCATGATTGCGTCAATGTTGTTGCTCATGGAACCAGTACGGTAGTGCTGTACAATTTTCACCGCAAGCATAACCTGCAGCCAAACGTTCAAAGTTCATATAATTTTGACAGTTTGCATAGTTAATATGCGATGTGTACAAGCTGATTATCATCAACGCTCATCGTTATTTAACGCCATTGCCCTATAATTACATTTCTTTCATGCGTTTATTGTTTTCTCCAGTTATGATTCGCTCACGGCCTCCCACAAAACGTCACGTATCAAAATAGCACGTAATTTTGTCTTCCAGTACACGTAATTTCCACCATTGAGTACTGAAATGTTCATTTTTGTACTATCGTAAGCCATTTTGTACACAAAAATCTTTGCGTTTGAAGCAGCCGATTTTTACTAAATTCAATGTTTATCAATGCTTACAATTTCTTGCCTACTGGGCTCATAACCTATTGGAATATTATTGCGAATTAAAAAATATTTAGTTATGTTAAAAGCGATAGTTCTTTATGATTTATTTGATAGTTACGAATTATAGTACAGCATAAATATTATCCGAAAAAATAATACATATATTTATATATATGAAAAAAGCATCGCTATTGTCAACATTAGCCAAACGATTGCGCGGTTTAAACTAGCTGTAAGCGCTGTTTACTCCAACAACTCCTAAGCTCACTAATTATGGAAGAAGCACTTCAAATTGCATAAATTACCACAATCACATGTATGGATGAAAATATCACCGAACAAATAGAATACCCAGTGATTCAACATTAGAGGGAACTAGAATGGATAGAAAATCGGTCGATTCACGACACTAAGTTCCTGCAACAACCCAAAATAAAAGATGGCAGTCTTTGGCAATGTATAGATCTGAATCCATAAAGAAAGAACTGTATCAATGCGATTACACCAACCTACACATCCCTGGGAGGTACTGGCTATTGATTTAATGGGTCTGTTGGGATCACGCACGAGTGGCAAACGTGATAAAAGGCACGTAGCCTTCGGGATGCGCAAGTGAACCCGCTCACGTAGGCACCAGTGACATACGTGACAAACAGCACGTAGAACCCAGCAAACTGAAACAATTCAAGCGCATCAATGCCCAACTATGGAGTTACGGTTTTCACGTGATGCCAAGCGCTAGGAAATTACAGCGCATCACCCCTCCATTGACTCACTGATTGAGGCAGTGATTCGGCATACAGCTATCACGTGTACACCGCAATCCGACCAATCACATCAAATTATTAACACTGTCGACTTCGCCCAGCACACATCAGTTTGTATAAGAGGACAGCCCGGACAGTAGATGAACTACTACTATCGCCGAAAGGTAAGAGTGAGAAATTACTACTCAGACGACGGCATCAACAAGCATTGCGAGTGTAGGAGCAAGGCCCAGCCTCGATAAACATCATCAACATGGACGCACCAGGTGTAGAACTACCACTCTCGTTAGTGCGAGAAATCTACCACCTATCGCACCTCACAACCCATCCACATCAACGAAAGCAGATGCGCCAGACGAAGCAGATGTCCATATCACCACAGCACATACTAATTGATTTACATGACATTTTTACATATGTATGTAATATTAATATGAAAATAATAAATCTCTTAGCTATGTTAAGTGTTGTCTTGTAATTGATCGAACCTAACCTTTCACTGATCATAAATAAAAATAGTCGGTAACTCGTTGCGTCACAATAAGAAGAGCGCCACGAGCCCGACTGGTCCTTATCCAAAAACTAGTTCGAGAAAGAGATTCATTTTCTTTGTTATTGACATTTTCTCACGTGACGAGTGTGCCAGACAAAACCGCCAACAGAAGAAATACGACATCATATGGGAAAGTATCAAACCCGGTACATAATATGATCACCCAAATTATTACAATTCACCTTCGGGGATCACGTTCTAGTAAAAACATACCCAGTCTCCGATACTATAACAGGTTATCACGCTGGTTTCAATGCCAAATGGGAAGGGCCATTTGATATTTTAGACTCTGCAGAATCCTCGGTATAATGGATATTTCAAAATTTACACCGCACTAGATATCATGGCAACCAAATACGCACAGAACCAAAACAGGAATAATAAAATTACACGCTGTTGCCGGGAGCGGGTGGAAGTGTTACCGCCTCAGTAACATCTCAGCACTTGAAATAATTTATATATATATATATATATATATATATATATATATATATATATATATATATATATATATATATATATGACACTGACATGATATTTGACTAATACCCGACAGAACAATCAACCTACCGAACGTAAAAAAAGAAGATTATATATGTATGTTTGAACTTCATTAAGTGCATTGCACTAAATATAATATTTTATAAACTATATATTTTGTAATTTTTCTGTACATGTCTCATTATTAACATTATTAAGTGCATTGCACTAAATAAAAACGTCTTTGTAAGTGAATTTATATTTTAGTCAGCTTTCTTGGGAAAATAGACCAGTGTGCTGCAATTGGCTTGTTATGTACAAAATATAAAAAGAGTGTTGACGTCTCTAATGACGAGCTTGAACTGGTTCTTTTTTTTTTTTCTTAGTTTGCTGTATGAAGTCAAAATTGTAAAATGTATCAGAACTAAAAGCCATTTAAATCATTGCAGTTTTTATTATTTAACATCGCACGAATCACGGCTTGTGATTGGTGACGCAGAGACATTCTTGGATTCTCGTATGATTCACAAGGGGTCCGAATGCCCTCAAACAAAACATATATTTGCAATATTATTTTTTAGTTTGTTCTAAAGCAGCTTCTAACTGAGATATTGGTGAAATTCCCAGTAAACCAACAGATCTAAGAAGACTAAATGCTTTTATTTTACAATGATAGGGACGATATTTTGCTACACCGGGGCTAAATTATTAATTTTCCCGGTCAGACCCACAACAGACACATGCTAAGGTGTGTTCCAAAGTTAAATATTGTCAACTAAAGCATCGATTATGGCTGATTTTTTCCATGGCTTTATACGACACGTTTTACCCTATGATTACTGAATTTTTAAAAGTACGTATAAAAATGAGGTACTACACGCAGGGTTGTCATCCATCTGGGTCTCCTCAGATTCGTGCTTTTTTTGAAGGTGTTCGCGAGGGTATTTAGAAGTTATCCGGGTTTTCTTTCTGATTTTATATCAACTGTTTTGGACATAAACGCGTTATTACGATAGGTTACATAGTTGATGTTAACGGTCAGAAAATAGTTCAGGTATTAAGCAGAAACGTGCAGAGTTTTAAAACTTTTTGTCCTGGTTTAGTGAATTCACAAATGGCATATTCTATTTACCGTTCTTGATGGTCTTCCTAAATTTTCAGTTCAAAGTTCATTGTTCAATCGGCTCACGATTACGGTACATTTTACGCGTAAACTTGCCGTGGAAAAAATCAATCATAAGCGATGCTAAATGCGTTTAAAAATCCCAGCGCCAGTGCCAACTCAACTCTTTCGTTCAGTTCAAAGCAATTACATTCCTACTTGGAGGTCAGCCATAGCAAGCTAGATTGCGTTTACTCAATATTTAACTCAGCACGTTACCTATTGCAAACTCGAGTGTACCCCTACTTGC
This sequence comes from Leistus spinibarbis, assembly GCA_933228885.1. Taxonomy (NCBI): domain Eukaryota; kingdom Metazoa; phylum Arthropoda; class Insecta; order Coleoptera; family Carabidae; genus Leistus; species Leistus spinibarbis. The sequence goes on from OW121793.1 coordinate 8,485,490, forward strand.
TGCAAGATGCTCACTTCAGTTTGAGTCTAGACTTTCAAAAAATATTGCGCTGTCCCGATCTCCTATACTTGACAGACACGGTAAAATTACCGCACATACACAATTCTAGTTTAATCTTAGTAAGTTACAATTTTTTCAGCTCCTGAACTATCAATTAATCTTTACCGATGTCGCACTATCCGCAAAAAATCTCATTTTGAGTCTGTTGACTCAATCATCTTGAAGTGTGCTGAGTCACTCAGATATTTTATGTAAAATGAATTCAACTACTTAGTCTGAAAAAATATTCTGCAAATTGACTAAGAATTCTTTGAAGAAGTTGATCACTTTCCCCAAAAAGAACCTCAACTGGAGCAATAAAAAAAATGTTTGCATAAACATCCCAGGATACACTGTTCTGATAAGTATGTCGTAGGTATATATCAATTATAAAACTTCTGGTATATTAATAGGTTACATCCATAGTACAGAAAATGTACATTAAAAGGGTATGTATGAGTGAGTGCTATGAGTATAGGTAATTCAGTTCATGCACATTAAATAATACTCGTATACGCATGTTATGTATGTTCTGTACACACGCATTTTTTCGCTATATCTTGTCTAACGCATTTTACGCTTGTGCAATATATAAGTCTCAGCAATATGATAACATTCCTGAAAATAAAATTTTAACAAATTAGTATAATAGACGAAAAAAGTGAGTGTCATTTCCTGCACAGGAAAGCAATGTGTTCGCCATCAACGCTGAGAGACATGTTATCCTTATGGCGTGCATTGGTGGTCTACTAATAGTTGTAGGGGGCAAGAGTATATATTTTTAAAGTAATTCTTAACGCAGGAATTTTTTTAAAAGGGGATGCTAATAAAAAATTGATATGTTCGAGAAGGTTAAAAATACTCTTACCTCCACAACTAGTAGACCGTGAGAGTGATCGCTCCCATGATGTCAGTGCCTATGCAGAGAATGCAAATGGTTCACGCGGTTTCATTTGTTTCATTGCGCATGTACAATGATGTCATAGCACACAGCTAATAATATGCATTTTCAATTTGAAGATATACCTTTATTAAAAATGTTCACCATTTTTCGCGCACAATATGATGAACTATCATATAATTTTATTTCTGATTAAGCCTTACATAAAGGTGACGTCTTACAATAAGAAGGATTACCAATACACGTTATAAGAATAATATGTCCCTCAGTGTTGACGGCGACCAGATTACAGACGGATGGTATGGAAACGCACCATGATTCTTTGTTTGTAGATTGTCATTATTCTACCATTTTGCTCTATTGTGTCTGGTTTCTTGTTAGTAATGTTTCATGTATTTTCATTAAACTAAACATCTTTAGTAGGTTCCCGTAATTATTGCTATCTTGACGTTTTGTAATATAAAAAGTTGTGCGCGTATTTTCCATGGCGAGGATTAAAAGAAGGTCAGTGAGTGATGACGAGTTTCGGATAAATTGTAAAATTCATAATGAGTAAGAACGTATCTTGGCAAGAACACATTGAACGATTGAATTTTTACTTCATTGCAAACAACATCCCCGAAGAAAAGAAAAAAGTGTTTTTTAAATGTGTGCAGGAGCAGCACCTACAGTAAAAAGTGGGTACGTCATTCCTTGCGGGAAAGTAAAGTGATGGCGGACAATGCTGAGAGACATGTTATTCTTATGGCGTGCATTGGCGACGATTTTTGTTGTAAGTTTGAAATGGAAAGAAGCCAGACGTTAGTCATTTTATAGAATTTGGATGTAAATTGCTCTGTCTGAATAGAAATTCAAATAGGGGAAAGCTTGAATCACGATATAAAGATGGTACATTCGTAGGCTATTCAAATGAATCCAAAGAATATAGAGTATGGCTACCGAAGCAAAGGAAAATAGAAATATCACGGGACGTGAAGCTATTGGAACGATCAGAAACCCAACTTCACGATTATGAAGAATTTATCCCTAGTGTTGAACGAGAACATAAAACAGGGACTCCGCAAACCGGTCATCTCATAATTGACTTAGATGAGAAACATCTAGAAAACATTGAGAACAATGCAGATGATATAAGAAACAATCAGGTCGAAACGCCAGAAAGAAATAATGAAGAAATTCAGGAAGAAATTCCTTCAAGTACAACGATCAGAGGACCAGGAGAATCAAAATTATAAGAACTGGTTTGAGGGAAAAACCGCAAAAGCAATATAATTTTGTCCAAACCGAAGCAAGTAACGGATCTGAAAATGTATGCTTAACCGAAATACCATTAAAAGAAGCAATAATTGGTCCAGATGCAGAGGAATGGTATCAAGCTATGGCTGAGGAGATTAAATCTATCATTAAGAGCCGGTTGTACAATAGCAGTTTAAACTCAGTTCATTTATAATCTTAGTTTATTGTGAAAATGCTGTTGTACATCAACAGTTTAGTAATTATTCCAGCGTTGATCTCAAGTTCTACTGAACCGTCTCGATCGACCGTTTAAACCCTAGTTCAACTTTTTTGACAGTTGACATATACAATTCATCAGTTATTCTAATAATTATGGAAGACATAGATTACATAACAGGTGATGAAGACTTTCTTGAGCTAATAGAAATAGTAGATAATCCTAGAAAACCCCAACTATATTGAGAAAGACCAATTTATTTTGTGAAATGGGATGAAGACAGGGGCGTCGAAGTTATTTTTTTCCATGTGCACAGGAATTTGATTATTTACTACACAATAACCGGCCAACTTATAACAAATTAGTTAATATTGAAATAAATTATGCATAAAATATAAACAATAAACCAAACATTCATATATATTATTATATGTTTATAATAATACCGTTTTTATTTGACAGCGATTACATATATTTCAAAAAACAAGTGCCAATTACAGTTGCAGTCAAAGCTAACTACGTAAAATTTATAACTTCTTTATTCACTTCTTAAGGCTGGGTTTGAAGACAATATGGCGGCCACTTAAAGTAAAGAATTTTTAAACGTAATGCATTTGAAAACGCAATAAAGCAACACAAAAATTCTTTCAAATATTATAAACTAATTTTATAATGAGTGCAAATGACTGGTTTAGAATATTGTGTGATATTGTTTATAAAGGAATATTTGCAAAATTGATTATATTTAAACTTTTAAAATTTCAAAAACTAGTCATTTGCATAGATTATGTCGTAACAAATATGTCTATATCAGTATTTTTCTTATATTACCTTCCGAATTTAAATGCATTATGTTTTTAATTGAAGCAATTTGAGTAGCTAGATATGAGACATTTAGTTCAGCTATTGTCCGCTCTGGTGTGAGCTGCGCTAAACGTAAACCCAAATGATTTGGATTGTGCAATAACTAGATTCTAGAATCTAATGCGCCAACCAGATTTCTCTGAACGATTTACTTTATTATTTTTACCTCGTTAATAACTATCATTTTCAAATAAATTTCGCTGATTTACCTATTATAACCTTATTTTCAATAGAAAATTTGACAAATATTTATTTTATTTAATAATTTCTGTTAAATGTTTGAATATTTAAATATTATAATAAATTAAAAAGAAATTTCTACTATTATTTTTAATATTAAAATGATGTACGAATGTATATGGTATTATGGGCACGTATATATGTATGAATATTGAAAATTAATTATTATTTAAAAATCATAGTCAATTAGCCTAGACTCATATTTCAACATCAATTACGTACTTGAAAATAAGACTTTTTTTTATTTCATATCTATATATTATAATAGTATATATTTAGAGACAAATGTATACCTTGTTAAGGTATAGTTTGAAGCTCGAAGACTACAAATCACCATGGAATAAATACAGAAATATACAGTGTTCAGTATTTAAAAAATTGTAGGATCTATTTTATTATGCGGTGAACAGATGCTGTAATGTTTTATAACATAAAACCATGATAACTTCATGCATAATATATGAAAAGGGAATAAGGAGAATCATTTTTAATAGCTGCTTTTGGTTTAAGGATTGCTCACAGCGAAACAATAGTATTTAAGCTTAGAAATTATAAGTAATAATTTCATTGTTGTATGACATACAAAGTTAACGTTCACAGCAACAAAATTTATCATACATTGTGTTAATAACATAATACAAACTAGATTGTTATTTGTAATTTTCTAAGCTTAATTACTGATTGTTTCGCTGTGAACAACATCCTTTAGTCTTGATATTGCAAGTCTTGGTCGCGGCAAGAAACAACTAGGCCCACCACTCGGAAAGCTTCAGTCCGATTATACAATTTTTTTTAAAATTTTAACTCATTCTCGAATACTAAAAGATATAAATACAAAAAATCCATCAAAGAAAAAACATATAATTACAAATAGTTGGTAAAATAGGACGAAAAAGAGCAAATACCAAATTTGGTCAGCGCTAATTGTTTATTTTTCACCATGGGAACGGCAAGAGTGAGAGAAATATATCTGAAATATAGCATATACCTAGAAAGACAATTGGCACCATTATTAGGTACTTAAAAAGAAATGCATTCATTCTAACTCTTATTCGGGACGATCACCCTTACTTGACAATCATAATAAGCGTTGGATCATGCGAAAAGTGAAGCAAAACCCCCGTTTGAGTGCTCCTAAACTGGCCACTGAATTATCAGTCTATTGCCAAATGGAAGTTCTTCCAGAAACTATAAGACATTGTATAAGAGTTAACAAATTTGGTTTGGAGTCTGTGGCTGATAACTCAAAATAATAATAAAAAACACCACAAAGTATTTTAATTGAGCTAAATACGTATTTCGACAACTAAGTTGTCATCTTCAGTAGCAATGGGAGTATAACGTAATATCTCTGGCTAAGGCAAAAACCATAAATGATGTGCTCTTTACCAGGATATCAAGGTTACACTAACTTATGAGCTAAATATTACCTATATATATATATGTATATATATATATATATATATATATATATATATATATATATATATATACATATATATATATATATATATATATATATATATATATATATATATATATATATTTATATATATATATATATATATATATATATATATATATATATATACATATATATATATATATATATATATATATATATATATATATATATATATATATATATATATATATATATACACTAATCAGCAGTTACGCTTGGTCAACCTAGGGAGACGTGTCTTCTAATAAACCATAAAGTGCAGTTTTCGGTATAGGACCTTTGTCGGAGTTCATTATCTTATCTGTTTTTTTTTTATTGTATAAGAGATAATGGATACAATGGTCGCGTAGCTAAGAAGACCTTGAAGTATATATATATATATATATATATATATATATATATATATATATATATATATATATATATATATATATATATATATATATATATATATATATATACAGTGCTTCACAAAATTATTCGTACACTTCCATTTTACAAGTATAAATCAAAATAAATACTGCATTTGAATGATATCTCATTTACAATATCAATCAATTTACTTTCCTTTTACATTACAATTAAATAATAATGATAAAATTTAAAAAGTTATAAGATCAACATGCTTAACTTTGATAAAGACAAAATATTTGCAAGAATGTACACACAAAATTATTCGTACAGCTACGCATAATAGATATTAACTGCGCATAATGGATATAAACTGCGCATAATGGTTCAAATGTTACAATATATCTCTCATTCTGAGGTAGTACTAGTTGCCTTACACATATTTACGTATACTCTAAGAAAATGGGTCGCAAAAAGCAAGAAACAACTTTAGCCGAAAGAAAAATATGTCTTAATCTAATATGCCAAGGCAAATCATTAAGAGAAGTTGCTGCAATTATTGGTAGAACACATTCTACTGTTCAGAGTATTATAAACAAATACAAAAATGAGGGTCAATTGAAAAATATAGGCGGTCGTGGCCGGAAAAAACTGTTAGTACCTCAGAATGAGAAATATATTGTGCGTCAAATCAAAATTAACCCTAAGAAATGCATCAAAGATCTGACATCTGAGATATCAGAAATAATTAATAGACCTATTTCTACCGAAACAATCCGCAGAACATTGAGGAAGGCTGGGTACAATGGCCGTATAGCACGAAAGAAACCGTATATTTCTAAAGTTAACAGAATGAGGAGACTTTTGTTCGCTAAACAGTACATAAATGAAGGCCCTGAATTTTGGAATAGAGTTATTTTTTCTGACGAAAGTAAGTTTAACTTATTCGGTTCAGACGGTAAACCTATAGTGTGGAGAAAACCAAATTGTGAACTAAATAAAATAAATTTATGTGCTACGGTGAAACACGGTGGTGGGAACGTGATGGTGTGGGGCTGTATGTCTGCTGGTGGAGTAGGGAACCTACAGTTTGTGAAGCATATAATGAACAAAAATCAATATTTATCCATTCTTAAGGATAACCTACAACCATCTGCGATTAAACTTGGATTGGGAGCGAATTATCTGTTCCAACAAGATAATGACCCCAAACATACAGCACACATTGTTAGGGAATGGTTGTTATATAATGTGCCAAAGCAACTAAAAACACCTCCTCAGTCACCTGATCTTAATCCTATTGAGAACTTATGGTCAGAACTGGACAGACGACTAAGGACTAGATCCATAACAAGCATATCCCGACTTCGAAAATGTCTTACCGAAGAATGGTTAAATATTCCTGCTACAGTAACATCTAAATTAGTGGAATCAATGCCTAGACGACTAGAAGCTGTAATTAAAGCAAATGGTTACCCTACTAAGTACTAAATTATTATAACATTAGTGTAGTTGGTAAATATTTATATGTGTACGAATATTTTTGTGTCACATTTTTTGGAGTATTTTTCGTTTTGTTCAAATAACTATTACCTAGAAAATTTATATATGTAACCAATCATTGTAAGTTAATTTTAATATATAAAGACATACTATTGGAACATTTTTTGAATTAAATTTCTTTCGTAAACATATTTTATATCGTTTTATACTTGTAAGTCAGAACTGTACGAATAATTTTGTGAGGCACTGTATATATATATATATATATATATATATATATATATATATATATGTATATATATATTTATATATATATATATATATTTGAATTTAAGGCGACTATTTGTTAAGATTCCATTAGTACAATCAAGGACGAGCTAAAAATGATTGTTAACCAATTTAATATCAAACTTCAATTGATTATTAATTGTTATTTAGAACATGAAACTTTCAGTAAATAATTCAATTCAGGATTAGTGTTTGCGATGCGTTCCATATTATTAGAATATATATTATCTGTAAAATATCATTCCATTTGACAATTTCTGTTACGTTAATAGAATACTTATTTGATATTATAAAAATAATAATATGTACGCAGAATAAACTAGAAAAAAAGTAGTGTAGCGCAATATACACCACAAATAAACTAAAATTATATATAAATATATAAAGAGTAAAGATAGCGAGCTATGCAACAATAACACAATCAGTAACTGTTGGAGAGAGACCACCCCGATGATCGCTCTCATGCTATGGTGAAATAGAGTTGTACAGTTAAGTAAAATACAAGTACCCTATTATATATTAGATGTCGCCGTTTACATTATAGTTCATTACTCCGCCGTTATTTTGCATAGATGGCTTCGAATCCAGTCTTAAAACAAAACGTAGTTCAGGAAATCGGACATTGAACTAAGAATGTACAACAACTGCGTGTAAATTAGCTTAAATTATTATTTTCAACAAGATAATGCTCCCTGTCATAAATCCAAACCAGTGTTGGTATGGTTTAAAAATGATAGAATTAATGTTTTGGACTGGCCGCCTCAGTCCCCTGATTTGTCGCCGATTGAGCATTTATGGGGAATTCTAAAGAAAAGAGTAGCTCGTTATAAGTGTTCCTCGAAAGAAATATTAATAGATAAGATATATAGTGAGTGGAATAAAATATCAGAAGAAGAATGCCGAAAATTAGTGGAAAGTATGCTCCGTAGAATAAGAAGTGTTATTCAAGCAAAAGGTGGTTGTACAAAATATTGATCAATACTTGTATAAATAAATTTTATAAATAAATAACAATAACCTGCTTTTATTCCTTGAACCCTATACTATAACTTCCAAATAAAATATTTAAATTCCTTGCAATTTATATCTAGTAATATGAGTAGATTTAAATTTTCATTGGGGGGTCTAATACTATTTGCCAAGGCTGTATATATATATATATATATATATATATATATATATATATATATATATATATATATATATATATATATATATATATATATATATGGAAAAAACAATATTTTCTTATTATATACCGTTAGCTTATATATATATATATATATATATATATATATATATATATATATATATATATAATGTTCGATGGTTCTTCGGTTGATGAATAAGGATAGAAATAAAAAAAATCGATTCTTCCCTTGTGCGCTAACGGTTGCGAATCGCAGCCTTCTTCAGAGCTATTTGTAATTAAATATGTTTAGGGTTCTGGGTTCGAATCCCGGTGACATCTGATAATTTTTCCATTATTACAACATTAAAATGAATGAAATTTTTATTTTTCAGATAGCCAATACTTCGCTCTATGCTTCTCTAGTTTTCGATTTTCAATATTTTGCTTAGATTTTCTTTTATATTGTTCTATATTTACCCTATTTTCAAATGTCCATAGTTTTTATTGAGATGACAAATTAAAAAATTTAAAACTAGACAAGGATACATTGACTATTTTTCTACCGGAATATTCTAAAAGTTTTATTCATAAAAATGTATTAGCAAGTATTTTAAGGGTCAAACGAACGCTTTAAACTAGAATGCTTCAAATAGTATTGGCTCTTATGGCGCTACGATATTCGTGCGCTTCCCCCTTTACACCGACCTGTAAGGACGGGCAACCATGGGGATTCCTCTTAAGTTTTGGTATTAAGTGTATCTCGAATTAATATAACTAACTATTAAAATTACAAACTGCATTTTTATTTAATTTGGGTACGCTACAGAGTTAAAAATTTACTTATTGCACAGGCGTAACATGCGTTAGACGAGATATGGCGATAAAACGTGTTTACTGAACATACATGTAAATATTAAGGGGAGACTTCCTTTCTTTGCGTCGAAAATATCGTTTTTTCTTTGTAGTTTGATGTGTGCAGATTAATTTCAAAGTGGTTTTGTAATATTTCAATTTATTTACAACTTTAATGCCGCGTAAACATAACACTGCAAGGACCGAAAATGGCTTTTTGTTGTTTACTCGGGGATTTCTACTCTTCACAAAGAAAATTATGCTTTGTACTGTCTGCTAGAAAAAAATAGTTCTAAATACTTCAGATATGACACAGATGGCGAGGATTTACTGCATCGGTGCTTAGGAGGTAATACAAAATTCATCAAAAAATCGTCGAAATTGCGATACATATGGCAGTTAACTTCTTTAATGACGGTTGCAATTCAGTGCTGAAAACAATGAATAAATTGGGGATTAGTGCCGGCAACTTTGCGAAGAAATCAGCAAATGTCGCATCGAGGCAGCAGAGCATCGGGTCACTTCAGCCGCAAGAACGGCAGTTTTGGAGCGGAGATTCCATCAAATTAAATTAAATCATATGTTCGAGAAACAGTAAGGAATACTGTAAGGCCCTGGAATTGCTGAATAAATGTTATGAATATTAAAGTTATCCAGTATATAAATGTTGAAAATCTTTAAATGCGTTTATCTCGAAATTACTTTTTTCAAACTGAGAACAATGTGAACCGAATATCCCTATATTTTGTTGTCTTAAGGCGGTATCACACTACAAGGATATCGGTATCCTCCTTCTTTAGGAGATACCGATGATCGATATCTGTTTCTATCACATTAGCAAATTGACATCAGAAATTTAGTAATTTTTTTACTTGGTGGTGGTATTCTATTTGGTTTTAAAAATGATATGTAAACAAACAGAGATCTTTTTATTTTCTTTCTTGCATTCGCCATTTTAAAATAAATATAACTATCAACACCCACGACCAGTATATAAATCCACAATGAATGCACACAACATAACTGACAACAACAATAACAGGGACATTTCTTTAAGTTGATCATGCGCACAACACAAGACGTCAAAAATTGGACACCGGTAAGCCAAGGAATACGAACACGTTTCATATTTAAACACCTATTATTTGCTCCCTATCACATTGGAAAGGACTTCGGAAAACTGAAATAACATCGCAAAATCCATGTCAAACTATCGATATCCTTGTAGTGTGATACCGCCTTTATATGTTACATGCACAGGCATAGGCCGCAACATGAAAAGGACGCAAAACAACATTGGCACCCATACAAATATCTTGTGGACATTTTAATGTGACGTATATCGGAGTATAACATGCAGGGGTACGTTTAAAAATTATCTCTCGATTTTGGATTTGGTAATGAGCGAACTTAGATGACAAGTAAACGCAACCATTACCTAGCTTCATGTGGTTTGGACTAGTTCCAAGTAGGAAATTAGTTATTAGATCTGTTTTTATGTACTCCAAGCAAAAATAAGAATGATCATGATCAAAGTAATCATAAAAATTCTATGATAACTTGAATCATTATCGAAGAAACACGTATATTCAAACGCAGAGTTGAGTTAACGCTGGGCTAACTTAAGAATTTTCGAACACATTAGAGTTAACAATAGTTAATTTTCGAACGCACTCCTGAAGTAACTGTGCACAACCAATCACAAGTTCATTTTTTTTTATTATTCTTACTTAATGATACTTTGTGGTTTTAAAGTATCGTTCAAATAATCAACTAATAGTCCAGCATCTTTAATTAAATATCCATCCAAGCTTTGCTTATGCAACTGCAATAAACATAATTCTAATTGTGATTTGTTCAGATTTCCTGTTCCAACTTGTTTAGAATTTTTCCATCTGCAACTTGCGTTACCATCACTATCAGCTCCCGCCATATCTATAATATGAATCTAATCCAACAATTAGGTGCCATTAGGCGTTTTCTTTTCAGGGAAAAAATGATCTGTTATAGTCCAAGGGTAGTATGTCGTTACGATTTCCTTTTCCATGATTTCGCTATTCTCAGCAGTTAAGCTGTGTTCGCTTTATCTTCCACTGACAATTTATGATTTACGTCCTTTCTACTTATAATGAGAGAACTGTAGGACAAGCGAATAGAATTTAACAACTAAGAACAGTCCAGCTGGGTTGAAATTGTACAAAGGGAAACCGTGATCTGCTCATGGACTGCTGGGAACGTCACACGAATCAAGGCGACAGGTCCGTGTATATTAAAATCGCATTTGTTGACAGAGACAACAAAGTTTATGTACATTTGGACTGACACAGCATCGCGGTTGCGGTAACTTGCAAAATGGCCAAAATTTGCCGCAGAATATTTTTGCAGTTCGGACCGACGCGACGCAGTAACTATAATAAAACTATTGACAATAAAACTGTTCGTGTACTGTAGTATGTTAGCAAATCTACGTATTCATATTTATTTATTTTTTAACATACATTTATAATACAAATTTCATGAATATTTTTAAAATATAACCTGACAAACAATAATTAAATGAAAACAAAACAAAGTGAATAGTAAATTATAAGTACTTGTTAAGAATGAAATAAAAGAGAGAAAGAGTAATAAGAAACACAAGTTCGTGACTTGCCATTGTCACAAAATGTCGAAATGGAACAGACTTTCTCACAAAAATATTTTAAAATTTGATGCAGCAACAGTTCTACTGTTTCTAGCAATCCGATATTTTCGGGTATTAATTTTTGTTACCGATGCCGCGTGCACATTTTGCCAAGATCTCGAAAAGTTGGTGAAAAGTCGAAAAATAAAGTTTCAATTTAGGAAATTACAATTATAGAGTTGGGTAGACTGATATTCATAGTGTTTAATGCCATAATTGGATTGGGTCATTTGTTTATATCTGCGTCTGTGCATTGTTTTTAATATATATAATTATAGTTTATTTAAAACACGTGCTACATCGTTTATAATCAGTTGATTTTAAAATTGTAAAATGGATCCTAATCATGATGGTATGTAGAATATTTATATGTGTTTTAAAAGAATCATATTAATTATATATAAATCAACATATAATTATGTACATAAGTCAAAGTTTCGAAGTATAATGTAAGAAACTAGAGTTTCTTAGTTTGTTTTTTATATTTTAATATGTATATATTTAATTTATTATCGTATCTCTGAGGGTGAAACTAAACATCTGGCAGTGTGCACGTGTGCGTCTGATATCTGTTGAATTTTGGTTAATTCGTGGAATTCTGTCTGAAAATAAAAATGCTAGACTCAGCCTCAGGGTTAAGCGCAAGTTTGATCCCGTCGCTATAGGAGGGGTGAAATCTGTATATTTTTACTCAGTGGGTGGCTGAGTTTAGCTATAAAAGCAGAAGTTTAACACAGAAACAGGGAGTTGGTTCGTGTATCGGGTTCAATCGGGAATAATTTTTGATTGAAACGCTTGCGGACCTAGAATTATTTTTGTGTTTAAATCTTTTGAACTTAAAACTATTTTTGTCTTTAATTCTTTTGAACTTAGAATTATTTTTGTGTTTAATTCTTTTGAATAGTTTTGTTTGATTTAAATCGTTTTAACTTTGAATTTTTGGCTTTAGTCTTGTCAAACTTAGATTAGTTTTATTTGATTTAAATCATTTTTATATTGAATATTTTTGGCGTTTTAGCTTTGTGAGTTTTTAAGTAAATATTTTGTACTTGGAATAATTCTGTTTGTTTTAAATCATTGTGGCTCCTAAGTATTTTTATAATTTGTTCAATCTACCTAAACTTATTATTTGTTTTGTTTAACATTTATTAAATGTAACTCTGTGATTATTAATTTATATTTTTTTCTGAATTTAATTAATTTGTTTTTTTAATTAAATTATATTTTATTTTATTTGTGTATTTTATTTCTATAATCCCCATCAAACTCAAAAAGGAGAACTCGTGAACAGTAACAATCAGTTACATGTTCACATAACAACGTCCGACGTAATGAGGGGTCAGATTCTTACAATAACTTTATTTGTTGAATATCGAAAAAGTTATCAAATTCCACAGAATTCCACAACAAAATTTATAGAGGTTATAGCCTACACTATTATATAGTAAATAATGAAAAAAGCAGCTACCATGAACTGCCCTGCCGCTTTTTGTGCAGGTTTTTGCAACAATAAGTACAAATATAAATTGCTATATTATGACCCTTTCCCTAGTACAGGCATGATAACTCAAAATTAACAGTGTATTAATAACATAACGGGAACAACATTACATGTTTCTTGTTTTAATTCCAATTGTTTAAACTAATATTGTTTAATAATATTATTTAATTAATTGAATTTAAAAAAATAAAAGCTTACAATCGATTCTACGCTTAAAAATAATTTAATTCATTTCATTTTACCGAACCAATGCTATTTACCCAATTTTTTTTTTGTAGTATTTGTATTATTATATTTTCTCAATTATACTATGGTTATTGACTCACAAAAGAATTCATAATCGAAACATCCAGTAAACCGCTAGAAACCAAAATTGAACTTAATTTATGGGGATATATACCTTTCTAACGCCTAAAAGTAGCCCATTTTCATGATTTTTTTTTTTGGTACAAGGAAAAGATTTAGACGAAAGAAATATTTTGCTATTTGTAGACTATGTATTTCACTTTTATAAAACATTTTTTTCATCAATGTATCTCTTTTATTCTGCCCCCTACACCCATTTCCGTAGGCCATGTATAAATAACAAAGGGGCACGGTTCCCAGAATTTCTCAGAGCTGGGGAAAATGAAACTAAAAAGCGAAACGGATTTATGATGTCTAGTTAATTTCGCGTCGTTTGACGGATATCTTTTTTAAAATTCGAATTTGTCATATTCATTTCTGAAAAAAAAAAAATCCGTCAAACGATGACAAATTCTATAAGCTAAAAAGTTAAAAACTCAAAACGATTGGATAAACCAATCAAAAAATACCCTGGAGAATGTCCAGTCTATCGGTTCAAAATGTACCGCCATTTTTTAATAACCGCAAACCATTACGCGTGTTCATTGCGATGTGTGTCTGAATTTCACTGATAGGTAATCTCAAAACAAAGCAAACAGCGCCAACTGAGCGTAGGTAGCGCTCGGAGGTGCGCGACCTAAACCGCTGTAACTTATGAAATAATTCAAATTTCGATAAACGGCTTCGAAAATCGGATTTTTAAATAGTTGTTCTAAAAGAATACGTAAAAAAGAAAATGATTTTTTGAAAACGAAAAGATATATGCCCTCATAATATCATTTCATTTATGGATCATCATATTGGATCCGCCATTTTGCTTTTTGAAAATTTAACTTTGAAATCGAAATCAGTGGTTTTAAAAACCTCTAGATAAAAAATATTACTTGATTTAACGTCTTTTAAAGTTTGGTTACGAAGAGAGAGTTATGAATTTACTTACTGTACAGGCTAGACGACATATGGCGATAAAATGCGTGTTTACTGAACATACCTAAACTCGTTTAATGTACCTGCAACCATACCAGAAAACAATGGCAACGGAACTACGACCCCCAGCTCAAACAACGCATCAACACTTTGAACACCCAAATCAAATCGCTAATCAGAACCCACAGAAACAACATATGGACTCAAAAACTATCTACGCTAAATCCCTTTGACAATTCTCTTTGGAAAATGACCAGGACATTCAAAAAACCTTACATCGCCATCCCCACACTCATACATAACAATATGACACTTATCACTGACGAAGAGAAATCTGAGACAATCGCGTGCATATTTGAAAATGTGCACAAGACAGACAGTACTGACACTAACGAACAGACGAACATCATACAACAGACATACACATACCTAAACTATACACACAAAACCCTCCCTAAAGAACTAGCCAAACTTCTCACCTCACCCCTAGAACTATCCCAAATAATAAAAACCCTCCCAAATCGAAAATCCCCAGGTCCAGACCAAATTGAAAACCTCATCATAAAAAACCTCTCAACCAAAGCAATAGTCCAATTCACATATATAATAAATTCAATCATAAAACTCCAACATTTCCCCACTGTCTGGAAAACTGCCACCGTACATCCCATCGCCAAGCCAAACAAAGACCGCAAACTGCCAACCAGCTACCGTCCCATAAGCCGCCTTAACACCCTGGCAAGTCATCCTATCCCGACTAAATGAAATAGACCAAAGACTAAAAACTACCCCTGACTGCCAGTTCGGTTTCAGATCGAAACACAACACTGTGCAGCAGGTAAGTAGAATTGTGACTGACGCAACACTTCATTTCAACAAACAAAAAGTCACTGTGATGACCCTATTAGACATAGAAAAAGCTTTTGACAAGGTATGGATAATAGGACTCATTCACAAACTAATTAACTTCAACTATCCTCCAATCCTTGTTAAACTCATACACTCCTACCTAACACTTCGTAACTTCCAAGTAAAAATAAATAATAATCTATCCCACCTAAAACCCATAGTGGCAGGCATCCCACAAGGCAGTGTTCTAGGCCCTAAGCTCTTCATCCTCTACCTTAGCGACATACCAACCTACCAAAGGACCAACATTTCATTATTTGCAGACGACACAGCCTCATACTCCCACTCCTCCAGTGCACAAACCGCAAGCAAACATATACAAACACACATATACAAACTACAAAAATACTGGGACAAGTGGAAAATTAAAATCAACGCGACTAAAACTGAAGCCATTGTTTTCTCACGTAAATTTACACAACGACGCATACTGACACCACTCACCATCTACGACAAAAAAATAGAACCCACAAAAAGTGTGAAATACCTAGGCGTACATCTAAACCACACACTAAAGCACGGACCACACATCAGACACACAATTGAAGAAACTCAGCTTGCCATCAGAAACCTCTACCCCCTCCTAGTTAAAAATAGTCCTGTCACCACCAAAAACAAAATCCTCATCTACACATCCATCATACGCCCAGTCATGACCTATGCAGCCCCAGTCTGGTGCAACGCATCAAACTCCGCTTTACTACCTCTTCAGAGATTCCAAAACAAGTGTCTCAGACTAGCTACAAACGCCGACAGATACACTAGAATAACGCACCTCCACCGAAAAACCAACATACCATACATACGAGCCTACATTGACAAAATATCACAAAAATTTTATAAAACACAACTAAACTCAAACCCACGCACACGTAAAATCACAATACACAGACATGATAACATCCCAATCATGTTGAAACACAAGCTCCCCTACCAAACGCTTCCAATATTCCAAGAAAGCCTTCCAGAGCGCCACACGTAACATTAAAACACCCAATAACACTGACCACACAACACGTCACTAAAGCCTACAACAACACAGAACATTATCACTCACCACACAATATGTTTCATCCATCACCAATAAAAATGTTAGTAAGTAAGATTTTAAACCTAGTTATATTAGTCTATAAGTTTTATGTAAAATAATTTTCACTATTGAAAATAGGTTTTCATGTCTCCTCCTTTCCCATACACAATACTCGACCAACAAAAAACAACAAATAAATAAAAACTCACTCACAAATACCTCACGCCACACACACGCAACAAAAATCAAACTCAGATATACACTCCCCCTGTGAGTAGGATCTCTGAAAAAAACCAGTCATGTGTTCCAACAAAATGTAAAAAATTAATCAAAACAATAAAGATATATTAAAAATGAAAAATGAATGTTTAATGTACTATTTCCGTACTGTGGATGTAACATATTTAGGTAATTCGGTATATACTCATTTAAAGGGTGATATTTGTGTGCAGTCGATAAACTGTCCGACGTACGTTACACAATGTATTTTGAAATAAAGAATAAATTAGAATGTGTAAGTCAGTCGGTTATGAGAAAAACACAAGCGTCGTAAATTCAAAATAAAACAATACTTATGAACGATAATGAATTCTTTAAAAACGTATGGAAGGTTTAGTTATTAAACTACACGGCTCCGTGAAAATTCTCGTCAAAATGTTACTTATGTAAACTTAACAATGCCTTAGAAAAGTATCAATTTGTTAATATTTAGTATTTATTTAAATTAGAATAATTAAACGAATATTAGATTTGAGCACAGGCCCGTGTACACATCGTTAGTGATCATAATCATATTTTTTCAAGTACGATAAAGTTACGTGTATTAGCTTCATGAATTCGCCAATCACTGTATTCCCTTTTATTATCACTACAAGTATCGCGCCTTAATTTACTGAGGATGTAACATATTAATATAACAGGAGTTTCTTAAATGATATGTACCTACGATATATGTACTAATCACAACGGTGTTTGTTGGGATATAAATACATCAATTTTTTTTTAGATTTCTTGGATGTATTAAAAAAATCAGATAACGTGGAACGAATATCTACATTTTGTTCTCTTTTATGTTACATGAACAGGCATAGTACGCAACATGAAAGGGACGCAATACAAAACTGGCACGCATAAAAAAATCTTGTGGAGATTTTAATGTTACGTAACTTTGAAATCGTAATTAGTGGTTTTAAAAACTCTTAGATACCAAATTTTAGCTTAATTTAACGTATTTTGATTTTGATTGACCATATTGGATCCGCCATTTGTTCTTTTTAATTCTAACTTTAGAATTGTAATCTGCTACCTCAAGAACCCCAGTATACGAATTTTCCTACAAATTGAAAAACGTTTTCGCCTTTTGACCAGCTTTTCGGGTTCTTGCTCCACTGTGCATCGGTTCGAACTTACCATTAGCGAGGAATACATACTAATATTCATTCTTATTGTTGAGGTGAATTTTATTTCTTTTCTTTTAATTTGACTGTAATATTTATGATTTGGACAAGTTTATTGTCTTCTTCAGTTTAATGTCGATGAAGAAGATAATTTTGTCGAAATATAGAAACTCCTTAAACATTTTCTTACTCCTATTATATTTAACTATATAAAATTAAGTTAACCCGTGCTCAGATCATACACTGAATATATTTCACTCCTCACCAATTTATCTGTCTAATTGAATAAATTGGCGCAAGTAGTAATAGGCCCTTCCTGACTAGACAGTTAACGTCACGACCACACGTGCTAAAGTAGTATAAGTGTAACTCTGGTAAACACTGCAAAATTAGTAGAATATAAGCCACTGGAGACAAGTGGTGTTAATTTCAGACTAGTTGTGTATTATTGACGAAGCGAGTAAACGTAAATTTCATTTTTGTCATTAATACCAAACCATTCTGGAATTAACATTCTACCTGCCTCAAGTGGCGTACATACTACTATTTTTACTGTCTTACCAGGGTGACAATTATACTACTTTTGCTCGTGCGCTCGTGATGTCAGTTCTCTGGTCTGGGTGGGACTATTACTACCAAAAGGTGGCGAGTTATCTTGTATTTTCTTTGGAAATGTAGACCAACTCATGATTACACTATATAAATAAAACATTTCCCTTACACGGTTTATTCTTGTGTGCACGATTTTGTATTGTTGTTATTTTTCCGTAATTCGTAATATAGACTTTTAAAAATTAATCTGACCGTTAAGAATTTCATTAATTGCTGTTCACGGTTTTTCCAAGTGAGCACGGTTTTGTATTTAATTTTTTTATGTATTTTCTCCATAAGTCATTTGTATTGTATAAAATAAGCTCATGAAAGATTTGCTATTATGTTTGTCATTGGCATACAATATCAAGTGATGCCTCTATCTGCATACTAGAAAACACACAAAATACACATCAATTCTTCAAATTAATATTTGAATAAATTTTTGATTGTTTTTCTTTATTTATCAAAGACAACTTTAAATTTTGCAGTCACAGACACAGCATTTTTAGTTTGTCGTACAAAAGTACAAGACGGCTATTGAAAAATCAAGTCTGAACAAGAAGTTCTTGTCTTTTCGTCCTCAATCCGTATACATACATATATATATATATATATATATATATATATATATATATATATATATATATATATATATATACGATATATATATATATATATATATATATATATATATATATATATATATACGATATATATATATATATATATATATATATATATATATATATATATATATATATACGATATATATATATATATATATATATATATACGATATATATATATATATATATATATATATATATATATATATATATATATATTTATATATATATATATATATATATATATATATATATGTATATGTATGTATATATATATATGAACCCGCATATAGTGGAAGCCCGCTTATAATGAACATATACACTGAGTCCCAACTAAATATATAATTCACCTTATGTAAGTCAAATCGCATAAAGGGAACCCGCATATAAAGAATGTTCGGCTATAATGGACTAAATTTAATCTTTAAGTTCACTATTGATTGATTCTTGCTATATGCTTGCTTAGAAATTGCAAGCTTTGACAAAATTGAAAATGCGTGATGCTAAATTTGAATAATGGAACGAAAACACATTCCGTATAATGCTCGAGAAATTTCGGCAAATTTAAACATTTATATTTTTCTTTTGCATATAAACAAAATTAGCCTACTACTAAAAGAAACTTCTGTGTTGGCCACAATTAATTTTTTACTTTAACAAAACATTGTTATTTTACACTATTTTATTAAAAAAATATTTTTTCGAAAAATCTTTTTTTGAACCGAAAATGGATGCTGGATGGCTTCACTTCCAGGTTCCCTGCTAGTACTATCCCAACCTGACCCTTTGACGTGTAAATTGAGGATTTTAATTAAATTTAACGCCGTTTCTTTGTAAATTATGTATATAGCCTAGGAAGCTAAACCTAACCTAACCTAGCGCCCAACCTATTTTTTTCTTCCCAGCTAAACCTATCACAACATTAATTTTTAAGCGATTCTATATGATTTTCCTCGGATTAGGTTGGGTTTTGGGGGGTATCCCTAAAAGGGTGAAAACGACCCCTGAATTTCATAATTTAATATTGACTCAAGCATTAAGAGTTACTTATTGAAAAAATTCATGCACATGTTTTTGAGGTTTCTAATTATGAATCTGAAGTCAGAATTTGCGATTGCACCCAATTAAATATATGCATGGGATGTCCAACGACTTAAAAAATGTGCGTAATTATCAAAAAAGGATAAAAATGTTGGTTATTTCTTCATAATTGAAAATTTTGTGAGATATTACCGCCAAACGAGCAATATCGTTATTTGCTAGAACGAGGCGCGCATCAAACAAATCATACATTAAAAAAAAAAAGAAATGCTGTATCTGTGTGAATTTTTATTTTATTATTATATGAATGTTATATTTCATTAAGGTATTGCGAATGCTATTAAATAAATGTGGAACATCAAATAACGCATATATTTTTTTATCATTTATAATAAAAACGGTTTCGTATTTGTTACTGTTAGGTAAATGCGTTTGTTGATGGGTTATTGAGTGCTGATTTCGGCAGACATAATGCGCATTGCATCATCGGTAAGATTCATCGAGAGCAACGTGTCAGCCGAGCCGACAGTCGACGGTGTTGCGGTTCCGGAAGTCGACGAAAGTACTTAAGAGTCAGTCATCGTGCGGGTTGACAGCGACGATGCGTCAGTCGACGACGACGGCCTATCAAACGAAGAAACTCGTGATGTGCCACCGGTATTAGAACAGGAAGTGTTGGAGTCCGAAGTTTTGGCTTCGGAGACTATTAAACTATTAAATCGTGGTTGCGAAGTACCGGTACTCCAGCCACCAAGTTCTCACCCCACAAGTGCGTCGATCTCAGCGTATTTATGATGGTTCAACATGAAGACAAATAAATAGTGAATTATTTGTGTTGGTCGTTTGAGGTCACTTTGCCACGCAACTCAGCTATCTACACTGTGTGTGTTTGTCTGTGTGTGTGGACTAATGCACATGAACTTTTCTAGATACCATATTATTACAACAAAAATGACATCCGATTAGTTGCACAACCATTCTTGGGCGACAGCAACAGTTCTTACTTTGTAGCAGCTGATACAAAAATGAAACTACTTTGCAAGTATAATGTCTACGAATTGGCTAAATTACAACCAAGGCCATTACCTGCAAGTAGGTTTTTAAAGTAAAGCTCGACGGCTCGGGGGCTATCAACACCCAAAAAACACGGCTGGTAACGATAGGTTTCACCCAGAGCCGGGAAATCGACTACGAGGACACTTTCGCACCAGTGGTGCAACACGATACGGTTCGTTTTTTGCTAGCGTACGCCGGAGCGGCAACACGTCAGGCACCTAGACGTCAAAAGTGCCTACCTAAACGGCAAGCGAACCGAGGAACAACCGGAAGGATTTGTTGACCAGGACAACGCGGATTGTGTACTGCGGCTACACAAGAGTCTTTATGGATTAAAGCAGGCCGCCAGAACCAGGAACAAGACCGCGGTAGAAATCCTGTCTGGCATCGGCTTCCTTCAGAGTAAAGCAGATCCTTGTCTGATTAGTAAGAAGGGGTGGAAGGACTCACCTGTGCACATACTGTTATATGTAGATGATTTGATGGTTGTTGGAGCAACACCAGAAATCACAGCCGACATCGGACGCCAACTGAATGCAAATTTCGAAATGAAGGACTTGGGAGAAATCAATCATTATCTCGGAATTCAGGTTGAGCGACAACCGAATGGAGTTTTTGCCATTCATCAGTCGACCAAAATCAAACAAATGATCGAAAATTTTGGCCTGACTGAAGCAAAACCAGCTGCCACTCCAATGGAGACCGGATTTCTTGCGAGAAATACCACCGAAAGCAGCCTGTTGCCAAATAACACCGGATACCGACTAGCGAATGGGTCGCTATTATATTTGGCAACTGTAACCCGGCCTGACATCTCCCTAGCAGTCGGAATTCTCTGCCGATGAATGCTCAACCAAATCTCATCCTGCGGGGATTCGTCGACGCCGACTGGACAGGCGACCGGAGCGACCGGAAGTCAACCAGCGGATACACCTTCCAACTGGGAACCACCACCGTAGCCTGGTCAAGCCGAAAGCAGTCCACTGTGGCACTGTCATCCACCGAGCCGGAGTACGTAGCAGTGTCACATGCGTGCAAACAACTACAGTGGATGCAACAGCTGATCACCGATCTTGGCATCGCACTGATCACACCCATCGAAGACAACCAAGGTTGCATAAAAATTATGGAATCCGACAGGTCTAGTACGCGGACGAAACATATTGATGTTACCCACCATTACATTCGGGACCTGCGGGATCGTGAACTGGTCACGTTAGAGTACTGTCCAACTGGAGAAATGAGTGCCGACATATTAACCAAACCTTTGGCTAAGGAGCCATTTCAACAAATGTCCAAACATCTGGGCATCAAGGACTGAATACTCAAGATTGTAACTAAATTTAAAAGAGTTAAAAAGCGAGAAGGGGTGTTAGGTAAATGCGTTTGTTTATCTCTTTTTTGAACTACCCGCTTTATAAATAGAAGTGTCATTGTTATATTTACTGCTGTGTAGCGTTAGTTGTGTTTTGTCTATTATTGTAATAAAAACCATCATTTATGTTTACTTATTACCTGGTCACACGTAACTACACGAATGTGCAATCCAACTTGACTTAATTTCAGAATTACATCAAATAATTTTTTTGTAAGAATATTGGACCGAATTGATCCTGCAGATATATACTACCTCACCGGT
Organism: Leistus spinibarbis; assembly: GCA_933228885.1. Taxonomy (NCBI): domain Eukaryota; kingdom Metazoa; phylum Arthropoda; class Insecta; order Coleoptera; family Carabidae; genus Leistus; species Leistus spinibarbis. The sequence goes on from OW121793.1 coordinate 8,508,326, forward strand.
AGTTTCCACTGATTAATTAGTCCACGAACCATAAATACCAAAGTGCCATGGCGATTAGTTGTCCCAAAAGGACACAAATTTTCATATCCTTCAATATTAACGTGGTTGGAGTTATACTCAGCCCCACGTGTGATACTCATTTCATCCATCAATTTGAAGTCATTGTGTTTACTTTCGTTAATATTTTCTTTTAAATTGATCATCGAGTCCCGTTTGCAAATTACTAAGCCATGATCGCATAGTACTTATTGCTGATAAAATAAACTTTTCTTTCATAAATTTTATAAGCACTGGGTGATTTATAATAAAGAGACAGTGCTAGATTATTTTCTTTTATTGTCCATTTTTGTCTTTTACAATGAAAACATTGCATAAGTATACATTTTTGTAACTCTGCAGATAATTTCGTTATATATTTACGGATATTATAATTCGATAATGATGTACATTTTTTTATCAGTCTACAATTATGTGATTTTAAATTACAAATTATACGAGCTTGTTTTTTGTTTTTAAGTAGTAGCTTAACTTTTCGCGGTGTTTCTGGCATTTCTTTTAATGGGGATGGCATTTCCAACCATTTTTTAGCAAATCTGTTTTCTATGGCTAGTGAATTTTTTAATGAAGAATAATCTAGATTATTTGACCATACAATGGAGTTGATGACGCTGATGGCTCAATAATTTTTACTGGAAACCAGTTGAATTTTCGATTAGTATCTCTCGAAGATGTTGCATATTTTAAAATATGAGATGTATTTGAATCTTTTGTGGAAGTATTACTGAGAAAAGTAATTGATGCGGTTGTTATTGTTGTTGATGTTGTTATTGCTGTTGATGTTGTTATTGCTGTTGATGTTGTAATTGTTGTTGGCATACTTGATACTCTCAATAGCGAATTGTATTCTATTGGTAAAGCATTGTGAACCAGTTTATGATGAGTTTTATTAATAAACGGTTCACTAGAAAAATGGTTTTCGCACAATAAACAATTTCAAAATTTATCTTCCGTTATTTTAAAGAAATTAAAATTTCCACTGTGTCATGGAATCCCCACAACATTTTACCATCTGTATATTATCATAACATTTTATCATTTATATTTTACTTCTTTCATATGTAAGAAGTCGGACCAAAACTTATTTGCATATATATATATATATATATATATATATATACTAATATATATATATACTTATATTTATATATATATATATATATATATATATATATATATATATATATATATATATATATATATATATATTTGTATATATCAGTAAAGTGATTTATAACTAAGTAATATCAATTGGTGTTTGATTTTGTGCCCCTTACCGCCGTCCGATACATCCTATAACAACTGTTTATCATCCAATATTCGCATCGTTGTTTATCTTTAATTGGAAATTTAAAGAAACGTACATTTTTACAATTTCTTCTATTATTAGTACAATTATAATAAGGACAACTCCCATTTGACACAGACAAATTTCAAAAATATTTTGAAAAATGAAACTATAAAATTCAATAGTTCAGTCACTATTACTCGAGCGTTTAATTACTGATTTCCTCTCCACGAAAATTGTATGTTAATTGTAAGATATGTTCTAAGTTTGTTAATATAAAAGGTTTTCAACAGATAAAATTATTAATATCTAAAATTGTATTGTTAGTTTAAAGTTTTGTTTATAAAACTTTCGAAAAATATCTGATCCAAGTCTAGATATGCCATGTGATAACGAAAAGGTTATGCACAAATTGCATTATAATTCGTGTATGTATATGATAATTTTTGTGTTTTTAGTTCGCCGTACGTAGTACCGAAGAAGCTAAAGCATTCGGTCGTGTGTCTGTAGCATTCTCGGATCAAAAAATTTCATTAAGAAAAAGTGTTCGTCTCGTTGCCCTGATTCCGAAAATGTATAAAACTTATATACTTGGATGTTAGTCGTCGCTCGCTCGCTCGCTCGGTCGCTCGTAAGACCAAATTTGTGCCCTCTACTCCTCTGAAGGTACCGGAGCGATTCACTCCAAATTTGGTACACATATTATTTGGCATCCCATTTGAATCCGCTCGCAGTTTAAATCCAATCACCCGTATACTTCTCGAGTTATAGGGCCCCAAAATTTGGAGCCCCCCTTAATACTGCCCTTATAAAAATAATTGAAACACTTAAAAATTCTACTAAAAATTCTAAGATATTTTATTTCTACAAGATTTTTTCATTTTGTTAACCCAAAAAAAATTATTAAATATTATAATTTTGAATTTTAAAATATGCACTAAATTATTTTTTTATCAATATAATCTAAATTTGGTACACATATTATTTGGTATCCCATTTGAATCCGCTCGCAGTATAAATCCAATCGCCCGTATACTTCCCGAGTTATAGGGCGCCAAAATTTAGAGCCTTCCTTAATACTGCCCTTATAAAAATAATTAATACACTTAAAAATTCTACTAAAAATTCTAAGATATTTTATATCTACAAGATTTTTTCATTTTGTTAATCCAAAGCCCGAGAAAAACTATTAAATATTATAATTTTGAATTTTAAAGTATGAACTAAAATTTTTTTTATCAATATAATCTAAAATTAAATGTAAGACTTTTTACACCTATAACATATTTTCAAATTGTTAACCAAAAGGCCATAATAATTAAAAAGCACTGCTCGCAACGCATATTTTACCTAGGTTTTCTAATTTATATATAATTGTACATTTAATTGTTATAAAAAGCTATGTATTTCAAATGGTATATAAAGCTTTATATTTTTAAATATTATATTAAGTATTATACTATTAAATGTTATATTAAGTATTGTACTATTAAATGTTATACAATGTATTGTACTTTAATTCATTTGTTATTTAGAGAAAATCATTGAAATATAAATTATATATATATATATATATATATATATATATATATATATATATATATATATATAAAAAAATATATATATTTGCCTCACTAGCGTTATCTGCGATATTATAAGTTCCACAGGTCAACTACTTGATCTTGATAAAACCCCCTACCATTTCTTTAACGTTAAGAGCCCACTCTCGCTACTATCTGCTAATATGTACTTCGTACTTACGTCTTTCCTTTCTCGTTGTCTCGTCCATGAAATAAGCAAGCTATTATATCGCTGGTCCCTAAGAAGAAACGCCTTATTCACCGCGCAAGTCAATAAAATCCTAACTCATGAAACGCGTCAATAAGATCAAATATTGCGTTAATAACGTCTCAACTCAGTGAGCGCGTTAATAAAGTTCTAATTTACGAATGCTGTTAATAAGGTCTAATTCATAACTAAAATCAATATAATCGTTATTCAGTGAAGCATATGAATGCAAGGTTGAAAAATTTAATACTTAGGCCTTGCGATACTACCATATATTTCACTTAAAATTGAACAATATACTTGCAGTTTTTAACGTTTCCAGTGATCCAAATTCGAAATAATTTATCTCGTTTGAAAATAGTTATTTTACATTTATGTTTGTAAAGTACATATTGTTATTGTGTTATAGTAATTATTTAGTAAATATTAAACAACATAGCGCATTATTATAAATATAAACAGTGGAAATATAAGAGAGTCGAGTGGAGGCACTCCAGCGCATTATATCGTGGAATAAAATTAGAGAAATGAAGAAAATTAGGTGATATTTAAATTTCAATCAATTGATGGTCCTCATAAATATTTTCAAAATGCACACCGTACTAATAAAATTAACAACGAAACATCTCTAAATAAATATATTATTTATACAAAATTGATGATTCGCTCAGCTTGGAACGGATTTATTTTTGAATTGCTAAAACCTACTAAAACGTATTCGGATACGGGTTTTGAAACCGGGTACCCGGATACGAATTTTGAAACCGGGTACCAGGATACGGGTTTCTTAACTGGGTACCCGGATGCGGGTTTTTTGATACCGGGTACCCGGGTCCGAATTTTGAAGGGTACTCGGTTCTGGGTTTTCGAGGTAGCCGGTTCTTAAGTAAACTGGTACTCGGTTCTGGAATTGACAGGTATTTACAGCTCTACTAAAAATATATAAAGTATGACAGTCTGGCCCAATTTATAATAGATTGAATAAAGCTTCAATTTGAGATTGTATGCCAAATAATTAAAGTTAAAATAACTGTGATACGTGCGTCCAGGCAAATGCGTGGACCATTTCAGTCTAAAGTATAATAGATCGAATTATGCTTTAATTTGATATTGTATGCCAAATTAAAGTGCCCTAAAAGCATATAAAGTGAAAGGAGGCACACATCGATTGTATTGTCACCAGAGATTGTATGCCAAATTTCTGCAAGCTAGATGCATTTTAACTGGTTGAAATAGAAGTTGGCAGACTAGTGGGCCGATATACAGTAGAAGCTAATATAAAGAAAATTATCACCTTTGATGTATGATCTTCTGGTTGAGAGACTAGAACAGACTGGTTTGCGACGTAAATTGAAATGACAGATGTAAAATTATTTGAAAGGTAATGAACTTTTTTGTATATTTTCCTTTGGGCTTCACCTGGCAATTTTTTTTTTTTTAATTAATTTATACTGCGTTTCAAAAGATAAATATTACCATGAAATATATTTTGGAATCCATCAAGTTCATTACTAATTTCTACCAATTCCAAATTTTTGAATTTTTTTTCCAATATTTGATTTTTATTTAATAAATCCCGAATACACGATTTTTCGACTTCAACAAATGAGACCTTGTAATTTATTTTATTTTGTAACCAACTAGACTCTCGTATTGAAAATAATTTAGATAATATTCTTGGTATTAGACCACGATTCTAAAAATTAAAAAAAATATATAAATTATGTTGATGTACACACATACTATAGTATGTTAGTATGTAGTCAACACGTTATCAGTTCTTTGATAGCTTTATTTACAATAAAAATGCTTGTGCACAGTTAAAGAAAACAAGCATAAGTACAGGCACAAATGCCTTTAGCTCGACGTATATTCTATTTGTTGGATTTTTACTTTCTGTTAAGTAATAAGTAAACAAAAGGATCACCAAAAAAATCACCCTTAATGGAAATATCCATTTTAACCTTCATTGAATCAAATGTGATTATTTTATTAATGACGTCTGTGTGTGTGTGCATGTGTGTTTGTGTTCTATAGAGCCAAAACTGTCAAATGTAAAATTGTGAAACTTCAAACTTAAGACTTGTATATTTTGTTATTCGTGTTTAAATAAGTTTACTTTGATTAAATACAATAGTTTTTCCACCATTCCGCCTCCATTCCCCGATTCCCTCGCCATCTACCGGGTCCTGTGCTAGTTACGTTTTTTGAGTCGATTGTTATTCAATTGTTCTTAAGACGTTGCAAAACATGTTTTAGTCTCTCGTCATGTTTTTGCTGGGTGGTTCCCCAGATCAGAATGCCGTCTTCTAAGTAGACTACTCCGTCTACACCTTCTAGTATTATTGATATCCTTCATTCTTATAATGTCCTGCCGTTTGCATTGGAATCTTCCAAATGGTGTCCAATATCCCCACGTTGCATCGAGCTTTGACAAGATTTTTGTTCCAGCTAGTTGCCCAAATAGGTAGTCTACTGCTGGCAAAGGATGATATTTCCTTTTCATCCATTGGTTTAGTTGAGTGAAGTCTAGACATAGCCTTATGTTTCCGTTCGGTTTTGGAGCTACGACCATCTGTGCACACCACTCGGTGGGTTCTTCGACCAGTGTGATTATTTCTTGTTGGATCATCTTGTCCGATTCTTCTTTGACTTTCTTCATTAGTCGTATTGGGACTCATCACGGTGTTGTTACTGTGAATGCTCTTGCCCCAGTCTTGAGTTTGATTTCATTCTCCACAAGGAACTTGCCTATTCCTTCGAATAGTTCGGGAAATTCCGATGTGGGTTTAACTTCTCGTTTGTTGGCGCCGGCGTATCGACATCCAGTCTGGCGATAAGTTTCAATGCCATGCTCGCTTTTCTGCTGAGGAGTGGTTCTTGGGTGTTTTTCACTAAGTATACGTTCTCACGTGTATTTCTGTTTTTGAACGTGATCAGCGCTTTGATTTACTTGCAGCTTAAATCTTGCTGCTCCATATGATGTTTTGGTTTCGCGCAAATATGTGAGAATCGCTTGGCAGGTAGGACACTTACATCTGCCCCCGTATCAATCTTGAACATTATGGTGTGGTACACACCATTGCTTTTCCAACCCGTTCGTTATTTCGCTTAGGAACGCAGTGTTTTTGCCATTCCCATCGATCGATTTCACAGCTACGCCGCGGCACACGTTACAACAATGTCCTGTTTTTTGACATTTATGACATGTGGAATTGATGGCTGGGCAATTTGGTTGTCTGCCTTGTGATCTTTTCTATATCTCATGCATTTTCTGGTGGTAGTTGACTTATACAGAGCGCTTAGTTATGTTAGAAATGCAATGTGGTTGTCCCAAGAACGTCAATCTAGTTGAGGCGATCTTGTAGTTGTAATAATAATGGCCCCAACTTAACCTGAACTGACACGACTGTTACCGAATTCACTAGCACATGATCATGGTAAGACTGTGCACGTCGTTCTTGCCTACATGTCCATGCATCATTTCATGTGCTTATATACCCAGCAAACACTAACTGCTATGCGAGGTCACAAAACTGCCCAAACATGTGCGCATTGTGAAATCACAACGCGACCTCCTAATAACGAAACTGTTTTGTTACAACGTAATGTTCAAATATCGTGTATTGATAGCATGTTGTGTGGAAGTCCCACTGTGGATGTTAAATATTTTCCCACCCATGTACATTGTGCACTCATTGCGCACTCCACAGAACATGCTCTGCGCTACCTCTGGAAGATGTTATAACTTTAACTTCTATTTACACGTTATAGTGATATGTTGTATGGAGGTTTTCTTCAGAACGTTTTATTTCTATAGGCCACAGTACATCTAAATGATGCACTCCATAGGATGTTCTTCTTTTAACATCAATAAGAAGTTTATACATCGTATAAAATGTAATCATATGTGATTGCATAGATGTTTTCTACAGTATGTTACAAATATGCTTTCCCAACAACGTAATTAACTGTATTTAGTTCTGTGACATTTTATCTTATCCCTATACATATATTTGGTGTTCGAGGAAAATATTATCCAATGACAAATGGTCCACCAACCACTTTTTCTAAAGTAATTTGCTTTAAATTTATTTGTGTTCATATATTTATTGAGTTCAATATATATTATTATGTTTACGCTTATACAATTTTTGTATGTCCTTTCAAGATGTACAATTTTGTACCAAAGAAATAGTTGTATTTTTAAGATACATAACCTTTGTATGTAAAATATTACAAAAATTACTAATAAATTTGTTTAACAAACGTATGCCAAAATGTTTATGGCCCTTTGCCCTTGTGGGGGTAAGCGTGTTGAAATGCAAACCAGAATTTGTATCGCTTCCGACTCATTTTAAGTTAGGTACAAATTTAGACTCAGTGTTGCCAGATGTAACATAATTATCAAAATGTAACATAAATTTAGCATAATTCTGATAATAAAATATATCTCACATTATTATCAAATATAACATAATTTTATAAGGTTTTCTTTATATACTGTATGTATAATGCTACCTGACAGAATATTTTCAAAAATGAATTTAATTAAAACTAATATTAGAAACAGATTGTCCAGCGAAATGCGAAAGACTCAGTAGATTTATGTTAGCCAGTGAAGTACTTACAAATTATCATACAATTGAAATTGAAAAAGTTATGACCAATTGCAATTTAATTTTGTAATGCCATTTGTATTGTAAAACAAATGATTATAATATAATTTTGGCTATCTAGTTGAAATAATAATGTGTAATTAAATAAATACATCGGTTCATTCCAAATTAAAAATATGTAACATCATTTTTCTATCATTTTAAAAATTTCGGTAATACTGTCACATAATTTCATATTTAACATTTGGCAACGCAGCGCGGTTCAGCGCCTCAACGGCATCTGTTCCTTGTTGTTTATTCATAATTTCATAATAATATAATTTTCAACCAGCACGGACTTGTATAGTAACATATTGAATTGCACATAATTGCATCAGTATTCTTTTAAAATGTTATAAGTGTAACGTGTATATCCATTAAATATCAATTCAATATTGTATATATTTTGTGCTGCAAATATTAACCGAACAATGCCCGTGACAACTGCCAGTGTGTTAAGGATTGGCTCTGCCATGCTAAACAAAGACATATTAGCAGTACCGGACTGGGAAATTCAACTAACCCGGGAAAATCTTGGTAGCCCGGTCCCAAATAATGTACCATTTATGTTATGTTTTATACTATTTTATCATTTCTGTTGGTTAAAATGCACTATATTTTGATTTTATGTTGTACCATATATGTTATATTATCATTTTTGTATGTTTAAATATACAGTATTTTAATTTTATGTTGTACCATATATGTATGTTTTATAATATCTTATACTACATTATCACTTTGTGTGTGTAAATATACTATATTTTCATATTTTTGTACATATATGTTATATCTTATACAGTATTACTATTTTTGTTTAAATATATTATATTTTGTTATGTTTGTACCATATATTTATATCTTATACTTATTACCATTTTTGTTTGTATAAATATACTATATTTTGATTTTATATTGAATCTAATATGTTATAATCTTATACTATTTTAAAAAATGTGTTTGTTATTATACATAACTTTGATTGTATTGAAATAAATGTAAAAAAAAAAGTTTTTTATTTTATTTTTTGTTACCTAATTATTTAATTAAGAAGTACTAGGGTACTATTTTCGCGACTACAGAGTAATTTCACAAAGTGATTTACTAACAACTTCCAACATGTATGATGTAGAGACTACCTTTAATATTGTACTAAGAACATCCAATTGCGATGTACATGCAATGTTCAGATGAACTGCAATATTTGCGTAGTAGTTACAAGTTACAAGTCACCGTGTTACGTTACAAGAACGTCCTTGGGATGTTTTTGTGTTTGCTGGGATATATTCGTTTATTAAATAGGATATTATGTGAACACCAGTCTTTTTTAATTCTGTATTTCAGAACGTATAACCATTTACAGTCTATCTACCAGTGAAATAGGTCGTGCATTGAGAGTGATTTAGTGAGTGACATAAGTGTTGTGAATTATTATTTGAGGTGAGGTTGATAGCTAATCTATAACGTATATTGACATTTGGATATTCTACTATATGTATTAATATTGAGTATGAATTGGTATTGTTGGAGAGAAGAGCGCTTACAGCAAATTCAAAACAGCGTAATCGAGTTGGCTATACAACAGCGATTCGCAGATGTAAATAAATAACAATCTTTGTAAAACAGTTGCTCTTTTCAAATAAAATAAATTATTCTTTCATCTAATATTCCAATAAATAAATATAAATATCCCAACAGGTATGAATCAATATGTGAGGTTGATAGCTAATCTATAACGTATTATGGTATTTGGGTATTCTACTATTTGTATTTTGAGATAGATGGAGTATGACTAGGTATGTGTGAAAGGAGACTAACCTGTTGAATTGTTATTGATATTAATATATGGACGATGGGACGAAGTGTCCGGATTGGTATTGAATTATATTATGGAGTAAAGTAAAGAATATGAGCTAGACATATTAAATGAGTTTTGAGATAATACTAAAGAGTTGAATATATATGAAATGAGTTGTGTTGAATATGTGAGGACGATGACTATTGACAAAGGCATGGCTGACGGTGTGTTCGGGGGCCCAACGTTGGCCTGGCTGGTGGATCGGGGGCCCAACGTTGGCCTGGCTGGTGGATCCTGGGCCCAACGGTGGCCTGTCTGGTGTGTCTGGGGGTCCCAACGGTGACATCACTGGTTGATGTGTTCACCAGGAGGTGGTCCCAACGACGGTCAGAATGTGGCGTGTGTCGCGCACGGAAGACCCCTCATACGTAACCTATACGCTTACGTATGAGGTTGACTAATTGACTTGCGTTGACGGTTGAGGGTTAATTATATGGGGTTTTGGTATGACCCTGTGTGAGTGTGTGTGTGTGTGAGAGAGAGAGAATTATAGACTGGCTCCTCACTGAGTTTATACTCAAACCTGTATTCTAATTTCAGAGCCTAAATAGAGTATAGCACGGATTCCGCGGGCCGTCACGTATAAATCTTTGTATATTTATACTTATGAAATTGTATGATATTATTATTGGTTTTATTAAGATAAAGTGCCATGCAGGAAAGGTATCAGTGATTAAATATCGTCGATAAGCCTCCGACTACAACTAATCTACAAGTAAGTTAAAAGCGAGTTGTAACATATTTTAATCTAAATATATAATATAGAATAAATATTTCATATTTATTGTAGTAAACTAATCATTTCTTGATGTTAACGGAACAATTTACAACAGTATCAACACAATTTTGTGTATATCTAAAATAACAATTTGCATTTTAATGGGAACATTCATTTTTGTTATATTATTATTACTAGGTGATAGTTCCAACAATTCCGAAATGCATTTTCATTGAGTTTCAATATTTACTATTGAAAATTGTAGAGCATACAAATATTATGTTAAATATGCTTATTTTGAATTGTGTGGATAACAATTTGCTTTGTTAACCCGTCAGAACTCACGTGAACTTTTCGGTGATCTTTACTCGCGTGATGAGAGATTTGCTCACGCTCTGTGCGCATGCGTCAAATATCTCGCGCGCTTAGTTTTTATTTAAATTTATAAATCATAACCTCAACATATTTTTAGATAGTTTTTTTTTTAATGTATGATTAACAAATTCAAAATATTTTACTTATCTGTTTATTATGTGATCTTCAAAAGGTAAAATATTGTAGAAGGCAATAATTAAAATTTCTTTTAATCATAAGTCAAATTATTAATTGGTTTCAGTATATTTGTATTTAAAATTTTATTTATTCATTTTAAATATTAAAAGTAAATGAAATTTTTATAAAATAAATTAACACATAAAGCTAGTTCAATTGACAATCCTCGTCGTGTTTTTTTAGTTTAGTTTCACAGTCCATACAATGTATATTGCACTTGTAACGGATGAGTTTTAAAACTAATGCGCTATAGCGAATGTAGCCGAACATCCGGAGGCACACGAAGATGCACGATCAAGCCCGACCACTACCGAAAGTAAATTTTTCATGCATACACGTTTACTCTCGTGATGAGAGAATTGTCGGATTTGGGAAATTTATAATTTCAAAATAGATAATATTATTTGAAGATAGAAAGAGTTTCAACTACCCATTCCATTAAAAAAAAAAAGTTATTAACATTTTAAATCGAGCGTGAGCAAAATGCTCATAACGTGAGTGCTGACGGGTTAACTACATTAATTGACGCGCAATAACGGTCCCATGCGTCTTCATATCGCCACACGATGCAACTCAGAACACGTTCATACGCATCGTACGCCATTCATACACATCGTAGTTGTATTCAGTATTTCGATTTACTTTATGTTCTTGTGTAGTTATTTAGTCTGTGGTTGTGATCACTCTGTGTGTGTGTCAAATTGACGGAAATAGAAGGAATCCTGGAGTAAGAGAAACATACTACGGTAATACGACAATTGAAATTTTGAAATTGTTCCATTTTATATGCCTTAGGTAGAATACGATTTTCTTCATAATTATCCAGATAAATCCGAAATATATTTATATTATACAAATGGCCAGCATTTATTAGTAAAATAATACCAATTATTTATTCAAGAACTGCAGAAAACTCATCAGACAAAATATTGGTAGAACATATTAGGAATATCAAAAATTTAGAAAATGGTTATTTTCATTTTGTTTTAATCAAATTACTTTATTTAATAACGAAATTTTGTTTACTTAGAACAACGGGATGTATTCATATTTGCATTAATGAAATCAATACATTATTCGACTGCTAAAATTCCAGTGAAAACATCCACTGGAAATAAATAGCATTGGAAGTCTACATCAACTGAAAGAAGAGACTTCTTCCTTTTAGAAGTAAAACTATGTATCCATTTTGTTTACATATATATATATATATTATATTTGAATTCGTTACGTAATATTGTAATGCATTTTGTATAAAATATGTTTTAGAACGTCAACGATGTACAACATCTCATCGATTTGAGAAAAAATAAACTTGCATCTATGGTCTTTCGGCCAATAATAATAATTATTGGTTCAATTAAAAATACTGAAGGGTTTATTTTGTTTTTCAATATTCATAAATATAACTCAATTCTCCAGGCATATCACTATTTTGCATAATTATCCCAATGGTGATATATATAATTATGTTCGTATTTAAAAAGTTCAGGTTGGTACCTTAAAAAGAAGTTCCTATATTATTTACTATATACTGTATTATATATTTTTATTTGGTGTTTTATTTTTAGAAAATGTATTTTCTTTTTTATTAATAAAATAAATTGTATGTCTAAATCAACAAATTGTTTTATTTGTGCGACAATTTACCCTGTAACCTTGACATTGTGCGTTGTCATATAGACAAAAGTAATATAGTAATATATCAAAGGAGAATGTCGACTCCATAACTCAGATTGTGGGTTGAGCTTTACAGATTGTAATTCAAACATTTAATTTTGAATTAACCACAATTCGAAATAGTTGAATTAACTATCTAAATAAATTTTATAAACAAATGAATTTGTTAACGTTACATTTGCTTATGTTTGGTGCACATTTACATTTGTGAGAATAACAGCTTATTCGGTTGAAGATGCAACAATAAACGGCTAACAATTCAAAATTGTTCTAATAACATTTGGTTCATGTAAACTCCAATTTAACCATAATAGTAGTTAGCTGTACCCAAATAGTGGCTAGCGTAACATACCTTTTCTCTCAGTGTATGACAGCAGAATTGTGCAGCGACTTTTAAACAGCTGTGAAGGTTGTTTTCAAGTCATCCATCTTGGTTTGTCGTTTCGTGTCATTCTTATAGCATTCGTGCTGTATTTTGCATGTTTTAGACGATTATACTTTTTTTTTATAGTTTTTTTATTATTCTTATAGTTTTATCAGTTTAGGTAGCATTTATAATTATTCGTGAAATTTTATATTCTTTTTATGAAAAATAAAGACAATTACAACTGTAATCATTCGTGGTGTCTATAGTTTAGTGAGTTTTGGATAATTATAGCCGCTTTTGGTTGTATTAACCGCACATTCCGTAAAACAAAACAACCAATTGAGTATGAGAAGCATACAAAAATAACCTAACAAAATACACATATATTTTATAGTTTACAAAAGTGTTAATTATTTATTTGTTCCTGCTGCAACGTTCACAGTTATAAAATATTTTTGTATATCGTTTGGTTAATATTTTATATATATATGTAATGTGTGAACGTTTATACGGTGATCGTTTGCGGACGCAACGTAGGCGTCGACACGGGACACGAATATAGAACAAAGGAGAATCGAACGATACGTCAAACTATAAAAATACTATAAGATATTATTTAACATAGAATTGAACTGTAGTATTGTTACTATTCGTTAATAAAGACCACGCTACATTGGTGGCAGCGGTGGGATTCGGCCTACAAAAATAAGTGACGATTTTCTCTGTTTCATACGATGAAAATTTAAGTCGAACGTGTTCATTGGAATTATTTGTCATAATGTCTGACGTAAATTGTCCACGATTTTCCCACGGCAACTAGTTGCAATGGCTACCAGATATTCAAAGGATTTTCGTTATTAAAAGATTGGAGTGATAACAAAAAGTTAATTGCATTACCATTATTTCTAGAGGATTCGGCGCGTCAAACATTTAACGGTTTACCACAAGAGACACGTACGAATTGGGATTAAATATTTCAAGCACTAACTGTTGCTTTTGCGCCAGATGATGATAACTCTGAAAATGTATTTTGGAGTAGGAGACAGCGAGTAGGAGAAACGATAGCTACCTTTGCTGCAACCCTCCGCGCAATAGGAGAGACTGCATTTCCGCAGCATAATGAAATAACGCGAGAAACAATTACTCCTTCGGCAGTTTTATCGAGGATTGCCCAATCAAGTGGCGGAGGAAACGGCGCGGCAACATCCACAAACACTAGCGACAGCAGTAAATGCTACCCAGAATGCGTTAAAGATCCGTAGAACATTGGAAGACATTTGAAATACTACACCTACCGCTGGAATTACTGATTTGCCTCCAGCCGTAGGGATTGAAGGAATGCGAACAGCTCAGTTATGCTCAATAACAAATCCAATGGCACAAGAATTGGACGGATTACGAAAGGAAGTAAGCGTGCTTACAGAAACCATAAAGAAAATGAAAATGCCATCTCATCAGGTGCGTTACGAGGATGAACCAATATATTTTACAGGAAGACATCAATCACCGTCACGTCGACAACAGCTAATTGAAAGACAATACTCTACTGATGTTAGAAGAACTAGAGTGGAATCAAAACCAAAAAGTACAGAGAATTCATCGCCATTCGTCCGTCGCCGTAGGGGTTCCGAATTTCGTTGTAATGAGTGCGATGGATGGAATCATTTTGCTAGAGATTGCCCTAGTCGGAAAAATCAACGCTCTAGTAATGAAACGAATGTAAAGCAGAAAAACTAAATAGAATTGACCAGCACCCCGACGAGTCAGTTCCAATTGATATGGGGCTTGATGATAATTTAATAGATGCACCAGTTGTTCGCGTAACCGGTAAACTTAATGGACATGACATATCTTGTCTAATCGATACTGGTGCTTCACGTTGTTTATTGCGCCGAGATATATGGGATCAGTTAGGAACTGGATCATTGCGGCCTTCACAAACAATGATCACTCAAGCTGGATCAGAACCATTAAAAATTATCGGGTATGGGGTAGCTTATATTTCAATTGGATCGACAACAACATCAACTGAGTTCAGTATTTGCGAAAAACTAAGTGAAGCTTGTATACTTGGATGCAATTTTCTTCGCAATCATCGATTTCATATCAATTTTTCCGGGCAAGTCGAAATTCATGGTGAACGCATCTCCGAAATCCAACACCTATCTCTAGTAGAATTATGTAATGCGGTTATAATCCCAGCTCGGACTGAAATCATAAATCAAGTGCGAATAGTAGAAAATTTAAATATTTCTACTTATTTAATCGAACCAAGCTTCCGTTGGGTCGAAAAATCAGGTGTATTAGTGGCGCGTTTCATCGGCACGGGACGGCAAGGAACTATATTGTTAAGGAACTCTTCATGTGTTCCTATAACGGTAAGGAAGAATAGTAATATAGGAATAGCGTCTATGTGTGAAGTAATCAACGAATCAACAAATAAGTGGTTATCAGGAACTTGCGCCGTAATTGATGACACAGAGAAACCATATGCAATCCAGCAGAAAAATTCGATTAGTCTGAAACCGCAGCTCATCTTACACCTGCAAATTTAGAACGCGCAAAGGTATGTTTAAACCAATATCCAGATGTTACAGCATCAGGGAAGGAAGACTATGGTCGTACTTCAATTTTGCAACACCGCATCAACACATGAGATGCGCAGCCTATTCGCCAGGCCCCCCGACGTATGCCTTTTGCACGAAAAGAGGAATCCCAACGAGAAATTGAACGAATGGCAACAGCAGGAGTGATTAGTTCGTCCTCATCACCCTGGTGTTCTCCTGTAGTACTAGTAAAAAAGAAAGATGGCTCCACGAGATTTTGCGTGGACTTTCGCAAGGTGAACCAGGTAACGATTAAAGACAGTTATCTTTTACCAAGAATAGATTTAGTTTTAGACTGCTTGTCGGGTGCTACTTCATTCACAGATCTCGATCTTCAGTCTGGCTATTGGCAATGCCAAGTTGCACCAATGGATCGTCAGAAAACAGCATTTTCAGTTGGTAATGGCTTATTTGAATTTAATGTACTTCCATTTGGGGTCTGTAATGGCCCCGCAACTTTTCAACGCGCTGATGGATGTTGTATTAGATGGCCTTCAATGGGATCGCGCGGTTGTTTATTTAGACGATGTTATAGTTTTTGGAAAATCGTTTGACGAACATTTGGAAAGACTAAGTGTAGTTCTCGATCATCTACACAAAGCGGGATTAAAAGTAAACCCTTCTAAATGTCATCTATTCCACAAAAAAGTTGAATTTTAGGACATATTGTGAGCGCAGAAGGTATAGCTACTGACCCAAATAAAATAGAAACCGTTCGTGAGTGGCCAATCCCTATTAATATAGGTGATTTAAGAACATTTCTAGGTTTTTCTTCTTATTATCGTAAATTTGTAAATGATTTTGCTACGATAGCAGATCCTTTATATAGATTATTAAATAAAGAAGAACGTTATCAATGGACGGAAGATTGTGAAATTGCGTTCCGTAAATTAAAGAAGTGTTTAACATCCGCGCCAGTTCTAGCATACCCTCGACCACAAGATCAATTTGTCGTCGATGCTGATGCGAGTGGTACGGGTATCGGAGGCGTTTTAAGCCAAGTGCAGGACGGTAATGAACGCGTCATCGCGTATTTTAACCGCACGTTAACCAAACCCGAGAGAAAATATTGTACGACAAGAAGAGAGTTACTAGCTCTAGTCACAGTTTGTCGTCAATTTCGATCCTACCTATATGGGGCTAAATTCAAAGTACGCACAGATCACAATAATTTGAGGTGGCTCCAAAGCTTTCGCGAGCCGGAAGGGCAGGTCGCCCGTTGGTTAGAACTATTAACTGAATTTGACATGGATATCATTCATCGTCCAGGAAGACAACATTGTAATGCGGACGGGCTGTCAAGATTACCATGTAAACAATGTGGAGTTGAACCTAGTAACAATTTGAAACATATTACTACTTCAAAATTAACACCCATAATGTGTCAAACTCTGCAAGGAGAGTTTTCAACAACTGCTCCATCGGACGGAGATTCAAAAATATCCATTTCTGAAAAACAATCTTTAGATGAAGACTGCAAACCAATAATTGAGATTCTGCTTAGAAAGTCAAACAATATCTCAACATTGCCTCGAAAATTACATAGTTTATGGGCATTAAACCCCATTTTAAAAAATAATGTTTTATGTATACCTAACAAAGAAAATGGTAAACCCATATTCCGCGTAGTCGCACCTAAATCGATGCGAGAAGAGTTACTACGAGTATATCATAATAGTCCAATAGCTGGAGCCCACCTTGGGGTAACCAAAACTGTCGATAAAATTCGCAGAGAATATTATTGGCCAAATATGGAAAATAATATACGGCTCTGGTGCAGAGAATGCGAAGATTGCAACCGGCGGAAGATGCCTATTCCTACAGCTCGAGCACCATTACAAACTAGAATAGCATCCCGAAGACTTGAACGAGTGGCAATTGACATATTGGGGCCTCTTCCATCCACAGCTCGTCAAAACAAATACATCATGGTAGTAGCTGATTATTTCACAAAATGGACGGAAGCATATGCAATTCCAGACCAAACTGCTGAAACTATAGCTAGAATATTCGTCGATGAATTCGTATGTCGATTTGGTACTCCTGAAATAGTTCATACAGATCAAGGACGCCAATTCGAGTCGCAATTGTTTCAAGAAATGTGTAAGATGCTAGCAATAGACAAAACACGAACTAGCCCATTCAGACTACAGTCTGATGGTATGGTAGAACGCTTCAACAGAACCCTTCTAAACATGCTTTGCCATTGGGCTGGAGATAAACAAAAGAAGTGGGATATTGAACTTCCACGAGTGATGATGGCTTATCGGGCTAGCCAACACGAGAGTACCAAACATACTCCTAACCTTCTCATGTTTGATTGTGAGGTAGTGTGCCGAATGATATTCAACATGGCTTACCACCTGATCAACCATCCAAATCAGAAATCAAATACATTCATCACTTGAGACAATCAATAGATGCTGCTCACGCCACAACTCGACAGCATCTTCAAGCAGCTCATCAACGACAGAAAATTTACTACGATAAGACTTTCCTTGAAAAACCCTATATACCTGGTAATTTAGTTTGGTTACATCAACCAACACCTCGAGTTGGAGAAACATCAAAACTATTTAAACCTTGGACGGGATCTTATCTAATCATAAAAGACATGGGATTATTTACTTATCAATTACAACACACCATTTTTAAACACAAGCGAATTGTAGTGCACCATGATAGACTTAAGTTGTGTATGGGTTCTACTAATCCCGAACAGGCCAAACTAGAACGAGCCAGACAGCACCCTAGTCGACCCACTCGAAAATTTATCGAATCTGATAAACCACCTGTTAAAATATGTAATATATTTATTAATTTATTGTCAAAATAATATATTTAAAATTACCGCAGCAGGCGATAAAAATTTAAAAAAAAAGAACATTGTAGTGTGTTGCAGATTTGTGTTTTTGACACACACAGAAATAATAAAACAGTTTGTGATAAAATATTTATCTTCTTTAATTATTGGTTCATCAACGAGGGTTTATCAACTTCGCTTTATCTACATACTCTAACAGATTATGGGCCCAGGAGGAAATTGATAAATCCCTCAAAACTGAATCTGCTGTTTTTTTATTTTTTCGAGACATACAAAGAAGATGGCTGAACAAGTAAAACTTGAAAAACTCCGTGGAGAAAATTATTTGAATTGGGCATTTCGTATTCAAATATCTTTGGAAGCAAAACAAGTTTGGATTGCAATTAATCCTGGGTTTTCCGATGCCATGTCAATTGAAGAAAACCAAATAGATAGAAAAGCCATGAGCATCATTTGCAACACAGTGGAAGATAATCAATTATCATTTATTCGTGAATCAAAGACGGCAAAACAAGCCTGGATGACTTTAAAGAATGCACATACGTCAATCGGTCTAATACATATAATCCATCTGAAACGAGAACTATATTCGTCCCGTTTAAAAATCGATGAACATATGCAAGACTACTTCGAAAGAATAACAGGAATCGCTCTTAGATTACATGCTGCTGGATATGGTATGGCTGACGAAGAGTTGGCGCATATATAACTGACAGGATTGTCAGATGATTTTGACACATTGGTAGTTGGAATCGAAGCATCTGGTCCAGTAACTGTGGCAAAAGTGAAAACATTTTTAATCAATGAAGAATCTAGAAGAATGAAACGAACTTCTTCAAATTTTGAAATGAACGATATATCAAAGGCACTTATATCAAACAAAAATAAATCAAAAGCTGTAATTAAATGTCATTATTGTGGAAAACCTGGACACATAGCAAAATATTGTTTTAAGAAAAAGAAAGAACAAGAAGATAATGTCAAGCAAAGTTATTCTAAATTTGCTTTCAGCGTCAAGTCAGTAGGAGCTAAAACTTTTCAAATCAGTCAAAATCACAGTAAACTGTCAAAATGGTGTCTAGATAGTGGTGCGACTGACCATGTCATCAAGTTCAAGTGCATTCACACATAGAAAATCACTTGACTCATATTCTGTAAAAATGGCAAATGGAAACGAAATAAATGTTTTAAGTAAAGGTGATGTTGAACTTCAAAACAAAAATAATGCAGGTGAAAAACATATTTTCAAATTGAAAAATACCTTATTTATACCAGAATTACAGGGTAATCTTTTATCTATAAGTAAAATTGTTGAAAATGGTTTCAAGGTATTTTTTAAAAACAATATTGTTGAGATTTTGAACACTAAAAATGATATTATTCTAAAAGGATATAAAGAAAATAGCCTTTATTATATAGATATGGAAGAACATAAATCTTCTACAGTTCAATCTGTGAATAAAGTTGAAACTATTCAAACCTTGCACAGAAGGTTTGGACATTTAAACTATGAAAGTCTACGCCATTTGAAAAACAAATATATGGTGGATGGTTTAAATTTTAAGGAATCAATGACGCCGAATTCACCTTGCTCAACTTGCGTTCTCGGAAAACAAACGAGATCTCCATTGCCAAAAGAACCAGTAAGTCGATCAAGTGATCTTTTACAGCGAGTGTTTAGTGATGTTTGTGGTCCGATATCTCCAACATCCATTGGTGGAAATCGTTATTTTGTTACCTTTATTGATGATTTTAGTCGTTACGCAACAGTATATCTCATAAGAAGTAAATCTGAAGTATTTGACTGTTTTGTAGATTTTAAAATCAAAGCCGAATCTTTCTTGAGCAGAAAAATAAAATGTTTTAGATCTGATAACGGAACTGAATTTATAAATCAACGTTTCAAAAATTATCTAAAGCAAAATGGAATTAAAAGGGAACTTACGGTTCCTTACAGCCCACAGCAAAACGGTGTTGCTGAACGTGCTAATCGCACAATTATAGAGATGGTACGTTGCCTTCTAGAGATGAGTGGTCTCTCAAAAGATTTTTGGGGAGAAACAGTTTCAACAGCAGTCTATGTAAGAAACAAATACCCATCAATAGCTTTAAACGGCGAAGTTCCAGCATATTTATGGAATGGTAATAAACCCAATGTTCAAAATATGAAGAATTTTGGTTGTAAATGTTGGTCATTGATCAATAACCCCTCTGAGAGACAAAAGCTCGATTTAAAAAGTAATTTGTGTATTTTTCTTGGATATTCCGAAACCCAGAATGGATACAGAGTTTGGAATATGGAAAATAAAAAAGTAAATATCAGTAGAGATATTATTTTTGATGAAAATTCATTTCCATATAAGCACAAAACTGAATTTTCAACTGATAATCAAAAATATACGATTAATTTTGCAACGGACACAAATAAGTTAGATAATGAAGAAAAGGAATTTGTTTCTGACGAAACAAATGAAATTATTGAATTAGAAAATGAGCCACGTGAAAATGAAATTCATCATACAGGATTAAGTGGGGGAGAAAATGAAACAAGAATTACTGAAGATATTATAAGTAAGATATAAGTAAGATATTATAAGTAATTATAAGTAATCCTATAAATACACGAAGAAAATAAGATCATACCAAGAAGATCAATCAGAATACAAAACAAAATGAATGCCAAGCAAATGATTACAACAGTTTTTCATAACAATGATGAAGATCCCAAAAATTACAAGGAGTCGTTAACAAGAGAAGATAGCGAAAAATGAAAGGAGGCAATGAATGAAGAATTAAATTCTTTAAGGCAAAACGAAACATGGAATTTAATAACGCGGCCTAAACATAGAAAAGTAATTGGATCAAGGTGGGTTCTTCGCAGAAAATATGACAAAAACGGTGAAATTGAACGTTATAAGGCTCGACTTGTTGCACAAGGATATGGACAAATACCTGGTATTGACTTTGAAGAGGAATATTCACCAGTAGTGAAGTAGCAAAGCTTACGCATACTGTTAGCGTTAACAGCTGAACTTGACTGGCATGTCCATCAAATGGATGTAAAATGCTAAATTAAAAGAAGAAATTTATATGAACCAGCCACCTGGATTCATAGAAAAAGGAAATGAAAATTTAGTATGCCTACTAAAGAGATCCCTATATGGATTGAAACAATCTGGCCGTGAATGGAATCAATGTTTGGACGAATTTTTGCAAACAACTGGTTTCAAACCATCTTATGCCGACCCATGCGTTTACATTTCATCTTCAAAACAGAAAACAATCATCTCAGTTTACGTGGATGATATACTAATTTTTGGAGAAAATCTTGAAGACATCGAAAATGTAAAAGGAGTATTAAATAGACGTTTTAAAATGCGGGATATGGGAGAAATTAATTATTTATTAGGAGTTGACATTCAACATGATCGTGAAAATCACAAAATCACACTTTCCCAAAAGAATTATAGTGAAAATATTTTAAAAAGATTTGGAATGGAAAACTGTAATCCAATTTCAACACCACTTGATGTTAATTTCAAACTTACCAAAGAATTTTGTCCGAAAACTAATATGTGAAGAGTATGGAAAAATATTATATATGTATTTACATTATGCTTGATAGCTTGAATGCATGCCACTTATAACTTGATGTATAAACTGTCATTTAGTACATTTGAATATGGCGTCAGTCTTTCCATAAAATATTATTTAATTTTATCCAATATATTATAACAGGAAACCTACTATATTTCCGCTAGTATCAGAGGAAAAGGACGCGATGATGAAGTAAGTTTTACGACACTTACGTAAATATAAACAAAGAAATTGCAGAAGGCAAATTTGTGAATGTTGAAAATTGTCAAAAAACTACATATTTCCGGAAATTGAAGAAATATCTGCAATAGATAATACATATGTTTTTGTTTCTACTGTTTAATTTATAGATCAATTATTTCTACATCTATTGTGTTTTTTGTTTCCAGGCAACGGTCAACTTCAGAGACAACAGAGTTTCTGAAAATATATTTGGAGCCGAAGGATGAAATGCGGACTTGTTGAAAAAAGACTGTTCATGTAAGACAGAATTGCGGCCGTAAACAAACCACAATTCAAAGTTTTTGATTACATACATATTTATATGTATATTTGTATTTTAATTTGTACTGAATAATGAAATATATCGTCTATAAATATTGTCAACATACTATGTTTTTCTATTAAAAACATTCCATTCACTATTAATTACTGTAATAATGGTAACCACATACATATTATATGGGTACAATAGCAAATAAATGTAGAAGATACGAGGGGCGTTCAATAAGTTCTCGGGATAGGTATGAAGGAATATAGGAACATAAATAGCATTAAGGGATCAGGTATGTATGCTTATTATTAGTATAAATATGAAGTTTCAAGACAAACGGACTACCAGTTTCAATTCAATTGCTGTATAGTACGAGCAAGATGAGCGACATTTTAAAAATGAAGAATTTTTAACACAGAGCCGTGATAAAATTCAAAAAAATGTTTACGAAGAAATGTTGGTGGTTTATGGAGATTCTGTTCCTTCGTTATCAACTATCCAAAAGTGGTCTAGTGAATTTAAGAGGAGTAGAGAGAGCATATAGACGACGTGCGCCCGGGGCGGCCCATAGACGTCAGTACCGAAGAAAATATGAAAAATATCGAAAACCTGGTGTTGGACGATGGTCGAATAAAAGTGAAAAAACAAGCAGAATTAACCAACCTTTCCACTGGATTAGTTTTCACAATTTTACATGAGCGTCTTGGTGTGACAATGGTTAGCGCAAGATGGGTGCCAAGAAAGCTTACGCCAATTCAAAAAGCACACCGCGTACAAACCAGGATGGCTAAGTTGCTGCCACTACTGTTCAAACCTGTGGGTACCAAGAAATTGCTCATCCTCCCTATAATTCAGATTTGGCCTCCAGTGATTATTTTCTCTTTCCAAATTTAAAGAATACTCTTCGTGGAACCCATTCTCCCGACTGCTGTAAATGAGCATTTAGGTAAAAAAAAAAATTATGCCATAGACAAGTTAATTAAACGATGTAACAAACGTATTGATGCTCATGGATATTATATTGAAAAATAAAAATATAATATAATTTCTAGTACATCTATTTCATACTCATACCGAGAACTTATTGAACACCCCTCGTACCTACTAAATTGGTGTTGTATAATAATTACCCAAAATAAGCATATTTACTAAACAAATACTTTTCATTGCTATACATATAAACCAAATATCTGAGTTGTATTACAAAGATTCAATATATATATATATATATATATATATATATATATATATATATATATATATACATACATCTCATACATCTTTGAGATTCCTCGATCCTATGACCTTGAGATCCCTGCAACCTAACATACTAACGCATAGCATACAAGACCACAGCAAGCAGACGCTGAGATACCAACCAATAGCAGGCAAGTTACTACATAACTACGAATGTAACCCTCCCCCTCCCCGTCAAATGATTCCGATCAGGAAATTGTTATTTGTTGTTGGATTTCTAAGAAAGACCTTATGTAAACATAGTAAATCAAAATATACTCAGTGACCTAGGCAGCTGTTACAAACATAAACATACCATTACAGACAAACCCAACTCCTAATAAAGAAAATAAAAACTAAAGAAATAAAAAAAATGTGTTTGTTTAAACGCCTGCGCAGGAGGTCATTGTTCGCTCGTGACGTCATTGTCTACTCAGAGTGTCCTTACTACTACTGATCATGGGTGCAATAACGTATATCATAAAAATACGAAAGCGAAAGACAGACTATAAACCCTTTTCTAAAAAAGTCCGACTATACTGTTTTACTTTTTGAGTCATGTATTCGACATTTGACCTTTGAAAACAATTAAAAGTCGTAGTTTAGATTATAGTACGACAATTTGTGGATCTTAGTGACGTCATACGAGTTGACTTAAGCCGTAAATAAAGAAAATTATTGGGTATATTGTCTATTGGCGACAATATAGATGATTATTGAGTGACATGATGAATTGGCAAGCAATAAGATTGTAAATCATGTGGCCGTCAAAATCTGTCGACTATTTGTCAAAAAATTTAAATAGATAAATGCATCTAAACCTGATGTTAGGAGACAGTTTCACACTGAAAAACAAATCAATAAGAAAGAAGTATATGAAAATAAGTTTGCAGAATTTTGTCTTGGTGTGAAAAAGGCATAATCCGGAGCTTCTGCCAAAAGATCTAACAAAATGTTTGAATCATAAACAGTGTGCCAATTCGTTATGTCACCGATTATTGACATATATTTAAGAGTAATGATAGCCACGGCAATTTATTAATAAAACACAGAAATTACAAAAATAATTGAAATATAACACTATATATTATAACGAAATTTTGATTTGTTACTTTTTCATGTCAATTTTAAATATCTTTTATGTTACTTTGGTTTTTAGCCTGAGATAGTAAGTATCGTAAATATTGACTTGATATAGCTACCATAAATGAATAGAAATATGTTTTATATGTATCTGCGAGGAGGGAGTAGAACCTGTCCATTGCCGGCCGAATACGATGAATCCGTGCTCCTGATAATTGTATGGCGATATTATGATGTAAGTTACTATCTGTCTTCTTAGGGCAAGTCGTAAAGTATTGTACATCGAATGTAAAGTAAGGTTTTATAATAAAATAGTGAATGTTAAAAAAAAGTGTGTTATTGCGAAATCTCCGTCACATTGGGTACTCCAGCGTTAGCAGCGTTATAACTGCCTTATACCTTAGCTTGTTGTTGTTCGAGAATTCTACAGACACACGACCATATGATGTACTAGTTTAAGTAATCAGGTTCTTTTTAGTATTTAAAAAAAAATTACAAAAAATTGTAAGATTTTTTATGTCTATAATGTTTTCTAAAATTATCCAAATTTTGGGGCCTTATAGCACCGGAAGTATACGGGCGATTGAATTTAAACTGTGAACGGATTTAAATGAGATGCCAAATAATATGTATAGCAAATTTGGTGTACATCGCTCCGGTACCTTCAGAGGAGTAGAGGGCACAAATTTGGTCTTACGAGCGAGCGAGGAAGCGAGGACTAACATCCAAGTATATAAATTATATATATTTTTGGATTCAGGGCGACAAGACAAACACTTTTTGTTAATGGAATTTTTGATCAGAGAATGCTACAGATAGTCGATCGAATGCTTTAGCTTCTTCTGTACTTCGTACGGCGAGCTAAAAATCTGGATTACCCTTCCCTTGATTTTTTTATACTTAGTATGCACAACATATTCATTGTTCAACATTCATTTTACTGTTCTACCATTGCCATGAAACCATATCAATATGTGTAGTAACTAGGGATACGTAAATGGCAACATTTATGAAAACAAGCATAGGTCAGGCACCTATGCCTTCAGCTCGCCGAATAAATGCGAAGATCGCAGAGCGTACCAAATTACCCGTCCTAACCACTCCGCCCAAACATTTGCGTATATTATTTATTCTAAAGAAAAAAAAAAAATATATATATATGGGCTTTGGGTTCACAATCTAAAATATCTGCAGTGGCCTGCACTCGACTTTCTTTTACGTAATTTTACGTAATATATATATATATATATATATATATATATATATATATATATATATATATATATATATATATATAATCCCAAACAAATTGTCAAACTAACGAATACCCTACAGGAATACTCTGAAATGTCATTTATCTATTTGAGTTTATTTTGTTTTCCTGTCAAAATTATGACAGGTGCAGATGATCTGATTTATTAAGCTGCATGCGAATTCATGGCAACATAAACAAGATATTTTTGAATTTTCCTAGCAGTTTTCTCGTAGCTGGTACATTTTTTTTGAAGAAACTTTTCAAGCTAAAGTTGTACAAAATATTAATATATTTCATTATGAATATAACAATTTTTGCCATAAGTGCTGCCGGTCTAGTGTTATTGGAGATAAAACAAAAAATGCATAGAGTGAACATACACTTCCGGTTTGAATATTATTTTCAAAAATCATATTGAATAAAAGTCGATTCATAAACATATAATTTTCAAGTTTTAACGAAATTTCTCGAGTATTGATATACAGGAAACCAACATGTATCTGAGCTGTCTCAGGGATATTACATTTAAAGCGCAAATGTAATGTACATAGTAACATACATATATATATATATATATATATATATATATATATATATATATATATATATATATGAACCTTCATAATTTATTATGTATATAATATGTAACTAAAAATATATGTGTGATACAAAAAATTTTGGTATGTTTTATTATATATATATATATATATATATATATATATATATATATATATATATATATATATATATATATATATATGTATGTATGTATATTATTTAAACCATTTAACTATGTATATATATATATATAAATAAAACAAAACACAACAGTGTTATATATATATATATATATATATATATATATATATATATATATATATATATATAATTAACATTTGCTTTTATTTCTGATGACTTAAAATATGGAACAATATTTTGTTCAACTTAATAATATTAAAACAAGATACATTGTTTTAATATTAAATAAATAATAATAAAAATATTTTTAAATATTAATCAAATTTGTTATTTCGTATAGTGATATTAAAATTTAAAGGATAATTTGATTCGTTGTTTACTATATTTTTACATTTTGAAATTTGAAGATAGAACTTAGGTTGCGCGCGTTTCAAGAAATGGGAGAAGAAACATAGTCATCGTACATGGTTGACACAGTAGCGGCGCTAAATTTTAAAATTTAGGGGGGCCAGTAAAGACCAGGAAAAAATTTAGGGGCGCACACATCTATACTTATATGTAATACTCGTATTTACGTAATGTTGATCTAATTTTTATATTATATTATACGGGGGACAAACCGGTGGCCACAGATCATTTTGGGTGGATAAATGTCTCCCGGCCCCCTCTCTGACCCCGCCTTTGATGAGACCTTCACTTTTTCTGATTACTTCTTCCTTGAGAAAGTTAAACATTGGCATTCGCCATTATTTTGCTGTCTTGTTTGTTTGTTTTCCTTTTGTTCTTGTTTTGTTATTTTATTATTGACAATTAGAACAATAGTGTATCCTATATTGTCCTTGGCCATTATTGGTGTATCAAAAATATCATTCATGTAAGTATTTATTTTATATTGTATCCAATTGTAATAATTTATAATTTGTATTCTTTTGCAGAACAATTATCGAAAGCAATAACCGACATACTGCTAGTTAATAAGAGGCTGCACGCACTAGAACGAAGCCCAATGGACCTTGCATCTCTTGCCCAAATATATATTATTTAATTACATTCATTATCATTTCTGTATGTAAAATAATATAATCGTTGATGTAAAATTATTTTATGTAATAAATAATCAAACTTAAGTTTTTGTTTTTTTTCCATTCTAATTAATTAACTATATAATGAAATACGTAAAGCTCAAATTAATTACATTTATATCTCAGATATATTACAAATTATATATATGATATATAACGTTATGTATCAGATATATTACATTTGTAATATATACGTATGTTACATATCAGAGATATACTTTATGGCGGACATAGAGATATATCTGAGATGAGTATGATATATTACATACAGTGAGTCACAAAATTATTGGGCCACCTATAAAATATGTTTTAAATCGCATAAATCTTCAGTGAAAAAGCGTTTTTTTTTTTTTTAAATACTTTAATGTGATACTATGTCTGCCAAATAAACAATTAGCGCTGATCAAATGTGGTATTGGCTCTTTTTCGTCCTATATTACAAACTAATTGTAATTATATGTTTTTTCTAAAGCTAAAGTTTATACTAAACATCGTAAATGCCAAATATATTCTACAATCAACACTATAGTGGCTATCTGGAACTGACGCACTTTAAGGGGGCATTCTCCTTTAGCGGATTAAAAAAATCGATTTCTTTTTTTGCAGAATCGGACACTATGAAGTGTTGACTTCTAGGTTTCTGAAACCGTTTTTTGAAATTCGAGTTGGAAATATGTGAAATTGCGATTTAAACAAAACAATGTTTTTGCTCAAACACTGCGTCTTCGCGCGCGTCAGTCTGAAGTTGAAACTTTAAACGCGTTTCTCTCGAAACCATATTTTTTAAATCGCGCGGTAGAATATCTCGACAACAAATTAACCGATTTAACTCTCGATAAGCGCATCTTAAAGGTATTAAAATTCTCTAGAAGTTGATCTTCGACGAAGTGTGTCCGACAATTGTTAATATTTCTTAAGGCCCGCCAAAGTAGAAAAAAAGTGGCAAAAAATGACACTTTTCGTACGATGGTCGCCATTTTGCTAATTATGGTCCAAATGGACCACCCGAGGATCAATTCCTAGACAATTTAATATACTTTAAAACCCTTTTTTTTCAAACAACTGGGACCAGTGTTATGCTACCGCGCGCCTAAATTGAGCTGCCCACTTTGGACCTGGACATCTTCGCCGGGGCTGAACTTACCCGACTTTATAAAATACCTTATTAAAGAGAAAAGTTGAATAAATACGATACAAAAAACCGCGTGCGAATATCTCAAACGTACCCTGAGAAAAGAAATGTTAAAAAACAGTCCTTTTCTTGCTCTAAAGGTGAATGCCTCCTTAAAGATTCACACGTGGCCCAATAATTTTGTGGCGTACTATTTGGTTCAACTTGTATGAATATGTCAATAGAAACTGTTTGTTTTGCATTTATGAGTCATAAGTAATTGTTTATTTGGCAGATATTGTATCACATAGAAGTAGTAAATTCAAAAAAAAAAAAAAAAACGCTAATTTCACTGAAGATTTATGCGATTTTAAACATATTATATAGGTGGCCCAATAATTATGTGATATCTCTGATAAGTAATTTAGTTTGCTGGGTAGCATCTAAAAATTTCAAAAACTATTAACTTCGAATAATTAAGAATTTTAATTATTTAAACAACAATTTTTTAAAGAATGGTACTACAGTTTTGGAAAAGTCTTTTGAAATAAAAGCTTTTTTAAATTGGAATATCTTGAGTTGTTATAACTATACGTTTCTCTGTAAATGCAATAATTGCCAATAGAGTTTAAAAATGAGTAAACAAGTATTTCCGGTTGAAATATCTTTTCAAAATAGGTTTTCTATTCTATGTGGTATATAACCCGGATGTGCACCTATTTTTGAAAACAATATCTCTACCGTAAGTAAAGGTTTACGCATGCTACTTTTTGCATATCTCGAAAATTACACGAGTTAGTGAAGAAGTGATTTTCATAAAGTTTGAGGATATTTAAATTATTAGCAACTTTTGTTATAAAAGTTCTTACTTACTTTTGCGAAGTAATAAGTAAATATTGTAATCATGAAACATTTCGAACTCAAGATTTCTACGAATCGAATGAGACTATTTTCGGAATGACGTCTGCGTGTCAGTCTGTCTGTGAACGCTCCAGAGTCAAAACTGTCGAACGTAAAATTATGAAACTTGAAACTTAAGACTTGTATATTTTTGAAAAGAAAATTTAAACCGGAAGTGTATGTTTACTCTATGAAATTTTTGTTCTATCTCCAATATCACTAGTACGGCTACACTTATGGCAAAAATAGTCTTATTCATAATGAAAGATATTAATATTTTGCACAATATTTGTTTGAAAAGTTTCTTCAAGAAATATACCAGTTACATGAAAGATCATAAATATCTTGTTTAGGTTGCCATAAATTCGCATGTAGCTTAATAAATCGGATCATCTGCGCCTGTCAATATTTTGGCAGGAAAAAAATAGACTAAATTAGATAAATGACATTTCTGAATATTCCTGTAAAATATTGGTTAGTTTGACAGTTTGTTTGGGATATATGATATAATACCAAAGGCAGCTATCTCCATTTTTGAATTAATTGAGATTGGAATTGTATTTTGTAATGTACACGATTCTCCACAACTTATTGTCCAAACCAATTATCTATACCAGTGGTGGCCAAACCGCGGGCCACTTGCGGCCCTTGATAGTTTTACATGCGGCCCTCCATGAATTATTATAATAGTAAAAACTTATCTTTACTGTGGCCAATAAAAAAAAGCAAGTGATTTTATTATACTATCTATGATTTCGGCGAAACAGTTGATGTTTATGAGTATTAAATTGTAGCCAATATGCATGTATGTATAACTTTTTTATTCCTTCATTTTTTGTCGGTTACAACCACAGATATATATATATATATATATATATATATATATATATATATATATATATATATATATATATATATATATATATATCTAGTGAAATTACGCCTCATATATATATATATATATATATATATATATATATATATATATATATATATATATATATATATATATATATACAGTGAAATTTACGTAAGAAAATCGAGTGCAGGCCAGTTCAGATAATTTTTAATAAGATACCATTTACTGAAAATGTTTATATTTACGTTTCCCTAGTTACAATACATATTAATTTTGGTTCATAGCTGGATTAATTTTATACCAAATATAGCGATATTATAAAAACAGATTGTGAAAGGACAAGATGGTCGAGTGAAGACCACTCTGGCTTTTTCATTGATAACAAGCCTGCCGGATGGTATCCTTTCGGCATTGGTGCCTGCACCCACATTTGTTTTAATTTGTAATAAAAATTAAATTAGACATTTTCGTAATTTACGTGATAAGTTTGTTGTAGTCCACTCATCGTTGTACTTTTGCCAGAACCAGTTTGTCCATACCCAAATATTAAAAGATCATTACCCATAACAGCTCTACAATTTTTTATTTTTAAATTAATAGAACAAATCAAAACATTTATTGAAAAGCAGTACTTTTGGAGTGAATCTTCTAACACTGTATTATAAATTTCATGTTGTTTTAAATTATATAATATACCATCCGTTGTATATTTCCAGAAATTAGGGAATTTAATATTTGCGCCCTTGCCAAAATCTTGAACCGATCGCACGTAAATTGTTTTCTTATCATCACAAATTTTTATATAATCCCAACATTGATGCGCGAAAGGTAATATTTGCACAAAAGTTTTAACATTTCTTGTGTATAATTTGCTTTTATCATCCATTATTTATAAATAAATTATTTTTTATATATTTTGAGTGATAAAAATAATATGGACATGTCAAGTTTGAATTCAAATTTTGTTTCCACTGTGCTCCTTGATCTCAATTACTTTCTTGGCCGAGGTCTACAAGGAAGTATATTGTAATCATGAACATTTTAGAATTCGAGTTTTTAAAGAAAATACTCGTTTTGACCGGGTGAGTCAAAACGTGTATTACCGGTGAAATCTCAAATTCGAAAATTTTTCATGATTATTACGGCGTATAAGTAAATAAAACTCGTATGAACTATGAAACATTTTGATAGGGAAATCACAAATTGATCGACAGAATGTGTTTCGAGCGTATTGGTTTTTGCCAGGGCTGTCGTTTAATCATTTCAGATGGGGCGCGCGCCCCATCTCTTTTAATAAGCGCCCCCTTCCCCTGTTATTTTCCCTAAAATATATACTTTAAATTTAGATACCTACGAACTGTAACAATTTCAATTTTATATTGATAATTATACAAATACGGCAAGTAAAAGAACGATTTATTAAATTATTATTCATTGTTTATCACAATAATTTATTTATAGTATTATTGTTTAGTATTATTATGGAAATTATATTCTTGAGTTATTAAATATTAAAATTAAATACGAAGAAAAACAAGCAAGTCTACATTGTATGAAAATTCAGAGTATTCTTTTGGGTGTGAACTTTGCAATAGATAAAAATAGGAGTGGCCTGCACTCGACTTTCTTTTACGTAGTATTCATTAGAAATATATATCCCATAATATACGTACAAATAAAAGGTTATACGTCAGAATAATTCAAATGTCAATTTTAAATATATTCCGAATATTCAAAGAACACATCGAGTTGTGTACATTTTTTCTCATTTTTAATGGCTTGAGCCATTGTGTTTTAGCGTAGGACCCATTATCACTTTTAAAACTGCCGCGGCACTGCAAAATTCAGAATCTAGCCTGATTATTTGATTCAAAAATAATAACGAATCAAATGTCAAATCATTGAAAGTGTTGTGTAAGAAGGTTTGTAATACACATATTTTTGGAATAATCGATTCAATTAGAAAACAGAAACCGTAAGTAAAGTTATAATCTCGATTTTTGTGTAATAATACATGCGCATGGATACTGTTTTAATGCACGTGTACAAATGTTCAAAATATTGTTTGTATTATTCAGTTCGCAGTAATACCGCAGTTACAACATCTAATACAATCAATAGACAAATTATGAAATAATATTAGATTTTTGAAAAGGTAGCAAAGCTAGCGCTGGTTTTTTCGCTAACATCTGCTAGCAGCAAAATATTTTATAACTAAGGTACATCTGTCAATTTAGTTGCTGTGCTTCATTTTAATAATTAAAAATGGCAAAACCCATCTATTTATTAAATCAACATAAACATCTTCATTACTTTTATGTATTAATACAGAATTTGTTATTTGTTTCTGCATATGAATACAGTCCACCAGTTGCACAACTATTTTTGACGTCATTCAGAAATTCGGATAACACAACCTTTTTATTCATGTTGACAAATATCGTAACTTCAAACTATAAACAACCAAGTGTATGAGGTATGAAGTGCCATCAAGTAGTACTTCAAAGTTATCGCGCATTTTTCGACTTTGTTATCTGAATGAATTGTTTAAATTTCATTCATTTATGCAAATAATGATTATTAACAATTTTAATTAACTGTCCAAATTTCAAAATCTTTAATTATTTTATTATATTCATAGGCATTTAAAAATCAATAAAAACATGCATCAAATTATTAAATAATATTAAATGTGCATTGTACAATATAT
This sequence comes from Leistus spinibarbis, assembly GCA_933228885.1. Taxonomy (NCBI): domain Eukaryota; kingdom Metazoa; phylum Arthropoda; class Insecta; order Coleoptera; family Carabidae; genus Leistus; species Leistus spinibarbis. The sequence continues at coordinate 8,541,747 of OW121793.1, forward strand.
TTAACTTCAAATAGATGCAGTAAATAAATTTATAAATCAAATAATTACCAAAATCTTGAAGAGTTAATTCAAACATATTTAGACACCTGATTGGCTGGAAAAATATATAAAATTATTAATATTTAATATTTTTTAGGTTTGTTATCTGTTAAATGATACAAACTGAAGGAAAAACAATGTAAGGGTAATCCCTTATTTTTATATTGTATTGTATATTTTTATATTTACAAGAAAATTACAAGATAATTCTTCACCCGTCAAAACTGACCTATATTCTGTGTACCATATGGGCTCACGGTGCCCACGGGTATATATATATATATATATATATATATATATATATATATATATATATATATATATATATATATATATATATATATATATATAACCAAAACCAGCAGTCAAACTAACCAATACTCTACAGAAATATCATTTATCTAATTGAGCTTATTTTGTTTTCCTGTCAAAGGCACAGATGATCCGATTTTATAAGCTACATGCGAATCCATGGTAACGTAAACAAGATATTTATAATGTTTCGTAGCATTTTTCTCGCAACTGGTGCATTTTTTGAAGAAACTTTTCAAGCAAAACTTGTGCGAAATATTAATATCTTTCATTATGAACATAATTATTGTTGCTGTAAGTGTATCCGTACTAAGGATATTGGAGATAGAACAAAAAATGTTTAGAGCAAACATGCACTTCCGGTTTGAATATTTTTTTCAAAAATAGGAGGTGCACATCTAGGGCATATACAAGTGTACAGACCGTTTCTAATTACAGCGCATTATCCATCGGAAATTCTATCGTTTGCCTCGCATGCCATCTATCGCGAATTACAATGACTTTTCGGCAACACCATGATATTTTCCCATAATATCGCTAATATTTAATTACAAGCTAATTAGTTATGGTCGCCCTAGTTTAAATACATGAAATCTATAGTTGAATGTTGAGCCTATTACAAATTAATAGAATATTCCGAATTAGTACCATACTAACCGTGGTTGTGGTGTTGGTTCGGTTGTGGTTATCTCGTGGTTGCTGAAAATAAATAATAATTCGGAACGCACTTGTGGTGGTAAATGGTACTAAAGCGTGAAATGCAGAAAACTGCACTGAAAATATTATTGAATAAATATGGATGTCGGAATTGGTCTTATGATTTTATTTTAAGTGATGCAAATATTGAAAATATTATACCGTCATTTAGCCAATTAACGTTGCCAATGCCTACTCCTTTACCTATTGTATGAGTTTCATCCTCAGCATCATATTCACTTTCTAAATATTCCACGGGCAGCTAAACCAATTTTTACTTTCTTTTTACAAAGTAATAAGTAAGTATAGGGATCACCAAAAAAATCGAACTCGAGATATACACGTTTTGAGCTTCCCTGAATCAAATGTGACTATTTTCAGAGTGACGTCTGGGTGTGTGTGTGTGTGTGTATGTGTGTGTATGTGTGTGGGTGTGTGTGGGTGTGTGTGTGAACGCTCTAGAGCCGAAACTTGCGAACGTATAATTATGAAACTTCAAACTTAAGACTTGTATATGGTCTAGTTATGCACCTCCTATTTTTGAAAAGAATATTCAAACCGGCAGTGCATGTTTACTCCATGCATTTTTTTTTATCTCCAATATCACTAGAACGGCTGCAACTTAAGACAAAAATAGTTATGTTTATAATGAAATATATTAATATTTCGCACAACTTTTGTTTGAAAAGTATCTTCAATAAATGTACCAGTTACGAGAAAATCGCTACCGAAAATGTTAAGAATCTTGTTTGTGTTGTCATGGATTTGAATGTAGCTTAATTAATCGGATCATCTGCGCCTGTCAATATTTCGACAAGAAAACAAAATGGTCTGAATTAGATAAATGATATTTCAGAATATTTATGTAGAGTATTGGATAGTTTTGATAGTTAATACTTCAAAACCATTACAAATTGGTATTGGTATAATTTTCAACCCATTCATTTATATAAGGTAAGCTTGGTTTTCATATTGTTTCTGTCGGATTAATATTCCCTAATATTATATTTTTATAATCAATAAATATTGATTAAAACTACGTAAAAGAAAGTCCCGCGTTGGCCACAACCCATTTTTTACTTTCTTTTATGAAGTAATAAGTAAGTATTATAATCATGAAAAAATTTGAACTCGAGATTTCAACGATGTGACTATTTTCGGAATGATGTCTGTCTGTGTGTGTGGCTGTGTGTCTGTGAACCCTCTAGAGCCAAAACTGTCGAACGAAAAATGATGAAACTTGAAACTTAAGACTTGTATATACCCTAGATGTGCACCTCCTATTTTTGAAAAAAATATTCAAACCGGAAGTGCATGTTTGCTCTCAACATTTTTGGTTCTATCTCTAATATTAGAACGGCTACACTTACAGCAAAATACTTTTGATTATAATGAAAGAGATTAATATTTCGCACAACATTTGTTTGACAAGTTTCTTCAAAAAATGCACCAGTTTCGAGAAAAATACTACGAAGCATTATAAATGTAATAATACCCCCTTGTCAAAAGTCCGATCGGGCACTTAAGTAAATATTTTGACGACATAATGTACCAAGTTATTGTGAACTGAGTTTAATAATAGATTATAATTGAAATAGATTATTCTACATACAAATGACTGAAATGAATTGAATTAAAATTGGGAAATAATAATAATACTACAATCTTGTTACATTATTCGTCTTTACAATAATTTATTAACACTAGACTTATATTTACTACGATATCAATTATATATGAAATCGTTACATTGCTCCCCCGTTTAAAAAAGTTTTTAATATATTTTGAAAAACCTTTTATTTATTTATTTGTTATTATTAACGAAAACCCATCGAAAAGATTAAAGTTTGATTAAGGTAGAGATAAAAATTACATACAAATTAAATTAGATGATCACCTGCATCCCAATACTGTCAGGGTTAGGCGTCATTTCTATATCCTCCATATGCTTATATGCTTGGGGTTAGTAACAGAAGGGATGTCGTTCCGGGTTTTAAATACGTGCTTGATCTTCGGGTATAAATGATAAAGTCCAAATGAAAATCCGAGAACGACTAGTAATCCGGTTATAACAGATAACCACCGGAAATGATGTGTGTGTTCTTTCCTGATCTCCGCATCTTGTATCATCCTTTCGTTGTCGTTGAACGAGATGTCGATAGGTCCAGAGTTCTGAAATTCAGGGTCGTTTAATAATGAACTTATCTGATTATACTGTTTGGAGTGATTTCGCAGGTGAAATTCTAAACTGCCGTTTCGTGCGACTGGTACTTCTAGTTGAGGGATTCTGAACTTGTCGTTGTCAGTCTTCAGGGAGCTGACCTTATTCGAGTGTGGCAGAAGCAAGTGTCCGTTTACCGTGGCTTGACATTTTTCATCTACGTGCAAATATCCGACGTCGTGTAATAATTTTGTGAAAACCCGTGGCCCACATCTAATGATGGCCTGCTGTTCGCTGGGAACGCTGCAGATACATTTGCCATCGTCACTCGTCTTGTAGAATACCGCTTTGGGATTTCTCTGCAAATTCTTTTTACAGGTGTTAGTGAAAACAGTAGCATCGTTACGAAAAAGGTCGGCAAGGCAGATGGATTGTGGGTACGTGTCTATCGGTTTATGCGGTGGACATATTTTAATGGAGTTCCCTCGACGCTTTTGGAGCTTATCAAATTGCACATTGTAATGTTTTAACCCGTCTTCCGAAATAGCAAGAAAAGGTGCTTCGGGTTGGATAGACATAAAATCGCGAGCTTGGGATACCAACGGTATTTGTGTGTAAATTCTCATTTGTCCTTGATACGTCGCAGTTCTTACATAAGTCACTTGGTACTGCGCATACAGACTCTATCGTTGTAAAGGCTAACATACTCCAAGCCTTTTGGTAAATGTAGTTTAGTATCAGATAAAATTTCGAAGATTTGTCCAGTATTTATGATGTGTAAGCTGAGGTGATTGCGGGCTGCTTGTCCGATAGCCATTTTGGTTTGAATAAGTTCGCTTTCCATTGATGAAATAATTCGATTCTATGGTTCGCATCATAGAATAGATTCGATTACTGTATTCGATAGCAGCGAAGTTGCTTTGAAATTGATCCTGCCTCTTGTAGATATCTTCCTCAAATTGTTCGAATTCGTTCTTCAGCCCTAAAAATGTTTCCTTAACAACATTTAACAAATTTCTGTTATTCTTGGCTAGTTCAAAAGTGGTGTTGACAATGGTGGCTTCTGCTTTCAAAACTGTAATAAATGTTTCTTCTTGTGCATGGATTCCGTTTAGTTTAGCGTCGATCTCTTTAAATCGCGATTGTCTGGATTCCCGAAAATTCATTTAATTAGACTACTGCCCCCGTCCATTAAACCACGTTTTATACGATCAACCGCACGATATGGTGTAAAGCTACTTTCAATTTCTTTTATTTCGTCCCATAGTTTATACACTCGCGATAAAATAATGTCTATTTCAATTTTTAAGTCCTTAAAATTAAAAGTCTTTACTTGTTCCGTGATACGAAGTTAACGTTAATGTTTGTATAGAATGTACACGAATCATAATCGAGTCTAATGTACTTTTATACACCGTCATATTCACGTCAATGACAATTGTCCAATACTCATCTGTCATGTAAACATTGCCCTCGTAAATGAAAACGGCCCCTCTTTGAAGTTCGTTCGGCTGGCATGCGGTTCCCCGTATCCCCATGTAGAGAATGATCAAGAGGGCTGTCCCACTTTTTAACTTCTGGCTTGAGATATCCATGGCTGGTCTGGAACTGGTCCTTGGCTGCGGGTGTGGTAGCGTCTCGGATTGATTTGAGGAGTAGCTAGAAAGTGATTAGGGTCTTGGAATTCGTCGTCACCTATTAGTAAACCGGACGTGTCGCTCAACAAGAACGGTGTGCTGTCTTCTACCTCGCGATCTAATTCGTCTGATTCTATTATTTCGAAATCACCGTTAGGCAGTCCGGTTACCTTACACGATTTCAAACGATCCGCGTGAACGATTTGTTCTTTGTTTCCGAATATTTCTCTAATTTTGAATACCACTGGACTCTTTTGATCAACTAATCGATACGGTCCTATCCAATTTTTACTTAATTTTTTTGATATACCTATTTCAGTAGCCGAGTTTTTCAAGTAAACTTTATCGCCTGTTTTAAATTCAACCGGGACCCTTTTCTGATTTGCAATTTCATTCCTATAATCTGTATGAGTTCTATTTGTTTCAATGGCTTTATCGAATGTTATTTTTAATCGCCCTTGCAGTTCTTCCGCGTAGTTCTCAGTGTTGTAAAATACCTTATTATTTTTGACGATTTCTTCAAATGGGAGGTTCATGTCCCTACCATGCATTAAATAGAACGGAGTTTCACCGGTAGCACTGTGAAAACTGTTCCGGTACGCCATAGTGATATATTCCAGCCATTGATCCCAGTTGCGTGATAAGCAGTAGTGTGAATTTTGTCGATGTTCAAAAATTTGCAAATATCTTTCATCAGATTTGCTACAAAATTAGTACCGTTATCAGTTACTAATATTTTAGGACATCCATGTCGACAAATTATGTATTTAATGAATGCGCGGGCTACGGTTTCTACTTTTTGATTCGCTACTGCAATTAATTCTGGGTATCTTGAAAATGCATCTATACAACTTAGGATGTACTTGTTTCCGCTGTCTAACGTTACAAATGGTCCGACGATGTCCATATGTATCCTTTCAAAAGGTGCAGTTTCTTCCACGAAGCGCTGCAATTCTGTCAGTTTTTTATTATTTGGAGTTTTCCGTTCGTTGCACGACTGGCAAGTTTCGACATATCTTTTGATATCACCGGAGATTCCTGTCCAGAAATACTTTGTTTGGATTAAATTAAGTGTCTTTTTATAAACTTGGTGTCCTGCCATGGGTGAAGTGTGGTAGGCCTTTAATATTTATCTTCTCATTACTTTTGGAACCACGATTTGGTGATGGCGATCTGTTTCCTTTCCAATTTTAATAAGTAAACCATCTTCATCTTAGAAATATTTGGCGTCTTCATTTTCGGCTATCATATGTGATATTTTTATACAGTCTGGATCAGTTTGTTGTTTTTGTACTAATTCTTCCCGCGAAATATATGGAATATAAGTGGGTTCTTCTGAATTTATTGTTGCAAATTGAATTCTGGATAGTGCATCTGCATTTCCATGTTTTCTTCCTGGTCGATGGACTATTTCGTACTGATATTCGGAACGTGCTAGTCTAGAGCTGGAGTCCTTTAGATTGCGTAACCAACTGAGGGTTCTATGGTGATACCTGATCCTCGAAGGTAACTCGTTTATTTTCTGCTTTCGAACATATTTCCCTTGTCTTATTCTCTATATATTTATGTTCTACAACTTCTTTTCCTATTTCTTCCTCGCTGATTAATCTGATGGACGTCTTTCCTGGAATATCAACGACTTTCGATTGGAAATCAATGATCATACCGTAGCGGGTCATAAAATCTCGTCCGATTATTCCGTCCACTTTTAGTGATATATTATCACTACATACGACACAATCGGTTTCTAACAAAGTTCTTCCCATTTTTATGCTGATCTTCGTTTTTTCAATAATTTTTACTTCGTCACCAGTCAACCCTTTGATTATTAGATCATCCACCGGTGTTGTAACCGATTCACGACAACTCGAGTCCTTCATAATAGTGATTGCTGCTCCTGTATCAATCAGCATATATTTAACTCTACCTTGAATTTCTACACGTATACTGCTGCGCGTTTGATACGTCGAATTCAACGTAGTTAGTGTCAGGCGTTTCAGTACTATACCTAGATTAGTTTCTGTCGAACGAGTGTATCCGTCTTGTTGATAATGTTACATTTATTATTTTGTAACTTATCGTGGTACCCATTATGATGATATCCTCGTCTTAGAACTTTTTCAGACTGCCTGGGTTGGTTGTTACTTGAAAATCGTAAAGTATGATGTATTCTTTGATTATCGTAAATTCAATTCAGACTTTCTGAGGTATGTGGTACGTGTACGTCTTTCCGTGCTGTTCTTAATGCTGATTGTTGGCCAGTCCATCGCGAGCGGTTCGAGACTGGCGTGCATCGTTGAAATGTTGCCGACAATCACGCGTAAAATGCCCTTCTCTTCCACAGTTGTAGCATCTTCTGTTATTCTTCTGTCTGCAATTTCTAGCAATATGTCCTATCCTTCCACATTCGTAACACGCTCCATCATTTCTTCTAAGTTGAGTCGAATTATTAAAAGATGTCTGGTTTTGATTGGTAGGTAAGTTAATGTTACTTGCAGATGTCAGTCTTTGTGTATATCCGGGTTGATTTGCGTTCCAATTTCGCTGGGCTTCTTGGTGTGTTTCAACAACACTGTCAAGGTAAGTATTTGCCTTTGTCGTATGAGCAATCATGTTTTCATTGTGTTCCTCTTGATTTGCGATATCTAAAACGTTCTCGAACTTCTGGTCTTTTAATGACAAGGTGGAAACACGGCTGAGCACGAGTCTACGAATTCCGGGATTGAGTCCATTTTTGAATTGTTCCACAAGTTTCGTTTCGTGAAATTTCTTCTGTATCGCTTTTTCTGTTGCTATCGTGCTCCACGTAATAATGTCTTTTCTTAGTGTCTTCAGTCGCGTCGCGTATTCAGATACAGTTTCGCGGGTATTCTGCGTACAGCGTGAAAATTCAAATTTAGCTTTTCCTGGGATTACTCGTTTATTGAACTTCTTTATTAGCAAGGTTTTGAATGATGTCCATGGAATCTCATCGATATTTTGTTCATATTCTACGGTGTCTAGAAATTGGGCGGCGAGTCCAGAACATTTTATCTTTGTAATGGTAATCTTCTGAATTTTCGTCCACCCACACATACATGCAAATTGCTCGATTTTCTTCAAAAATTATTTGACATCATCGTTAGCGGAGCCTTTGAATTACGGTACTGAGTCAATAGAGGTCATAATAACTCCCGCTGGTGCTCTTGGGGTCGCAGCACTTGCTGTCTGTGGTGTGGCCATTTTTCGGATTTATTTTAATTTAAACGCAGCAAAAGTAACAAACACAACGTGGATAACAGATTTATAATCGCTATGAAGTATAGTACAAGATTATATTTGAATTGAAACAGCGAATCGAGATAGGCAAATAAAAATTTATGAAATAATTAATTTATAATATTATAACTTCTACTTTAACGTATTCTTAATAATCGAAATCTTTTCAAAGTTACACTTCAATATTTTACTTTATATTTTGTTGAATTTATTTCCTATTATTTTAAGTTTTATATTATTCGTGCCCGATGCATCACTATAATTGTTAATAGTCATATAAAAAAAACATATTTAAACAATTTTCCCATACGTTGCTATAGGACTATATTTATGTGAACTTTCTATCCTTATGCAAAACATCCCACCGCTCAGCTACCAATGTAATAATACCCCCTTGTTCATAATAATTATCGCTGCCACCACCGAGGATCGAACCCGGAATTCACTGCTCGTGGGATCTTGTATGGGAGCTTGCGCCGGACACTAATAATAACATTTACCAAGATCTCTAATCATCTTGTAACCAATTACCTCGAAACCAGGAAATAATGGTGATCCTGTTGATCTGCCAACCCTCTTGTACTGCACGAAAGTGTATCTTTTACAGCCTGGTAGCACTAAATCACTCACCACACGTTTGTCTCACTGGTCGATTAAGTAAGGGTATTGAAATGAGTACAGTTACACACTATTTCTTATTCAGAGTTTATTCCCCATATAATTAATGACAAGTTTTAATAAAAAAAATATACAATGCAAGTTACAATCGTCAACATTCGACTCCCAACTCCACTTTACAACCCTCAACCAACCGACTCTACTGTGCAACTGCCAGCCTCTGACTCCTCTGTCCAACTCCTATCTTATATTTTCTCATCATCTTTTCTACTATCTAAACTACCCTTGACCATCCTGAGTCATATTCCTAATCGCTAAACAACAACTTAACTACAACATTTTTACTTAACTCCCATGAATCACCATCTCAAAAGTCCGATCGGGCACTTAAGTAAATATTTTGACGACATAATGTACCAAGTTATCGTGAACTGAGTTTAATAATAGATTATAATTGAAATAGATAATTCTACATACAAATGACTGAAATGAATTGAATTAAAATTGAGAAATAATAATAATACTACAATCTTGTTATATTATTCGTCTTTACAATAATTTATTAACACTAGACTTATATTTACTACGATATCAATTATATATGCAATCGTTACATAAATATCTTGTTTGCGTTATCATAGATTCGCATGTAGCTTAATAAATCAGATCATCTGCGCCTGTCTATATTTTGGCAGGAAAACAAAGTAGACTCAATTAGATAAATGATATTTCCTAAATTATTATGTAATTAATCAATGTATAATACAAATACGCCGTTTGGAGTACTAAAAAATATATTTAGTATTTTAAATACAAAATAGTATTTTAATTACTAAAGCATTTCAATTACAATATTAAGTATTTTAATTGAAAAGTATTTTAATTACCACATTATAAGTAATTTGTATTTTGTATTTCAAATACTTTTTTTGCACAACACTGAAGGCCGGTTGTACAATAGCAGTATAAACTCAGTTCATGTGTAATCTTAGTTTATTGTGAAAATGTTGTTGTACATCAACAGTTTAGTAGTTAATCCAGTGTTGATCTCTACTTCTACTGAACCGTCACAATCGACCGTTTAAACCATAGTTCAACTTTTTGACAGTTGACATATACAATTCATCAGTTATTCTAATAATTATGGAAGACCTAAGTGGCATAACTGATGATGAAGATTTTCTCGAGTTAATCGAAATTGTAGAAAACCCTAGAAAAACCCAAGTATTTCGAGAAAGACCAAATCATTTTGAGAAATGGGATGAAGATGAATTTATTCAAAGATGTCGTATTTCCAAAGCATCGGTTAGGTTATTATTAGAAGAAATAAAAATTAATATTGCTTTTCCAACGAACCGGTAAGAATATGAGTCAGTTAAATCTTTGAGTGGATACATTACTCATTTAATTTATAAAAATCATGCACTTGCTCCAGCTGACATGCTTCTAGCAGCACTACGATTTTTTGCGACAGATTCACTTCTACAAGTTGTGGGAGATTTTAGTGGAATAGACAAATCTACAGCAAGTAGAGCAATTCACAAAGTTGCAAGAGCAATTGCACAATTTTCCCGCAATTTCATTAAACTACCGCAAACAAATGCAGAAATACTGGCCAACAGACAAGGATTTTTTAATATGTATTTCGAGATTTCCAAGGTGTATCGGAGCCTTAGATTGGACACATATTAAAATATTGTCACCAGGAAGTCAAGTTCCTGAAAATTATCGAAACACATTGTGTGTCGCTGGCCAGGTGCCTCACATGACTCAACTATATTCAATAATTCTGTGATTAGAGCACAGTTTGAAAATGGCGAATATGGGGATAATTTGTCTGTCGGAGGTAGTGGCTATGCAATAAAACCATATTTGATTACACCTCTTGCAAATCCCAGGAATCCAGAAGAACATTTATTCAATGAGGCCCAAATACGTACTCGGAATCCCATTGAAAAATGTTTCGGAGTTTGGAAGCGACGTTTCCCAATTTTAGCTTTTCGAATACGAGTAAAACTTGGTAATGTTGAAGCAGTAGTGGTTGCTACAGCTGTGCTGCCATAATATTGCGCGTGTAATGCATGATGCTGAAGCCGATTTTAAACGCAGAAGAAGAAGCTGCTGTTCATTTTGTTAATAATATTGGAAACATGCCTGTTAGAGATATCGGTGGGACTAATAATAGTACAAGAAATGCGCTCATAACAGAATATTTTGCAAGACTGTAAAAATATATAATATAAATAAATTTTACAATATTTATACAAAGCTACAATTTCTTTTGTTTTCCTAGTTCTAAAATTTCCATTCTTTATAAATGTTCAGCATTTTCGATCTTGAGCATTTGTTGATGCCTCTCTTCCATATGCTTCATTTTTAACTGATGTTCTTCGAGTATCAAGGTTTTCTGCAGTTCCACTGCTCCTTCTTTGAAGCTGCCCATAAAGATAATTTGTCTTTCAGTGGTTTACGGTTTCGGCCTTATCTTGAAGGGGTTTCTTTGTTTCCTGCAAAAGAATTACTTATATTATGTATTTGTACTCATCTTGCTTTATGTGAAGAATTACCCATTATGTCCGATGCATTTTTTGCTTGAAGAGAAGCTAAAATGGGTTTTCGTAGCATAGGTGGTGTGTACGACGACCAGTCAACTTCTGCATTGGCTTCAGCTGTATTATTGTTCTCTCCAATAATCTGAATGGGCACTATATAGAAATTCTAATTAAATAACGTAAAATAAATATAACAAACTAATTATCTAACCTGCTGTAATCGGTAGGATAAAAGATTCTTCAATTCCCATTGTTTCGTCGATAGCCATAATGCGATAGTATTATTACAAAACATGTCTACGATTTCTTTTTTTTTAAATCAACTAACCACTTGAATATTTCTTTTAAATCATTTCGCTATCAGTTATCTCTACTGTCTTTGAAGGACCTCCACCTGTACCTTTGCAATAACTTTTTTCATCAGCAAATTTCTTTTTTGTTCTTTTTTTGATATTAGCGTATTTGCTACGTAAAACCTTAAAATAAAACAACATAATAAATTAAATACTTTATCCAGATTTTGCCAAGCACACATTTTATCTTTATTTGTTGTTGTGTCGGTTTTCTTGCATTCTATTACAGAGTTATATTTTCTCACCAAGAAAATTAAAATATTTTCTTCCTTTGCACTAAAATTTAATGCCCTTTTCTTATTATTTTTCTCCATATTCTGCAAAATAATAAGTAGAAATTATGACTAACCATATCAAATTGATTCTATACATGTTTGAAAATATAGAACGTTAAAAAACAATAACATAAATGTAATTTATCTTACCAGCCGGGTGGTAATTAAGAATAAGTGAGGTGTTGCGGTTCGATATATATATATATATATATATATATATATATATATATATATATATTTATCTATAAAAATGGGTTGTGGCCAACGCAGGACTTTCTTTTACGTAGTTTTATATATATATATATATATATATATATATATATATATATATATATATATATATATATATATATTCTCCAAACAAACTGTTAAAAATACCAATATTTCACAGTAATACACTGAAATTGTACCAATTATCTTATTATTTTATTATGTTAACAAATATTGTATCATCAATATTTATTGATTATAAAAATATAATATTAGGAAATAATAATCCAACAGAAACAATATGAAAATCAAGCTTACCTTATATAAATGAATGGGTGGAAAATTATACTAATACCCATTTGTAATGGTTTTGAAGTACGAACTATCAAAACTAAACAATACTCTACAGAAATATTCTTTAATGTCATTTATTTAATTCAGTCTATTTTGTTTTCTTGTCGAAATATTGACAGGCGCAGCTGATCCGTATAATTAAGTTATATTCGAATCCATGACAACGTAAACAAGATACTTAATGACTTTCAGTAGCAATTTTCTCGTAACTGGTACATTTCTTGAAGAAGTTTCCAAAAAAAGTTGTGCGAAATATTAATATCTTTCATATTTTTGCCGTAAGTGCAGCCGTTCTAGTGATATTGGAGATAGATAGAACAAAAAATGCATAGAGTAAACATGCACTGCCGTTTTGAATATTATTTTCAAAAATAGAGGGTGCACAACTAGACCATATAAAAGTCTTAAGTTTGAAGTTTCATAATTTTAGGTTCGACAGTTTCGGCTCTTGAGCGTTCACACACACACCCACACACACACAGACGTCAGTTTTGGCCCTAGAGCGTTCACAGACACAGGCACACACACACACAGACGTCACTCCGAAAATAATCACATTCGATTCAGAAAAGGTCAAAACATGTATATCCATTGAAATCTCGAGTTCGATTTTTTTGGTGATCCCTAAACTTACTTATTACTTCGTAAAAAGAAAGTAAAAATACTATTTTTATTTGACAGCGATGACATATATTTTAAACAAGATTTGGGTTAACAATATGAAAAAATATTGTAGACATAAAATATCTTAGAATTATTAGTAAAATTTTTGAGTGTTTTAATTATTTTTATAAGGACAGTATTAAGGGGGGCTCCAAATTTTGGGGCCTTATAACTCGAAAAGTACACGGGCGATTGGATTTAAACTGCGAGCGGATTCAAATGGGATGCCAAATAATATGTGTACCTTCAGAGGAGTAGAGGGCACAAATTTGGTCTTACGAACGACCGAGCGAGCGAGCGAGCGAGCGACGACTAACATCCAAGTATATAAATTATATACATTTTTGGATTCAAGGCGACGAGACGAACACTTTTTCTGAATGAAATTTTTTGATCCGAGAATGCTACAGACACACGACCGAATGCTTTAGCCTCTTCGGTACTACGTACGGCGAGCTAAAAACAAGTGCCAATAACAGTTGCAGTCAAAGCTAACTATGTAAAATTTATAACTTCTTTATTCACTTCTTATAACAAAACGTAGTTCAGGAAATCTGAACTAAGGATGTACAACAACTGCGTGTAAAAACTAAGTTCAAATGTACTAGGGAGATAATATTTGCATATGTTAAAAATAACATGTAAATTCCTATGTACTCGATTTCGATTCACCATATAATGTATATATATATATATATATATATATATATATATATATATATATATATATATATATATATATATATATATATATATAGATATATATATATATGTATATATATATATATATATATATATATATATATATATATATATATATATATAATGTATATATATATATATATATATATATATCCCAAACATACTGTCAAATTAACCAATACTTTACAGGAATATTCTGAAATGTCATTTATCTACAATCATATGGCAAACCGGCCCACCGGCCCACCGGATATTCTCCCGGTGTTCCACCGGCCCAGTCCACCACTGAAAATGGATATTCAAGTTTATCCGTAGCAGTTTTCTCGTAACTGGTACATTTAATGAAGAAACTTTTCAAACAAAAGATGTGCGAAATATTAATATCTTTCAATATGAACACGACTTAGCCTAAGTGCAGCCGTTCTAGTGATATTGGAGGACAAAAAATGTAAAGTAAACATGCACTATCGGTTTGAATATTCCTTACAAAAATAGGAGTTGCACATCTAGGCCAGTTGAAATCTCGAGTTCGAAATTTTTCATAATTACAATACTTACTTATTACTTCGTAAAAGAAAGTAAAAAATATCTGGCCTGCACTCAACTTTCTTTCACGCAGTTTTCGCTAGATATAGATATATGTATATATATTAGGGATGGGCTTATCGATATTTTAGTGTACCGATACGATAACGATATATTTACTTCTCGTATCGATATCATATCGATACAACAAAAACCTTATCGATACGATACGATACAGGATAACAGATTTTTTTTTAATTGTTCAAATATTTTATTTATTGCGAAGTGTAGGAACAGCAATACAAAACAGAGGAAACGATACGCATGATTCTTATAAAATTAATAATTGAGAAATATAAATAAAAGTAACACTGTCAAGTACATAAAATGCAGGTATGCATTGACAATCTGGTAAGTATAGGAACAAATACAATCCTATTACAAGAAAAGAGACTATGTCACATCCGCCCGCGAAATAAGAAAATGTCTTTACTCAACGCGTGATCATTTCTCGCGGGCTGAAATGACCGGATGTGACATGCCCACTATTTTTAGCTCGCCGTACGTAGTACCGAAGAGGCTAAAGCATTCGGTCGTGTGTCTGTAGCATTCTCGGATCAAAAAATTTCATTAAGAAAAAGTGTTCGTCTCGTCGCCCTGATTCCGAAAATTTATATAACTTATATACTTGGATGTTAGTCGTCGCTCGTAAGACCAAATTTGTGCCCTCTACTCCTCTGAAGGTACCGGAGCGATTCACTCCAAATTTGGTACACATATTATTTGGCATCCCATTTGAATCCGTTCGCAGTTTAAATCCAATCGCCCGTATACTTCCCGAGTTATAGGGCCCCAAAATTTGGACCCCCCCCTTAATACTGCCCTTATAAAAATAATTGAAACACTTCAAAATTCTACTAAAAATTCTAAGATATTTTTTGTTTACAAGATTTTTTCATTTTGTTAACCCAAAGCCCGAAAAAAATTATTAAATATTATAATTTTGAATTTTTTTTTTTTTAATATAATCTTAAATTAAATGTAAGACTTTTTATATCTATAACATTTTTTCAATTAGTTAACCAAAAGGCCAAAATTATTAAAAACTGCTCGCATCGCATATATTACTTATAAGGCGAGCTGGACGCATAGGTGCGTTGTACCTAAGCTTGTTTCTATTATTTTTAATAACAGGATTTGGTACGCGTAAAACGCATCAACGCGTAGAACTCGCCCTTAGGTAAAATATGCGTTGCGAGAAGTGGTTTTTAATTATTATGGCCTTTTGGTTAACAATTTGAAAATATGTTATAGGTGTAAAAAGTCTTACATTTAATTTTAGATTATATTGATAAAAAAAAATTTAGTTCATACTTTAAAATTAAAAATTATAATATTTAATTTATTTTTTCGTGCTTTGAATTATCAAAATGAAAAAATCTTGTAGATATAAAATATCTTAGAATTTTTAGTAAAATTTTTAAGTGTTTCAATTATTTTTATAAGGGCAGTATTAAGGCAGGCTCTAAATTTTGGGGCCCTATAACTCGGGTAGTATACGGGCGATTGGATTTATACTGCGAGCGGATTCAATTGGAATGCCAAATAATATGTGTACCAAATTTAGATTATATTGATAAAAAAATAATTTAGTGCATATTTTAAAATTCAAAATTATAATATTTAATAATTTTTTTCGGGCTTTGGGTTAACAAAATGAAAAAATCTTCTAGACAAAAAATATCTTAAAATTTTTAGTAGAATTTTTAAGTGTTTCAATTATTTTTATAAGGGCAGTATTAAGGGGGGCTCCAAATTTTGGGGCCCTATAACTCGGGAAGTTTACGGGCGATTGGATTTAAACTGCGAGCGGATTCAAATGGGATGCCAAATAATATGGGTACCAAATTTGGAGTGAATCGCTCCGATACCTTCAGAGGAGTAGAGGACATAAATTTGGTCTTACGAGGGACCGAGCGACGACTAACATCCAAGTATATAAGTTATATAAATTTTCGGAATCAGGGCGACGAGACGAACACTTTTTCTTAATGAAATTTTTTGATCAGAGAATGCTACAGACACACGACCGAATGCTTTAGCTTCTTCGGTACTACGTACGGCGAGCTAAAAATTATTGGACATAAAATTTGTGAGAATTGGTGCTCTTATCGATATGTATCGATATATTTTGATACAGTATTTTAGTATCGATATGTGCAAAAAAAATTGCGTATCGATACGATATCGATATATCGTATCGATAAGCCCATCTCTAATATATATATATATATATATATATATATATATATATATATATATATATATATATATATATATATATATATATATATATATATATATATATATATCTATAGAAATATTCTGAAATATCATTTATCTAATAGAGTCTTTTGTTTTCCTGACAAAAAAGCAGATGATCTGATTTTATAAGCTACATGCGAATCCATGGCAACGTAAACAAGATATTTATAATGTTTCGTAGAATTTTTCTCGCAACTGGTAAATTTCTTGAAGAAAGGTTTCAAACAAAAGTTGTGCGAAATATTAATATCTTTCATTATGAACATAACTATATTTGCCGTAAGTCTAGCCGTTTTAGTGATATTGGAGATAGAACAAAAAATGCATAGAGTAAACATGCACTTCCGGTTTGAATATTCATTTCAAAAATAAGAGGTGCACATCTAGGGCATATACAAGTCTTAAGTTTGAAGTTTCCTAATTTTTCGTTCGACAGTTTTGGCCCTAGAGCGTTCACAGACACAGGCACACACACACACAGACGTCATTCCGGAAATAGTCATATTCGATTCAGGGAAGGTCAAAACATGTATATCCGTTGAAATCTCGAGGTCGAAATTTTTCATGATTACAAGACTTACTTATTACCCTGTAAAAGAAAGTAAAAAGTAACTTTGAACTATTTCTAAATACTCTCGGAAATAAATATATCCATTACGAGGATATCGATATCCTCTTCCTTTAAGGCGGTATCACATTACGAGGATATCGATAGTTTGACATCGATTTTGCGATGTTTTTTCAGTTTTCCGGTGTCTTTTCTAATGTGATAGGGAGCAAATAATAGGCGTTTAAATATGAAACGTGTTCGTATTCCTTGGCTTATCGGTGTCCAATTATCGATGTCTTGTGTTGTGCGCATGAGCAACTTAAAAAAATGTCCCTGTTTTTGTTGTTATCTGTCAGTTGTGTTGTTTGCAATCATTGTAGATATATATACTGGTCGTGTTTGTTGATAATTATATTTATTTTAAAATGGCGAATGCAAGAAAGAAAATAAAAATATCTCTGCTTGTTTACATATCATTTTTAATACCAAACTGAATACCACCACCAAGTAAAGAAATTTACTAAATTTCTCATGTCAATTTGCTAATGTGATAGAAACAGATATCGATCATCGGTATCTCCTAAAGGAAGAGGATATCGATATCCTCGTAATGTGATACCGCCTTAAAGGAAGAAGATATCGATATCCTCGTAATGTGATACCGCCTTTAGGAGATACCGATGATCGATATCTGTTTCTATCACATTAGCAAATTGACATCAGAAATTTAGTAAATTTCTTTACTTGGTGGTGGTATTCAATTTGGTTTTAAAAATGATATTTAAACAAGCAGAGATATTTTAATTTTCTTTCTTGCATTCGCCATTTTAAAATAAATATAATTATCAACAAACACGACCAGTATATAAATCTACAATGATTGCAAACAACACAACTGACAGATAACAACAAAAACAGGGACATTTTTTTAAGTTGCTCATGCGCACAACACAAGACATCGATAATTGGACACCGATAAGCCAAGGAATACGAACACGTTTCATATTTAAACGCCTATTATTTGCTCCCTATCACATTAGAAAAGACACCGGAAAACTGAAAAAACATCGTAAAATCGATGTCAAACTATCGATATCCTCGTAATATGATACCGCCTTTAGAGACGTATGCATGTGAACGCCTCAAATTGTGTACGTCTCGGAACTGCATGGAAGCCCCGCTTTATGCTTAATACAGCTGGGAACAGAACAACAAGTAGAAAAATATTTTGTTATATTTTGGAGATATATATATATATATATATATATATATATATATATATATATATATATATATATATATATATATATATATATATATACAAATACATATGTTTGAACGCAATAACTAAATGAACGAAGGTCATGTTTCTATTCAAACCTTTTTGAAACATATTTTAAACTTCAAAATAAACTTTTGTACGAACTTCATGTCTTACATTGACGTTTCATTTACAAATTCCGGTGAAGCTAGTTACGTTCTAATGCACGTGTTATAACCTAAAATTTGATTTCATGTAAATTAGAAACGAGATTAATGTGTATAAATAAAATTTGCTGTACATAATATTTAGATTCCATGTGCAAATTATGGCAAAGTCAAAAAAGAAACAAGCTGAGAAAGTGTTAAATAAGAAAATTGGTACAAATGCTAAAAAACCTGCAAATCCTTTTGAAGTTCATATAAATAAACAAAAATATCAAGTGCTGGGACAAAAACTGAAACATGAAAGAGGTTTACCAGGAGTTTCTAGAGCTAGGGCTCTCGAAAAGGTGTGTTAATTTTAAGTTTTAAATCACTGAGAAGTTAATTTTTTTTTTAATCACTTTATAGCGTAAACATACGCTCTTACCTGAGTACCAAGTACAAAATAAATCAAATAAATTTATGGATCGCCGAATTGGTGAAAAGAATCATTCGATGACCGAAGAAGATCGAAAAATGGCTAGGTTTACTGCAGAACGTGTTAAGCATCATAACAAAAAATCCATTTTTAATTTGGCTGACGATGAGGTGTTAACACATCGTGGCCAAACATTAAGTGAAATTGAGAAATTTGATGATCCTCGTTCAGATGACGATGACGATGATGAAATGGAAGATGGGAGGAAACATTCTGGAAAACTTGAAGGTATCACATTTTTATCTCCTGGAAATATCAAAGAAATGTACAGTGTTGTCATTGATTTAGATCACTGGTTTAACACTATTTATGACATGTTTGATCTAATTTAGATCATTGTAATATTTAAGATGTTGATTTTATAATAGATCAAACATATTATCATATATAAATGTTAGTTCCGTAAAGTTGATATTTACAAGATACTATAAATATGAAGCATTGTTATTTCTGAAAGGAATGATAATTCCAAATAAAAATAGTAGCTTTTACTACTAATAACTGGGATACCAAAGAGAATTCTTCTCAAAGGCCATAAAAAAGAAAACTGGAGTGGTCTTTATTCGGTTTTCTTGTACTTCCACTATCTATTTAGTATTATAATACTTTCTTTTGTGGTAACTAGGGAAACGTAAATCTAACATGCTTATTTTCATAAGCGATTTTTCACTAAACGGTACATTTATCGAAAAAACTTTTTAAATAAACATCTTTTATAAGAAACACCGAGATAATGTTTTCAAAAATAAGAGGTGTACACCCAGCCCACATACAAGTGGTTTTTTTTTTTTTTTTTTTTTCTTCATTAGTTTAGGCTTTTTAGTGTTTACACAAACAGACGTTGTGCCGAAAATAATCAAATTATACTCGGATCAAAAGGTTCAATATTTTTCATGATTATAAGAAAGTAATTATTAAATCAATAATTATAAAATTTCAAACATTTTATAACATATTTTTAGTTCGTTGTACGATGTACAAGATAGCTATAGTGCTTGGTCGTGTGTCTGTAACATGCTTGGATCAAATAATGTTGATAACAAAAAGTTCAGATGCCAAAATATATATAACTCATATACTTGGATTTATGTATCTCGCTCGGTCGCTGGTTCGATTTTCAGCATATCAGGTGTTCTCTGGCGATAAATTAGCCTTTATCCTGTTGACGTGCATTGTGCATTATTTTTGATTTTTTTTTTTTTGCAACAAATATATATATATATATATATATATATATATATATATATTTATGTTTGTTGAAAGTTTCCTCATTAAATTTTAATGTATTTGTGTTAAAAAATTACAGTTTTCGACGAGCTATTGTTTCTCAAACATTATAAACCCTTTTGGCGCAAAATTAATTTCGATTTAAATATTGTAAAAACCGAAAAATACGAATATATAACATCGTTAATGAATCCAAAAATCCAAAATGGTTTACAACGTTTGAGAATCATTAGCTCGTCGAAAACTGTAATTTTTTTATTACAAAAAAAATTGATTATATGCAAAAGAAATGAAAATGGCGCACCAATCAGAAATATCTGAAAATATCTGAGTTGTAGAGTCCTCCCCACTGTAACTTAAAAGTTCAAAAATAACATAAATTGTTTTCATTTTTTAAAGTTTGTGTTTTCGGCAAAAATTGATGAAAAAATCTGGGTTTTATATAACATACTTTCAAACGCTTCAGATTTTTTCCAAAATATTACAACTGATATAAATATGTTAAATAATTAGAAACTGTAAAATCAAGTTTATTTATTAATTATGGTAAAAATGGGGTTAGCGACTCAAATTTTTGGGGAAATGCTTCATAGCAATACCTTTTATATGATACTTTTAGCTCGCCGTACGAAGTACCGAAGAAGTTAAAGCATTCGTTTATAAGCATTGTCGAATCAAAAAAATTCCTTAACAAAAACTTTTTGTCTCGCCTTGATTCCAAATATATATATATATATATATATATATATATATATATATATATATATATATATATATATACATATATATATATATATATATATATATATATATATATATATTTATATATATATATATATATATATATATATATATATATATATATTTATATATATATATATATATATATATATATATATTTATATATATATATATATATATATATATATATATATATTTATATTTATATATATATATATATATATAACTTATATACTTGGATGTTAGTCGTTGCTCGCTCGCTCGTAAGACCAAATTTGTGCCCGCCACTCCTCTTAAGGTACTGAAGCGTTTCACATCAAATTTGCTGCACAGAATATTAGGCATCCCATCAAAATCTGCTCGCAGTTTAAATCCAATCGCCCGTTTACTTCCCGAGTTATAGGCTCCCAAAATTTTCAAACAAAAGTGCGAAATATTAATATCCTTCATTTTGAACAATACTATTTTTGCCATAAGTGCAGCCGTTCTAGTGTTATTGGAGATAGAACAAAAAATGCATTGAGTAAACATGCACTGCCGGTTTGAATATTCTTTTCAAAAATAGGAGGTGCACAACTAGACCATATACAAGTCTTAAGTTTGAAATCTCATAATTTTACGTTCTACAGTTTCGGCTCTAGAGCGTTCACACACACACCCACACACACACCCACACACACAGACATCACTCAGAAAATAGTCACATTCGATTCAGGGAAACTCAAAACGTAACTTTTTATGTATCTCGAATACGTGCCGTATTCGAGATACATAAAAAGTTACAAAACAAAGTGTGTAAACAAGCACTTCTGGTTGAAAGATTATTTTTAAAAATAGAAGGTTTTCTTCCCGGGATATACAAATTTTAAATTCTCGTGTCGAGTTAGAGAAAAAGTAGATATTCAAATATTTAGCAAATTTTGTTTGATTTATTTTTTTCGAAAAATGTACAATTTACTGTAAAATCGCATTTGAAAATAGCCAAATTGCATTTACGTTTCCCTAGTTACCACACATAATGTTATTGTAATGTAAAATATTCCATTTATAAGGAACTGGCACGCAAAAACGAACATGTCCATTTTCAAAAATAGTTTAGATAATATATGTTAGCTTGAACGGAAAAGTATTTCTTAGTGAGAACTGCTATATATTTGATGATTTCACCATATTAAGGGGGCATTCACCTTTTGCGGATTCAAAAAAATCGATTTTTTTATAGGACACTTTGAAGTGTTGACTATAGGTCTCTGAAGCCGTTTTTTGAAATTCGAGTTGGAAATATGTGAAATTGCAATTTAAACCAAACAATGTTTTTGCCCAAACACGGCGTTTTCGCGCGCGTCAGTCTGTAGTTGAAACTTTAAACGCGTTTTTCTCGAAACCATATTTTTTAAGTCGCGCGGTAGAATTGTTAATATTTTTAAGGCCCGCCAAAGGAGAAAAAAAGTGGCAAAAAATAACTTTTTTCGTGCGATGGTCGCCATTTTGCTAATTATGGTCCAAATGGACCACCCGAGGATCAATTCTTAGACAATTTAATATACTTTAAAACCCTTATTTCTTATTTTTTTTCAAACAAATGGGACCAGAGTTATGCTACCGCGCGCCTAAATTGAGCTGCCCACTTTGGACCTGGACATCTTCGCCGGGGCTGAACGTACCCGACTTTAAAAAATACCCTATGAAAGAGAAAAGTTGAATAAATACGATACAAAAAACCGCATGCGAATATCTCGAACGTACCCTGAGAAAAAAAATGTTAAAAAACAGCTTTTTTTTTGTGCTCAAAAGGTGAATGTCCCCGTAATGGATCAGTTTCAATATCTAACAGTTCCGGGGCACGATGGTATTCATTCAATTCTCTTTCAATTTTGCATATCATCCACCAGCATTTTTCTAATTGGTATTTCTCAAAAAGTATCAATATTTATCCATAGTTATACATGAATAGCGATATTTATCGATAATTTACGATAAGTATCGATATTTATCGAAAGTTAACGATGTATCGATATATATTTTATATCGATAATCGATATCAAATTTTCACCCTTATATATATGTAAACTCAGATTAATTTCAAAGAAAAACTTAATTAAACCACCAATATCACATGTTCCAAGGATACAAATAAGTATATTGTATGCTAGTATGTAATGATTTAATTAGATTTTGGAGTTTTGTGCAAACTACAATTTGGTGGACATGTTCGCTTTTGCGTGCCAGCTCCTCATACAGTTCAAAAAAGTCTAGTGAAGGGTACTTCAATTTTTTTATATTAAAGGGTGTAATTTAATTTACCTTGAAGATAATTTAATATTTTTAATACACAATAATATTGCTCAATAATTTTGATTTTGATATTATTTGTATATTAATCAAATTTTGAAATATCTTAGATAGCTTTGTTAAAGACGCCCATTTCGGTGGCGGCATGTTAACAAAGACCGGCAAAGAAGGTGCAAAATCGCACAAAGATCTCATTGAACAATTAATCTCCGAATCGAAAAAACGCAAAGCAGAGAAACAAAAAACTAAAGAACAAACTGTAGAACTGACAGAAAGACTAGACAGTGAATGGAAGGACTTATTACCTCTTGTGAAAAAAAGCAAAACTAATGACTCACCCGCAGTTCGTCAGAAACCTGATGATTATGACAAAGTAATGCGTGAACTTCGTTTCGAAGCTCGGGGAAACCCTTCAGATCGCCTCAAAAGTGAAGACGAAATTGCGAAAGAAGAAAAGGAAAGATTAGAGATACTAGAAGAAGACAGATTAGATAGAATGCGAGGTTTTATTGAAGATAAATCTTCAAGGAAGGCACATCGTAGTGCGGACGATCTAGATGATAATTTTGCTTATGATTCTGAACCGGAAGAAACATTAGTTTATGAAGATGGCAAATTAAAAAATGGTAATATACATACAGATTCAAACATTTCTAATGAAGTAGAAGAAAATAAATCAGAAGATGAAGATGAAGAAGGTTCGGAAGCAGAAACTGATGATGATCTATCCGATTTGAAAGAATCAGATTCTGACTCTGATTTGGATGAATCAAAACAATTAATTAAAATGAAAAAGACATTAATTAAAGAAAGTATTCCATTAGTAGAAAAAGAAATGAAAGACGAAGATACTTCAGATTCAAGTTTAAAAGTGAAATCTACAAAACCAGTAAAAGAAAAGAAACAAATTAAAGGAAATGCTAGCTCAAAGAAGGTAACCGAAATAGAAAACTATGAACATGCAAAACCTGAGAACCCAATTAAAGATAATACAATTTTAAAGAAGGTTTCAAAGAAAGATGCAAATGAATATGTGTCCGATAGTGATGAATCAAAGGAAACATCTATAGAAAATATTACATTGAATATAACTTTAAAATCAGAAAAAGAACATAGCACAGACTCATATTTAGAAGAATCTGAGGAACTGATGGGAATGAAGAAATTCAGAAAGGCTTCAAAACAAGTAATATATGAAATTGATGAATGTTCTGAAATAGAGTCGAACGTAGATTCAAATGATTCAGAAGAAATAAAATCACAATCTAATGAACGTAGTGCATCAAAAATTAGTCCAAAATTAAATGCAAAAGAAGCAATAGTACACAATAAAAAGCGAAAATTATCTGAATCAAAAATACAAAACGACACTCTCGATGTTCTAAAAATTATGGAAAAAGCCAAAACAGAACTCCCCTACACATATTCACTACCTGAATCGTACGAAACACTTCAATCAATTCTCAATCAACAACCTCCAGAATATCAAGATGTAATCATAGAGCGAATGATCAAATGTAATCACCCCAGCTTGGGTGCAGAGAACAAAGAAAATTTATCTAAGTTATTTATTTATTTGTTACAACATTTAAATGACATGGTACCAGATGATAATCCAAATGTTGATGAGATGAAGCATTGTTTTGCTGTATTGAACAGTATTACTCCACATTTGTATAGTTTGACACAATTAAATCCACAAAACGCAAAAGATTCGTTGATAGAAGTGATAAATGAAAAACAAAATGAATATAAAGTTCATCCAAGACAGTATCCAAGCGTGGATGTACTTGTATTTTTAAAATTGATTAGTTGTTTATTTTCTACGTCAGATTTTCGACATCAAGTCGTTACGCCATCATTAATTTTTATTGGACAAATGTTGACTAATTGTAAAGTTAAAAATAGATATGACATAGCATATGGATTATTTTTGGTTACATTATATTTAGAGGTAATTTTATATGGGTATACATGAAATGAACGATTTACTTTGCTGATTATATATGATCGTTATATATATATTATGACTGGTAGATAATCAAATTAGATTCAATTTAACCATTTTCATAGTAAGTTTTTATTATTTAAGTATATTAAAGTCCCAAACACTAAAATTAATGGTACCAAGGAAACTTATTTCTAAAACAATAATAATATTACAAATATTTTAAAACATAATATAAACATAGAACATAAAATAAAATATAAATTGATCAATAATACATTATTAACTAAATATAATTTGATTGATTTTTAAAGTTAGTGTTTTTATTTTGTAAATCATTGTATAATTTTGAAACGTTATGATAAAAAAAATTCTACTTTTATTTTAATAAATATTATTAAAATATGTGTTAGGAATTGAATATCATTTAACGAGATTCGTCATGAGTTATGGCCTGGGTATATATATAAATATAAATTTATATATATATAAAAATTTATATATATATATATATATATAGACAATATATATATATATAAATTTATATATATATATATAAATATAAATTTATATATATATATATAAATATAAATTTATATATATATATATATATATATATATATATATATATATATATATATATATATATATATATATAGACAATATATATATATAAATTTATATATATATATATATATATATATATATATATATATATATATATATATATATATATATATATAGACAATATATATATATATATATAAATTTATATATATATATATATATATATATATATATATATATATATATATATATATATATAGATATATTTATATATATATATATATATATATATATATATATATATATATAGATATATTTATATATATATAGATATATTATATATATATATATATATATATATATATATATATATATATATATATATATATATATATATATATATATATATATATATCAGCATACATAATATTAAATACCATGTTTCTTTACATTTCTAGAGCATTTATACTTTTAATGATCATGTCAAATAATATATCTATCAATACATCGATCAGAAATGTATATCTTATTAAAATGTCGTTTCATTTAAATATATTAAAGACAACATTTGTTGTATTTATTTTTAGTACACAACTCTTTCAAAACGATATATGCCATCTGTCTTAATTTATATATCAGGAATTCTACACATGGCCGTCCCCAAATTAGGGGTAAAACTTTTAAAAATTATCCCCCCATTCAAGCGAAATGGAGCCGCATTAGTTTTAACACAAAAACACAAAAAATGCACAGTAGAATTAAAACTGGACTCCAGTGATTTTGTTCACGAAAAAATTGATGAAAATTTTAAATTAAGAGCGTTATACACGAATTTGAAATTATTACAAGAATTTCATGAACATTGGAAAGATTTCCCATCCCATGTTGAAATGTTCCAACCGTCTTCCAAACTTGTGGGAAAAATTCCGAAAGAAACTTATCCTGATGTAATTCAAAGCGAGTTGGATCAGGTGAAAATGATTGTTGAAGATGCGAAAGTTGGGAGGAAAATTGAATTTATAACTTGGGCGAAGAAAAAACCGAAAGCATTGAGATTGTATGAACCTAATATCCAAAAAGTGTAAGTTTAATTTATTTATTTATTTTGTTAAAATATGATGTAAATAAAATGTGTGATACCTCATTTTATGTGAAAATACATTATTATTTGTTTTAAATGATATTTGTGAAAAACATGAATTGTTTGCAGTTATGAGGGTAAGAAGTTTAAACCAATGTCCAAAGAAAAGGCAGATCGCGAGAAATTAGTTCATAGATACAAGAAAGAAATGAAAGGTGCTCTTAGGGAAATTAGAAGAGATAAATCGTTCTTGGGTAGAGTCAAAATAAAACAACAAATTCAAAGGTATGTATTTTCGAACAGAACAATTATTAAAATTGTACATTATTAAAATTTTAAATATTTTTATTTTCAAACTGACTAATGCCATCTTTAGAGCAATGCACTTCAGAAAATCACTTTGGGTTGATTTAAAGCTGTTGTGGTTTTTTGTATAGCATGATGTTAAAGCTTAATATGATTTAATTAATAAAAAGAAAATATGGACCACTTCAAATACAACAAGACAGTACAATTATTTATTTGTGAAAATTACATAATTATATATATAACTATACTAACTTATCATAGCAGACTAAAAGTTTTTTTTTACTCAATATCTTTAACAAAAATCATCTTTGGTTTAGGCCCAATATTACAGTGAAGGTTTAAGGTTTATCTTTACGTTTCCAAGATTACGATATTTGTGTACAATTCAAAAGACACTTACACCAAAATATTAAACTTAAACCAAAACTGGACTTTAAACCATGACTATAATTGCGGCCCTTTGTGTGTAAACTAACAGCTGCAATAATTTTTATTTTAATAGAAAATACTTTTCCACTAACAATTTTTTTTTTTTTTTTTTACAGTGATTACGAAAGAAAAGAAAAAGTTCGACAAATATATTCTGAAGCTTCCATGCAACAGGGTGAACTAAATGCGTTGGATCGCAAGAAAAAGAGAAAATAACTATAAGGATAAATTATATTTTTAAATACATTGGAATTTTCGGTTTCATACAATTTGTATCAATTGTTGACAAAATAAAATTATTATCACATATCACCTTGTTATTCCAAATTTTCATTTTCCATTTCTTGAAATAAAATAATTTTACATAAAATATTTCTCGACGATTTTCAATAACTTCGTTATATTTGGTCGCAGTTTTACTTGTCGCAGCCAAATTGAGGTAATTTAAAGTTAAAGTTGTAGCAAATGTATTAAAATATTTCTTAGATTCTTTTAATTTCAATAATAATTGCTTTTGTATGTTCGAGTATTTTTTCCAATTATTAAAACTCAATTTTAATATTGAAGTACGATAAAATAAATTAGCTTTTTCGATTTGATCGTGTTTAATGCGATTGTCTAAGGTCCAAGTAGTCCAAATTGAAAAATATTTGGAAAGTAATTTCATCTGTAGATTGTTGTAAAATATTTCAATTTTTATCTTTAAATCTTTCATTATATTCGAATATATTTTGAGATTTTTATAATAGCATAACTTCAAATTCCATACTTTTTTATTCAAATAATTTGTAGTCACAGTTGCTCCTTGAAGATATTTATTTCTCCAAAAATTATTATATTTTACAAGCTGTCTAAAGTATTTCGTTAATAAGTTTTTATTATAGAATTCCATAGAAAATTCTGTTTTTGCCCGATCACAAATTATAATTTTTATTTTAATTTTCCATTTATAAAAATATGTTTGTTTCATTTTTCTGTTAAATGACGTTAAATATTCATTTACTTGATAATTAATTATAATACGTCTCCTAAAACTGTTCAACCAAGCCAATAATATTCTAACAATTAATTTTAAATTATAAAACTTGTGTGCTCGATGAAATAAATCGTATTTACGTATTTCATAGTTCGTGAAACATCTCCAATGTTTTAAAATTAATTTTAATACATTTGTAGCATAAAACATTTGTGCTACCACAATTTTAGAATTTTGTTTTTGTTTGTGTCTGTAAAATTTCAAAAATCGTCTAAATATTTTTTGTTTTGTACTAAATTCAAACAAATGTATCGCATTTGTAAATTTTATGA
Source organism: Leistus spinibarbis (assembly GCA_933228885.1). Classification (NCBI taxonomy): domain Eukaryota; kingdom Metazoa; phylum Arthropoda; class Insecta; order Coleoptera; family Carabidae; genus Leistus; species Leistus spinibarbis. The sequence goes on from OW121793.1 coordinate 8,570,782, forward strand.
GCATTTCTTGGCTTTGTCTATGGTATAATTTCCAATTTTCGAAAATAGGCCGAAAGTGTTCATATTTATATTTTTGACGAAAGAAGTCCATAGATTTCTTTTTAACTTCGTATTTATATTGCCTTTTCTGTGTATAAAATTTTAATATATTGAAATATTTCGTTTTTAAATATGAACAATTCCATTTTTCTGCGAATAAGTTCGAAATATATTCGTATCTTGTATTAAAGGTCCATAATAATAATTCTTTCGAGTATAATAAATGATATAACAATGAAAATTGATAATATAATTGATTATTTAATATCAATTCTTGCTTGTAAATTATCCCGAAATTTCGTAAATTATTAAAATATTTAATATGCAGTTTTTTTCTATAAAATAATTCCGCAAATATGTGCTTCCGTGCAACTAATTTATTTTTAATAATATACAACTTCCAACATTCAAAATTTCGTCGTTTTAACATAAAATCATGATGTATTGTTGCACGTAATACTAATCGCCAAAGTACTTTTTCCGTGTACCAATAACTAATCCATTTTTTTAAATATTTAAGAAACATCTTTTTCACGTACCATTTGGTTGCCTTCGATGGTAAAATTTTACCGTGTGTCTTGCATAAGTAGATATATGCGAATTTTCTCATTAAAATTCTTTGTTTTATAGTATAAAGTTTACGTTTGATTAAATAGCACGGAATTCCCTTATTATTTTTAGTAAAATGTTTATGACTAGCAATATTAGAAGGTCGTGTTGTAATCATTTTGTACTTAGCGCTTTGTACTTGTCAGAGTTCAGTAGCGGCGTCGGCGTCAGAAAATAAAAATATTCGGGAGCTCAAAACTACAGTATATTGACTATATCATAAACATGTAAATCCCTTTTTGAATTCTTACTAAATAGAGATAGAGGACACTGAAACCATTTATTCTGACAGTTTTGACTATAACATAATGTTGTTTGCCAATCAATGATTGGAATTCAGGTGTATTAGCGAGAGTTTTATTGTTTAGTGAAATATATTAAATTTATAATGAATAGATAAAAACATTTTTCTTTTTATATCTCAAGCCTATATGAATGCCAGCTCCGTTCCAGTGCTGGGAAACCTAAGTATGTAAATATAACGAACCGCTACGCTATCTTCCCCATCATATTTCTACTGCTTACTGTCTATATGCTAGAAAATAGGACGAAAGAAGACGCAGCAGGAATATAGCATAGCGGTTTACGGGTTGTTGTTGTTATTACTTGGGTCTCCAGTACAGAAAGCTTATAAATATATATATATATATATATATAAGTTCGGTAGGAGCTCAGGCACAGCGGTCAGCGCGCCCCGTTTTTGTCGCCGCCACTGCAATAATAACCAACGTAAACGTTAACAATCGCAGTGAACATTCAGGATGATTATTTTTGTGCAAAATTTTAGTGAAATGTTTCATAATATCACATTTTAATGATTTATTGAGACTTTGCAACACAATTTATTGTTTATTTATATTTAAACCTACATTCCTTGCGAATAATAGTTTTTTTTTTTTTGTAAATTACGCCTAACCTAATTTCTAAATTTTCGCTTTAAAAATGGAAAACGAAGAAAGATTAGTTGAATCTGTTATAGCTGCAGTGCCTTTAGAGTCTCGTGAGTCCCAGAAATATTGTTGGGTTTGTTTTGCAACTGATGAAGATGATAGGACCGCACTATGGGTACAACCCTGCAAATGTCGAGGAACTTCAAAATGGGTAATATGATGTTTGATTTTGTGAGAATTAGAGTTGAATTTTAAGATTTAGGTGCACCAAGCCTGTTTGCAACGATGGGTGGATGAAAAGCAAAAAGGTGGTGCAATGGGAAAGGTGCTTTGCCCTCAGTGTCAAACCGAATATATAATTGTGTTTCCGGATATGGGTACATTGGTTTTGCTATTAGATTCAGTTGATAGTATTATATATAAAAGTTGTCCGTTTCTCGCTGCTGGCATCGTTGTTGGGTCCATATACTGGTCAGCAGTCACATATGGTGCCATAACTGTGATGCAGGTTGAATTTGCTTTCTTCCGCGGAATATATGATTTTCAATTGTAATGAATTGTTTTTGAATGTAGGTTGTTGGCCATAAAGAAGGTTTAGCTATCATGGAGCAAGCTGATCCGTTGATACTATTAATAGGGTTGCCAGCGATCCCAATTGCGTTAATCGTTGGCAAAATGGTTAAATGGGAGGATACAGTACTGACGTTTATCAGAAGACATTTAATTCATGTTCCACTTATCAAACACATCTTGCCTTTTCAGTAAGTTTGGACATAACTTTTTTTTTTTTTTTTTATTAATTACTATTATTATTTTCCCCTTCTATTCCATAGTTTTTAATTCGATTTGACATCTTATACTAGATTATTATTTCAAAACAGATTTTAGTAGTTGTATTGTGCGATTTTCAATTTTCAGCAAATCTATGAGATTCTGTTAAATGTTATGTACGGGCCTGGAGTTCTTAAATGAATACATAATTAAGTGATCAATCATTGCATAAAACAAGAATTATCTTCGATATATTTACTAGATTCAATAAATGTTAACAATTTACAATTAAATTAAAATATATTTCACATTTTCATTATTGTACAGATCTACAGAAACGCTTCATTAATTTTCATTACTCCACACGTTCATTTTTTCTTTTTTTTTTCCTTCTAGTATAATGCACATTTTTCTATTTAATTAACTATTAATACAATTTTAAACTTTTAATTTTTAAACGATTTTGGATTTTATAGGTTTTTTTGTTTAAAAATATTTTGTTGTAGAATTTATTTTGCATATCTTTATATAAGTTATTCACAGTTTTGATAAATCAATTTTATGCTTATGTCATAATCAAATTACGCTGATTCTCAGAATGATTTCAGTTCAATTCCCATCATTTTCGAAGCCAGGCATTGAATTTACTAGTCTTCTAATGTTCATCTTTTATTTATAATCTGATTTAACTTATAATTATATATATTTGAAATTGATTTAGGATTGAAGTAAGCCCTTCAGTGCACGCCGCACAAGAATCTAGTGATCTACCCCCATTTACGGATCCTGTCTCAGCTACACGAGTTTTATGCGGAGCCCTATTACTACCGACAATTGCAAATTTATTCGGCAAAGTTTTCTTCGAATCAGTCAAATCAAATTTTCACAGAACAGTTCTAGGTGGTCTAACATTTATTTTTATCAAAGGTGCGTTACGTATCTACCACAAACAACAACGGTATATTCGCCAATGTCATCGAAAGATCCTGGATTACACTGAATCAAACATATCTCTGTATTTGCATCATAGCCGCCGTCAACAACATCGCGGTGTTGAAGATTTATAATTGATCGAACGATCATCTTTTCTTCCATTTGATATTTCATAAATAATAATAATAATTAAGAGATAATAAATAAATATTACTAAATGAGAAATAATTTATTTTTGCATTGTAATCTTTTTTGGTTTATTGAATATAGTTAACATTCTATTGTTACAATATATAGATTTTTTTTTATTATAGTTTAAGTCAGGCGTGTCCAACCTTTTTGTTTCCATGGGCCACATTGGAAAAAGACATGATGTTTTGGACCAGAAGTATACCAAAGCTGACGAGCAAAAAAATACGTAAAATATATATAGTTCTCATATTTTTCGGGCTTTGTTTGCTTATTTCTTGGGCCGCATTGATACTTGCGGCCCGCAGGTTGGACACCCCTGGTTTACGTGTTAATTTACCGAATATATATATATATATATATATATATATATATATATATATATATATATATATATATATATATATATATATAGACTGTAACTATATAGATAGTGGCGTTCGTAGTTTAACTTCGAACTATTCTTACAAATAAATTTTGTTTGTTAGCTGAGAAGAGGTAATATTGAACATCGTAAATTCTTAGTGATGGATTTTTTTTAAAAGAAGTTAGCGTTAAATTCGCTTCACCAGCATTTTTAAATAGTAATTTGAATCGAATGTTCTTTACTGAAGACGTTTAATGTTTTTATCCATAATAAATTATTTAAAGGCAGATTTCGTTTCCGCGTAAGATATATAAAATTCAAATTCAACACTATTCAGCTTGTGTTTAGGCCCGTTTTCACCAACATTAAACAAGAGGTCAAATTAATCCTACATTACATTACACCAATGAGTACGGAATGACGTACTCATTGATTACACCAAGCAATTTTCTTTTAAATAGTATACAAATTTAATAAATATATTTCTATAGCAACACTTATCAATTCTCTATAGAACTGATCACAGAATTAATACTGTGTTTAATATTTATCCGCATCAAATTGGTTAGGCTAATTTAAATATTTCATTTATACCGTTGTTAAACGTAACTAAGATTCATAAAACACAAATCTACAGTTTAGTAGTATTTATTCTCCAAGTTATATATTAGCTCAACTGAGCTTGGCGAAAATGGGCCTGAGACGTTTACTCTGCAGTTTTTGTGTTCATACAACACTATTGTGAATATAAAAGTTGTTCATTATTTACTATTGAAGATTTAGGTTTTTTTTTAATAACGCCTGTGGTGGAACTCTATAAATAACTCAACGACTCTAAATAATTTTTGGTCCGATTATGAATGCTGTAGTACCATTTGATTTATATTGGTAAACAAATGCATAACCATGGATACTATATAACGTACTTAAATCTTAACGTTATAGACTCCTACCCCTGGGGCTCTATTCTATACTATAACGATATTAACTCCAGTAGATAGCACTATCGTTTCACTCGCTATATGTGATGACAAATTTATGAAATCCCATACAATAAATACAGAATAGGGCCTTGTTGTACTTTCGCCATTATATGCCATTAAATTTTTCTTTTTATATGTCCGGATTGTTGAAACTAACTTATCATTATAAATAAAATATATAAAATGTGTACTATCGAACTTTGCAAGCATGATTTTGAAGAAAAAAAAATTAATATAGTACATTTAATATAAGCATTAAATAAAAGTGTGTACAAAAGTATCATTTTATTGTTTCATATTTTGGCATAAAGCAAAAATATGTATAAAGGTTTATTATGGTTTAATGAACCTTTAAACTTACGGCACAGATAGGACCGCGTACATTAAATTTTTATACTTATAGCGAAATTATAAATAAATATATACATATAACTTAATTAATTTTAGTAAATTAATAAACAGTTATCAACAGGCAAGAAACGGTTAATTGTTAAACTTTCTTATATGTGCATATTTGTACGCATATTAATATATGCCCATCAGGTTAATGCACCTTAGTGGCTACTGGCTATAGGTGTGTGTTTCTTAGACTACGATTCAAGTAAGCATAAATAATAATCACAAAAATATATTTAACGTGTTTTAATGAGTTTTATTCAAAATTAATTATGAAACTTTTGACTTCATAGTTTATATATATATATATATATATATATATATATATATATATATATTCTATGATTACTTCAATCATGATCAATTTGATTGCGTAACTGAGTCCAAAGAAGCACACTTTATTCATCAATACTAGAATATGAACAATAAGGTCTTCTTCCGTAATTGGTTGGCACTATTAATTTGCCAAACATGAATACCGCCGAAGGCATTGCATTATATTTACTAATACTCTTCAAATCGACGAAAGACCAGTAAAGATGAATAAATGGTGGGCGCGAGTCTGTTGTCTGTTAGCCCGAGCCATTGTGAAATGTGTATAGAATTTATTTAAGCGGTGGTCCCGTATATGGGTAGGAATCACTGTAAAACCAACTAGGAGTGCTGATTGCTTGCAGCTCAAATACTTTCGGTTCCAATTCTTTTTCTACAGAATAATAAGTGCATTTTCGCTCACCAACACCCGGTATTTCAATGTCATAAGGTGGTGATAAAATATCTATAAATGCAGCTGGCCCATCAACACTCTCTATTTCATGTATATTTCCTTTCGACGGATCCAAAACACAACACATAGAATTTGCATCCGCTATAATATCTTTCATTCGCTCAGCCACAACTCTTTGCTCACTATTTTGTTCGTTGAGATATCTCGTTGTTTTGTCGGTCTCCAACGAATAACTTTTAATTTTCACTGTACCGGCTATTACTTTCAGTAGGCCATACATTTCGGGATGATTGTGTAGCGGAAGTTTCATATTTGGTTTTAAAATAAATATACCAATGTTAACGATATCGTCACTAAATACATGGATGTATGTCATCGGAGCTTTTGCTTTCGCCTTCCAAGTAGATTCGTTCATGAATATTGGACTCAAGTTTACATGAGTGGAACTCATGCCGTTAAATAAATAGATTAATTCATCTAAATGTTTGCTAAATAGATCTGGTTTACTGGTAAACGTGTTTATAGATTTTCGTAGGATGTTAGAAACAAATGCTTGCGCCATTTCGTCTGTTGTAATACTCATTGTTTTATTTTATGTAATAAACAATGGAATTTTTATAAAACACTCAATATAGTTAAATAAATACCATAAATTGCAAATCACTGTAATGTAATGCATTTATTTGAAATTTACTTTTAGGCATGTTGTATTGATATTGACAATGTCAGTAAAGTTATCCTCAAAAACTCTATGTCAATGTCAGTAAAGTTATCCAGTTTTCTACAGCATACAATTTTTGTTGCCAACCTAAAAAAAAAACAAAAAACCCCTAGATTTTTATTTCGCTTAATACGTGGTACTTAGACCTCAATTGTGTTTCATTTTGTGTAGAATATCAATAATTAGCTATATATAATCAAAAACTGTAAAAATATGTTCAGGAATTATGAATTATCATTAAAAACCCCCGGCTCGTAGGAGCAAACAGCACGTCGTCCGACGTTTCCGTTTTACAAAAAATTGGAACGGACTTAAGTCTTAAACTCTAAATTTTCTATATTCGTAATCCACATATGCTTTAATGCAAGATATAAAACATGTAAAATGACTAAGTGGAATCTGTAAAAATGCCATTCAAAATGTGATGTTGCACGTGACAGATTCTATCTGAGGTTATATTTTGCACTCACATTTATCCTGTTTATACTGTCCTAACATTGTAAAACAATTATGTGCATATAACATTATAAACAACTATAACACTGCACAATAAAATATAACATCATTCCATAATGATTTGTTACATTTGACAACAATACAGTTTTGAGGTTATTCACGCTTATCTGTCAATTGAAATGGGCGTGCCCGCTAAAACTAGCTTGCAGCTTTTGTTTATTTGTATGAAAACTTACACAGTCCTCTTGCAAATGTGATACATCATCTTAAACAGTGCACTTTTGGCTATCATTTAAGATATAATACAAAGAAATCGAATGAGTGTAGTCAACGTACATTGAATAGAATCAAAATGGTGCATCTGCGACTATTTATATTTCCCCAATTTACAAAAAATCCATGGGGTTCAGATTCAAGAGAGAACTGTTTTTGTAATCTACACACTAACACCTTTCAGAAATTGTATAAAACATATAAATACACTTAGTGCATGCATTAAAAAAAAACATTCATGTGACTTTTATTCGCAAAGTACATACTTTAAGGCGCCCGTCCAATTGCTGAAATCTTCGAAGCAAAATTGCTCCTAAACCAATGAACCGATTTTGTTTATTTTTTTAAATCTAAATTTAATCAAGTATATCTTTAACAATATAGCGCTCCTTTAAAAAACAAGATTTGGTACGCGTAAAACGCACCAACGCGCAGAGCTCGCCCTTAGGTAAAATATGCATTGCGAGCAGTGCTTTTTAATTATTATGGCCTTTTGGTTACCAATTTGAAAATATGTTATAGGTGTAAAAAGTCTTACATTTAATTTTAGATTATATTGATTAAAAAAAATAAAATTAGTTCATTCTTTAAAATTCAAAATTATAATATTTAATCATTTTTCTCGGGCTTTGGATTAACAAAATGAAAAAATCTTGTAGATATAAAATATCTTAGGATTTTTAGTAAAATTTTTAGTGTACTAATTATTTTTATAAGGGCAGTATTAAGGGGGGCTCCAAATTTTGGGGGCCTATAACTCGGGAAGTATACGGGCGATTTAAACTGCGAGCGGATTCAAATGGGATGCCAAATAATATGTGTACCAAATCTGGAGTGAATCGCTCCGGTACCTTCAGAGGAGTAGAGGGCACAAATTTGGTCTTATGAGCGAGCGACGACTAACATCCAAGTATATAAGTTATATACATTTTCGGAATCAGGGCGACGAGACGAACACTTTTTCTTAATGAAATTTTTTGATCCGAGAATGCTACAGACACACGACCGAATGCTTTAGCTTCTTCGGTACTACGTACGGCGAGCTAAAAATTATTGGACATAAAATTTGTGAGAACTACCTTAAATATTCAAAATTTTAAAATTCCAAGGCTATATTGCAAAAGTACTATATAAATTTGATAATTTTATCAAAAAAATATTTGAATATCTTAATTAGTTAGGCCGTGAAACTGCTTCAAACATTGCTCCCATAAGAGCCCTTGTTAAATTAGTTCAGCGATTTGCCGTTGTGGCACTAAAACTTTTTTCCATAATTTATGAATGGGAACGGGTAGCGGCAGCTGGTAAACACTTGCTAGTTGTAGATTTTGAATGCAATTATATCATCTTTCTACATTTTAATGTTTTCTTGCAATGTATATATATATATATATATATATATATATATATATATATATATATATATATATATATATATATATATATATATATATATATATATATATATATTAGTTTCTAATATGTACAATGCGTTCCGGATAGAATGCTAAATGCATAGATATATGTATATGAATATTTGTATTATTAAAATTAACATTATTATTATAATACCGGTGAAGAGTGGATTATATTCTGAATATAATAGGGTTCCATGGTGTCCACGGGTGCACCAAGATTTCTATAATTGTATTCAGGTACAATGTAATCCTTCTTAAATTTTGGCCTTCGCAAAAGCCGCATTGTTTTTGGGAAGTAAAGGCGGTATCACATTACGAGGATATCGATAGTTTGACATCGATTTTGCGATGTTTTTTCAGTTTTCCGGTGTCTTTTTTAATGTGATAGGGAGCAAATAATAGGCGTTTAAATATGAAACGTGTTCGTATTCCTTGGCTTATCGGTGTCCAATTATCGATGTCTTGTGTTGTGCGCATGAGCAACTTAAAGAAATGTCCCTGTTTTTGTTGTTAGCTGTCAGTTGTGTTGTTTGCATTCATTGTAGATTTATATACTGGTCGTGTTTGTTGATAATTATATTTATTTTAAAATGGCGAATGCAAGAAAGAAAATAAAAATATCTCTGCTTGTTTACATATCATTTTTAATACCAAACTGAATACCACCACCAAGTAAAGAAATTTACTAAATTTCTGATGTCAATTTGCTAATGTGATAGAAACAGATATCGATCATCGGTATCTCCTAAAGAAGGAGGATATCGATATCCTCTTCCTTTAAGGCGGTATCACATTACAAGGATATCGTTCAGGGAAACGTCGGACGACGTGCTGTTTGTTCCTATGAGCCGGTGGTTTTTAATGATAATTCATAATTCCTGAACATATTTCTACAGTTTTTGATTATATACAGCTAATTATTGTTATTCTACACAAAATGAAACACAATTGAGGTCTAAATACCACGTATTAAGCGAAATAAAAATCTAAGGGATTTTTAGTTTATTAGGTTGGCAACAAAAATTGTATGCTGTAGAAAACTCTGGATAACTTTACCGACATAATTTCATAAGGTTATGGGCCCAGGATTCTTTTACTGTGCAAGGAAAGTATTTTAAAAATAATGGCTGCTGCAGGTGATTGTAGCAAGTTATTGATCACTAAGTTAAATAATAGGAATTATCAATTATGGAAATTGAAGCTAAAAGTAGTAGTTATGCGAGATGGTTTATGGGAAATTGTGGACCAACCTAAACCTGATCCAGTGCCAGTCGATTGGGAAGGAAGGTCATACAATACTATTGCAGCAGTATGTCTTACTGTCGTGGATGATCAGCTTTTTCACCTCGCACAGATTGAGACTGCACGGGATATGTGAAGCACCTTGCAACGTCTTCACGAACGTTTTACTATTGGCAGCAAATTGTACTTGATGCGCAAACTTTATAGTATGCGATTCATTCAAGGCACCATGCAGGCACATCTTAACTCGTTATTGGAGATTGTGGGCCAGTTACGGGGTATAGGCAAGACGATTGAAAAGGATAATCAAGTGGCAGTTATGTTAAGTGGTTTGCCCGAGTCCTACGCTGCATTGGTAACAGCTTTGGAAGGGAAAGACGAGAAAGATTTTACGATCGAATACGTCAGTGGTAAACTGTTGGACGAGTATAAGCGCCGTGAAGAGAACTCACGGGAACGATGTGATACTGAGGTAGCACTTAAAGCTACAACACGCAACAGTCAGATTGCGGGTCCAACAAATTATCATACAAGGCATGAAAGTCGACGAAATCAGAAGACCGTGAATGTTTCTTCTGCAAGAAGAAAGGTCATCTTAAAGCTAACTGCTACAAGTACAAACGTCAACAAGAACATGAGAAGGAGAAAGCACATTGCACAATTAGCAACCAGGATGAGAGCAGCAATATTGAAAGAAATCTTTCATTTACCGCGCTGGACAGTGCACACAAGTACATTGATGTCTGGTGGTACATCGACTCAGGTGCTACGAGCCACATAACGAGCAATAAACAGTTTTTCATGTCGTTGCGACACGTGAAATTATCGGTGTATCTTGCAGATAATACTGTTATTTCTGCTGAAGGCATTGGGAGTGGTTGGCTGTTCTGCACTACTCGAACAGGTGCTGTAGAACAAATCTCAAAGATGTACTGTACGTACCAACGCTCGAGGGTGGACTTTTGTCGGTCCAAAGAATAACTCGGAATGGTTATGAGGTAAAGTTTAAAGGCGACAACTGCGAAATTACATACAAGTCCAAAGTCATAGCCATGGCTCATATGGATGGGACGCTCTTCAAGTTATTATGTGAATCGCGAATGGACGCAGCTTTAAGTGTACACGCAGCAGTATGTATACACAGATGGCATCGACGCATGGGTCACCGTGATCTGATAGCAATAAAAAGATTATATACCGAAGGATTGACTGAGGGTATTCACATTGGTAGATGGGAATCACAGCTTGACTGTGAATGCTGTGCTAAGGGAAAGATGACGCAACTACCTTTCCAAATCAGCAAGACAAGAACGCGTCAACCGATTGTGTTGGTACACAGCGACGTCTGCGGACTCATAACAACTACAACACCGAGTGGACACAGGTACAAGCTTACTATTATTGATGATCATTCTCGATTTACATTCGTCAGGCTTTTGAAATCCAAAGACGAGGTGACAGGAGTCATAAAAGAATACGTCGCCATGGTGACGACTATGTACGGGCGTAAACCTGTTGTACTCCGCACTGACAACGGTAAGGAATACGTAAATGGAGAACTATTACATTACTTCAAGCGAGAAGGCATTCAGCATCAATTCACAGTGCCCTACACGCCACAACAGAATGGTGTTGCAGAGAGGAGGAACCGGTCTCTGGTGGAAATGGCAAAATGTATGCTATTGGATGCTGGTCTCCCTGAGAAGTTCTGTGGAGAGACGGTCTGCGCTGCAGCGTACCTACAGAACCGACTTTCGAGCCGTAGTGTGATCAAGACACCCTTTGAACATTGGACCGAAACCAAGCCTGATTTAAACAACATCAGAGTCTTCGCATCCAAAGTGTATGCGTACATCCCAAAACAAAAAAGGAGGGAAGTGGGATGACAAGGTTCTAGAAGGCATGTTCTTAGGATACGAAACAGCCACCAAGAGTTTACAGGTCGTTAGACCCGAATACCAACAAAATTTGGATCAGCCGTTCAGTGCACATTGTTGAGTCGGATGATCAACACATTATAAATACATATGTTACTTCTCAGCCAGAAGGGTAGATGCAGGTGAAGGCATTGGGGTACAGCAAATTGAACCGAAGACATGGCAAGTAATTGGCACCATGCCATAACGATCTCAAAGGGAGAACAAGGGGATCCCCCCTAAGAAGTTCGCATACAAAGTCCAGTTGAAACAAATATGTGAACCAGCATCTTGGAAAGAAGTGACGGACTTACCTGCTCGAGAGCAGAGAAACTGGATCAAAGCTATTAATGAAGAACTGACATCACTCAGAGAACGCAAGGTGTGGGACTTAGCTAAGCTGCCACCAAGACGTCAAGCCGTTTCTTCAAAATGAGTTTTTAAAGTAAAACTTGATGCGGATGGTGCAGTTCATACTTACAAAGCAAGACTTGTTGCGAGGGATTTCTCACAGCATTATGGTATGGACTACGACGAGACTTTCGCATCGGTTGTAAAACATGAAACCATTCGTGTGTTGCTCAGTATCGCAGCCATACGAAATTTACATGTACGCCATCTGGATGTAAAAGCAGCATATCTCTATGGGGAATTAGAGGAAGTACTGTATATGGAACAGTCGCCTGGTTTCGAGGAGCCTGGTAAAGAAAATTTGGTATTGCGTTTGAGGCGTAGTATTTATGGACTGAAACAATCGGCACGTGCATGGAACAAAAAAGCTACAGAAGCACTGACAACTCTGGGTTACTAACGCGGTAAAGTGGATCTCTGCCTGTACAGTAAGAATGAACTTTCTGGTAGTACTACGTACGTGCTTCTGTATGTTGATGATTTACTTGTGGCTGGGGAATCGGAAGAAATAGTGAGCAGTGTGCAAATAATTAAATTTACATTTTATTACAAAGGATTTGGGAGAAGCATCCCACTATCTGGGAATTCAGATCGAACGCGAGATTGTCGGTTCATTTCTTCATCAGGGCACCAAAATAGCGCAATTTCTCGAGAAATATGACATGTTAGAAACGAAGCGATTGGGCTTGCTCTATATAGCTACAGTATCACAACCGGACATAGTAGTGGCAATTAGTATTCTGAGCCGCTGTGTGGAGTCCACCGAATACGACTGGAAATGCGTTATACGCCTAATGCGATATCTAGCAGGTACTATTGACGCAAAATTACGCCTGTCTGCAAGAAACAAAATTGAGCTTCAAGGTTACGTGGATGCAGATTAGGATGGTGACAAGGTCGACCGGAATTTGACCAGTGGTTACTTATTCCAATTGGGTAAAAGTACAGTAGCATGGTCAAGTAGGTAGCAGTCGACAGTTGCACTATCGTCTACAGAAGCCGAGTATGTTGCAGCCGCACATGCTTGTCAAGAGCTATTGTAGTTATGTCAACTACTACGCGATATGGAGAAATTGGAGAGGGCACCCAAATTACCGAGAGCCTGAAGGAACTCCTCAAAGACGCCACAAACATCAGGAGAGACGTGGCCCAAGGCGCACTAAAACTGACCAGGGCCATGGAGCAAATAGGAGACACAAAAACGAACGAACAAGAACCAAAATGGAGGCCATAACGAAAGGCAGGGTTCCAAACAACAATTACTGGCAAACGCACGACGCACAGTGGAGTATTTACCCCGAATACCTGGCCAAAACCTCTTAAACCACTTCTGTTGATACCAAAACTGGTACTTGGGGGATTTTGGGGTCGCTAATCACGAATCTGTTATCAAAATTAGAAAATTCAAAATGGCCAATCCAATATGGCGGATAAAATTCTAAGAAATGCTCGAATCTGCATAAAAATTAGTACACGGAGGTATTTTGGGTTGTCGATTACGAATCTGATATCAAAATTAGGAAATAAAAAATGGCCGATCCAATATGGCGGATTAAAGTTCTAAAAAATGCTCTAAATCTGTCTAATAATTAGCTAAGGTGGTTCCTTTGGTCACTGATCATGAATCTAGTATCAAAATTACGAGATTCAAAATGGCCGATCAAATATGGTGGATAGGAATTTAAAAAAAAAACTGTTATTCTAATAGTTCAAACGACTGGAAATAAACAAAAAAGCGATGTTGGGTGTTTGTTTAATGTATGTGAATGTTTTAACATAAGTAATCATGAGTTATATTATTAATAGATAGGTGTAGCGACAGCAAATGAGTTATATTATTTAACTAATGGTCAGAGGTTCGAGAGAAAATGCTCAATATTTTTGGTAAATTATATTATTTAATAATCAATTAAATATATTACATAGATACACAAACATGACAGCGACGAGACGTAATAATCCATACAATAGCGATTTTAATTTAAATCCAAATCGATTTATCAAATTTCGATCCGCCATATTGGATACGCCATTTTGAATTTTGAAAAATTGATTTCAAATTCGGATTCTCCGACCTCAAACATGATACCTTATGAGACCCACGCACAATGAAATTGTGAAGGTGTATTTGCGCGTATATGCATCACTGATAGTGATGGGATTAAAATCATTGCCAAAAATAAATGTGTATACATGGGTGGAATTTTTTTTTTGAATCAGCTAAAGGAACACCTCTATTTTTTATTTGTGTAAGAGTTGTTGCCCGACAACATTACGAAAACACTATTTTCTGTACAAGTACAATGACATTCAACTATTTTATTAATAACCTCAAATAAAACGACACAGAAAACGAATTTATATTTATAAAACAACAAACTTTTTATTGTATATAATACTATTTATACCTTCTTCAACATTTTCCAACATTTTGATTCCAGAATTTTACTGCACACTCACACAAATTGGAATAGTTACTAGGGACTGTAAAAACAACAGCGCGGCTACAGCAGCAAATGCAAAGAGGTGCGGTTCGCGCAAATGCTCAATTTGAATTGTTATTATTACAGTTAGGGCAGCAAAATGTATTGAGTAGTGTGGTAAATTTATCGAACTATCTTAAAAAATATATTTTGGATTTTTTACGATGGTTTAATTTTTCGACTTTTGGCCAGGTTTTACATAGAAATACTCCACTGTGCGACGGAGGGAATCCGGGAAAACATGGGCAAAAATGCCACCTACGAAGTGGCCAAAGAGAATATGAACTGCTACTGGCCGAGGGAAGTCTTCACCAAAGTGAAAGAAGTTGAGGGCTGCCTAGCGAAGGCTCCCATCGGAACCCCAGTGGCCTTCGAGCTCAATGTGGAGACGGCGGCAGCATGGTCTATACTTGGGCTGCCAATAGGGGACTACCGAACTATGGTCGACAAAACAGTACTATGCCAAAGCTTCATGGGGAGGAAATCATATTGCCTGAACACATGAGAGGAGCTAAGTGAAAATGGGACGGCTGGAAAAATATACACCTGCTTCACAGAACTAAAGAAGCAGCTGACGGCTAAGCAGCGGGGAAATGTTGCCCTCTCAAGGATAGAGATGGGGCAGAAGAGTCAAAAGTGGATGGCAACCAAAAAGATGCTGGAAACCATCTTCTCCGACGCCAACATTAAGGTGTCGGTCTACGTCGGGGAAGGGAGGAAACTGGCGACCAAACGACTAGCAGCGAAATCCGGATGCAAAAGGCGGACAAGGCTATAGAGAAGAAAAAGTCCAGAACACATGACACACCCGATGCGGTAATCATTAGGGCAGAAGGAAAAACATACGCTGACCTTGTCAGGAAACTCAAAGACGCAATTTACCCCTGCAGACGCACAAGTGCAAGTTGCAGCCATACGGCAAAGCAGCAGTGCAACTAGAAACAGCGATCAGGACCGCTGTAAAGGCCCCCCACTGGCATCGTCCAAGTCCATCCGCTCAGTCCAGCCTATGCGGGCATGCAGACGTCGATGGTAACTGTGCAGCCTCAGCTAGGCAGGGCCCTCCTTGCAAAGGGCAGGCTCAAAGTAGGCTGGGTTCTCACCCAACAACGTCCTAACGGACTTTGGGGGGGGGGGGGGGGCTTCAAAAACTGGGCAGAAGCCTGACTGGGAGGAAGAACAAGGTGATAATAGCCAGAGATTTCAATTTGAAAGCTCCGGACTAGGGTTAAACAGGATGGACCATAAGGGGGCAAACTAACGGACTGGGCAACCCTGCTGAACCTGGTCATCCAAAATGTGGGCAGTGAACCCACGTTCAGCAGGGGTGAGTCGGAAAGTATCATCGAACTCACATGGGCAACCTCAGAGATGGTTACCCAGGTAATGGGTTGGAAGGTGCTAGAAGAGGAGTCCCTCAGCCTGCACAGATACATAGAGTATGGAATCAGGAGGGGCAAAACAATCGACTACGATTCAAGGTCGAAAGGATGGGCGGTCGCCAGGATAGACCATACCAAGCTGCAAAAATTCCTCGACGAGCTGCCACCCCCGGGAGCGGAAGCCCTAGAGCCAAAATACCTAATGAACGTACTCCAACATGCGTGTGCGATGCTTGTCAAGGAAATGCCCCACTCGAAGGAAACATGCGTACTGGTGAAATGAAGAAATTGCGGGACTCCGGCAGGAAACAGTAAAGGCTAAGTGAAACCTGCAAATGGCACGTAAGACGCGAATTTACCTGGAAAGCTGAAACTAAATCTCAAAGCCAATAGGGTGAGAGGCCATAGCAAGGTCCCAAAGGGCATGCTGGAAACCACTGCTTGATTGATGATGATATCTGGGGAGAAAGTTATAAAATCGTCACTAAAAGGCTCAGAGGACGCACCCCGCCACAGCTGCTAACCAAAGATCGCATGAGGGAAATAGTCACCTCGCTGTTTCCGACGCACAAGGTGGCAAACTGGATCGCGGAAAGAGTAAGGGGCTCCCCCTGTTTACGGCGGACTAAGGGTAGTAGCAGCAGCGAAGCTAAAGTGCAGAAAAGCGGCGGGACCTGACCAAATCTCCGCAAAGATCCTGAAGGCAGTGGCTCAGCATCGCCCAAACTTCCTGCTTGGGGTCTACAAGGCGGAGTGATCCCGATCAGGTAGAAAAAGGCGACGCTGATCCTCATGCGGAAAAGAGACAGACTGGCACAGGAACCGTCGTCATACAGCCCCTCTGCCTACTAGACACAACGGGGAAACTACTAGAGCAATGCCTCCTACGGCGTCTAAAACAGGAAGTTGAAAGCGGAGGGCTATCTGATCAACAATTTGGGTTCAGGGGGGCAGGAGCACGGTCGGTGCTATCATGGTCATCCTGGACATAGCTGAGGAAGCAAGGAAGATAACGTGGTGAACCAGAGAAATCTGCGCCCTGATTACACTGGATGTCATGAACGGCTTCAACACGGCACCGTGGAGGCAGATCATCGGCGAGCTATGTAACAGGGGAGTAGCACCGTACCTAAGGCGGATGCTGGAAAGTTACCTCAGTGACAGACACGTGACTGGACACGGAAGATGAAGGTGTCCAATATGTCGTCACATGTGGGGTACCGCAAAGATCCGTTCTTGGGTCTTCCCTCTGGAACATCCTGTGCGACGGCATCCTGAGGCTGCCACTAACACAGAGGGCCTCGCTTGTCGGGTATGCAGACGACATGGCGTTAGTAGTGGTGGCCAGGAAGGAAGAGGAAGTAGTGGCTACTGCTGAAAAATCGCTGGAGATAATTCTAGTATGTGTGCCACAAAAGAGGTTGGCACAGGCGCTCCACAAGACAGAGGGGCTGATAATGGCAGGCAGAAGAAAGTTTAATCCCATGGTGTTCAGGGTTATGGGAGAACTCATAACTCCATAAAGGAAATCAAGTACCTGGGGGTTACCATCGATAGAGGGCTCACTTTTGTGGCCCGTGTCAAGAAGGTAGCGGGGAGAGTGGCCCAAGCAGCAGCAAACATTGCAAGGCTGATGTCATGTATCCGGCACCAGCATGGGGGTGTGCAAACAAAACACACAGGACATGCCAGGTGCTGACCTCGGTGCAGAGGAAAGTAGCAATCAGAGTATGCTGCGCGTACAGAACGGTGGTAAAGGGAGCAGTACAGGTGGTTGCCAAAATCTGGGAGGAAAGGAGTAACTCCGCGGATAAAAAGAGGCTCAGAGGGGAGACGCTCGCCGCATGGCAGAGGAGATGGGACATAGGACACAAGAGCTTGTGGATAAGGAGGCTCATCCCAAACATCCAGGGGTGGTTTGAAAGAGCACATGGAGAAGTAAGCTACGAGCTGACCCAGGCAGTAACAGGCCACTGGTGTTTTGACGAGTATCTGAAGCGGGTAGGCAAAAGGGAGACGGAGGCTGGCAGTCTTTGCTGCGCGGAAAAGGACTCACCGAATCACACCATTTTCGTCTGCCCGAGATGGGTAGAAACAAGGGAAGACCTTGAGACAGAACTACGCGGACAGTTAAGGCCAGAAAACCTGGTAACTAGGATGCTAGAAAGCCAGGCTAATTGGGAGCTAATCCGGGCCTACATCAAGGATATAATTAACAAAAAGGACGAAGGGTATAGGGAGTACATGGAGCAAGAAGTAAGTCAGTTACAGGGTGACCTAGTCAGCTGACGCCCTTATGTAATACGTTAAGTGATTCCAGGGCGGTCAGGGTTGGTGCTAGAGGGAGAGGTGGGTAAGAATCCCACAGTACCGTAACACTGTCGGTCTTTTACTGCGAGAAAAAAAAACCTAGCGCCCAACCTACTTTTTATTCCCAGCTAAAACTATCAGAACATTAATTTTTCAGCAATTCTTTATGATTTCTATCGGGTTAGGTTGGGTTTTGGTGATGGGGGAAGGGGTAAAACAGAAAAGATCCTAAATTTTCCCTGTTCAACAATTTTTATTTTTATTGTGTACAGATGTGTACAGATATAACGTGTTGTTTTTACTCCGCGAATTTTTGATATTTTCTATGGTAGTTTTTTGTTTGTAATACTAAATTATATATCAACTTGTTTATAAATTTTCATAGTTTCTATTAACGGTTCCATTTGTGAATTTTGTGTATCATTTTTGCTGCAAATCGCGTAAATAATTTTATTTTCATATTTTTTATATTGTGTAGTTTTGTTTGCTGACTAAAGAAATAAATTGTTCTATCAGTTCAATAAACAATGTCGCAAATTTGTGAAACTTGTTTCAAAAAATTCGATACTTTACTTTCTTTAAAATGTGCGGGTGCTGTTGTTACTTCCATCCGTTATATGTACAGGTGTCTCAGTCTGATACTAGAGTGTTGCGATCGCAAAAAAATGTGAAATGGTTCTGCAATGCATGTGTATCTGATGATAGTGCAACCCACGTCAAGACCAACGTAATTTCCGAACTTAAACAACTTATTTTACCCCTGCAGGTGGAATTGAAATCCCTACAGGCAGAATTGAAAGAAATCAAAGTGGAAGTAAGCGTTAAAAATTAATCTGGAAACCACAAGGTTTTTATTACGAAAATATAATTGCTGAAATTAATGATCCGAAAAATCGTGAAAATAATTTATTAATTTTTGGTTTGGAAGAAAATGAAGTTACCGCGAATGATAATTATTCGGACGCTAATGCTGTGAACGAAATATTAGCCAGCATTTCATCAAATCCTATTCCAACGAAAGATTGCATGATCTTTCGCCTGGGTAGAAAGTCCAATTTGCGAAACAGCAAACCAAGACTTTTATAGAAAAGTTATTCTTGATAATTCAACTCAAATATACTAAAAAATTCAAAAAGTAAATAAAATAACAACTATGCAAACGTAAAATTAGCAGGCGACCAAACACTGATGCAGTGCGAGCATTTCAAAGAGTTAAGAGCTGAACTCCTACAACGTACAAATAGCGGCGAAAATGGTCAAAGATCATCATTTGTCAAAGATCATGTTGATACCGTAACTCATTAAAATTGTCTTATGTTCGCCGACCACTTTAAATTATATCGAGTTATCTCAAATTTTGACGACTGTTTAACTTTGCAGGCTGATCTGGTCTGTCAACAATAAGTTGTCGTTTAATATTGATAAATGCCAGGTTATGAGTTACTCGTGTAAGCATTCTCTAATTCATTTTGATTATATGATGAATAACACTAACTTAAAGTGAGTCAATTCAATTAAAGATTTAGGTCTAACCTTCGACCCTAAACTCAGCTTCATTACGCATATTTCATTAATAACTTCAGCTTCTTATAGAGACCCTGGGTTCATTATTAGATCTGCCTACAATTTCCACAATAGATTATGTTTAAAAGTCCTATTTCAATTTCTGGTTCTTAGCAAATTGGAATATGGTTCTTTGATTTGGAACACGCATCAACAGTATCCTATTGATCATACAAAAAAAAAAAAAAATCTGTAAGCATGCTTACTTTAGAACTGTGCGTAGTTGGCCAACTCTAGATTATAGTGCATTATCGAAAGAATTTCGACTTGAAACTTTAAGAAGTAGACGAATGAAAAATCAGATTTTGTTCTTGTATAAATTAATAAACAACTATATTAATGATGAACAGCTACTCGTCTGGCTGTATTTCCATATAAACACTTGTAACACAAGATTCGCGCAGACTTTTCAATGTACTTCTTCAAGGACAAATCAGAATTTTCATTCGCCTATTAATGATATGTGTCGTACTTTTAACACATTCTGTACTGATCTAGATTTTGTTGACTCATCTATTATTTTTAGAAATAAGTTGAATATGCTACTTTATGCTTATTTGTTATTTAGTAATTCTATTATCTGTTATATCTGTTTCATAATCGATTTATATTATTCTGTAATGGATGTAATGGAAGGGAAAAAGGCAAGTACCCAACGAAAAATCGAAAAAAACAAATTTTCCTGCGTCACGGTGCCCAAGGGTTACCATATTATTAACAATATAATAAAGAAAATCTTGAAGAGTAAATCCACACATATTTAGACCCGTGATTGGCTGGCAAAAATATTTCAAATTATTAATATTTAAAGTTGTGTAGGTTAGTTATCTGTCAAACAAATTTTTATTAAATTACATGAAAATTTGCCACCAGTCAAAACTGACCTATGTTCTGTATACCAGTTGGGCACATGGTGTCCACGGGTGTCCCTAGTTAATATATATTTACCAAGTGTTTTCTGAAATATTTTTTTTATTAAATTAATCGTATCATTTACGTGAGAATAATTGGTACTTTTTACCACTACCCAGGGAAATTTAATACATTGTAGTGATCGCATTAAAAGATGGGCTATTGTTGCAATCAATCAGTAACAATGTCATTATTATATTTTCAAATTTTAGTGGCCATAAATATATTTTCTACTTAAATAATCTCAGTGGTTAAAAATACTGTTTACTATAAAAAAATTAAACTATCCAACTATAAAAGCATTGATGCCTTACACCTATGCTTGGTTTATTTCTGTTTACAAATCATAATATTTTATTATGAATAAAATATTGATATATGGGTTTATGGTATTAAAACAATATTTTAAATAACGAAATAAAAAGTTTATTAAAGTTTTCAATATAAATAAAGTAATCCAGAAATAATAAAACATATTTGGTTTATTGTTTATATATATATATATATATATATATATATATATATATATATATATATATATATATATTATATTAAATATTTCTGCCATCAGATCAACTGTTGATTTTTTTTTATTATTATGATTAAAGTGCAAATGTTAGTTATCTATTTACTTAATCATCTTGTAAATAATCACAATTATAACTTTTAGCTACAAAACTACAAAATGTTTTACAGAAATCATTATTTATTATTATTCAGAAACTTATCGAATAAACAATATTCACACCTGAAGCAATAGATTAAGATTTATTTATAATATACTATTTTATTATATTACATGGGTAACTATATCATTTTATAAAGTAAATAATATTTTTACATTACAAAGAAAGCTACCATTTAATTAATTGATGTTTATAAATGCACGCTGCTTATTTGAATTTTAAGACCATTTGACACAATGCAATATATGTTTATACATTAAATTCTTTCTGGTGTACTGCAATTGAACTAAATTTCTAAATTGATTCTTAAAATTTTAGTGCAAAAGTTTCAAGTAAATACTTAATTTGATTTATGAATATATTGAAAACTTATGCAATAATTAAAATTATTTTAAGAAATATATACATTGTCTAAAATATTTTTTAAAGTGTAATACACACTTTTTTTCATAATACATACATTTTTAATGCGAACTGAACTTTAAAAATATCGTAGTGTTAAAAGGCCTTAACACTTAAAGTAAATTATCACAATTATATATTTCTTTATTTTTTTAGTTCATTATAACTAGAATTCCTTCCCAATTACTTTTTTTTTCAAACTTCGAACTTATACTTTAAAAAATATGGCTTTGCATTATTAAAATTGTTCAGATTTGTAAATTCAATTTTAATAACAATCATATTTAAAATGTAGATTTCACAAAATTATTATTTCATAAGCAAGATTACCAAAGACGGATGGGGTAACATATACCGGTCCGACAAATTAGGGGTGACTGAAGTGATTCAAATCGACCTAATTTTCTAAATGCTAACTATGGGATCGGTGCCAAACCCAGCGGCCCACTGGGCAAATGCCCGATCGTTCTGTCGGTCCCTAAAGATATATATATATATATATATATATATATATATATATATATATATATATATATATATATATATATATATATTTCACATTTCGTATTTATATGCTTATCAACCGAACAAAAACATGCAGCTGATTAAAATAAAATGTTGCTCCATCAAGTTATTTATTAATTATAATATCTATAATCAACTTTTGGCACAGAGCGATATAGGATTAATTCCAAAAGTTAAACACTATCTCAATTTTTGATTTAATAAATTATTTATTTGTACATTTATAAACATCATTTTAACTGAATAATCAAAAATTAAAACTAGATATACTTTAAGAGATGTATACACACCTTAGGAGTCACCTTGAAATTGAAATATGGTGTAAACCAAACTTCTCAATTTAATTTTACTAAGTCATCATCCAATTTCAGTCTTATTCTAGTTCCCCTAAGTTGTGCATTTGCTTCAGTAGTATTTAAAATTGACTTTTAAATGTTGGTTATCGAAAAAATGTTTTTTTTATTAATACTAAATAATAATAATAATCTACTTTGCGTGTTGATTGAAAGTTCAGTAATAAAGGGTGTTTTATTTTTGCAATTGTTTTTTTTTTATGATTATTATTCTTTGTTTTTGGGAATTAATTTAACGAATACCAGATTTGGAATGAGCAATAAGCCACTGTAATGTTATATCTATGTTGTCTTTTTCTTTACACGAAATTGAGTAGCAACAGATTTCTCGGTCTTGAATTGCTGATAAGTTCCTATAAAACAAAATAAATCATAACTCAAGCTGTTTGAAACCGTACAGTTTCTTTTTTTTTCACATAAATACATATATACATTTATACAAACAAACACATACATCTGGGTGTTTATTGTATTTATGTCCGTGGCGTAACTGCAGACGTACATTTATATTACGGTAGCATATGGCTAAAAAATGCGATCTCACTGCACTTATGGAAAGAATGATGATACTTTGTACAGTCATAGGTACCGTTACCAGGAGAGAAACACGAAGGCGGGCCACAGTTGAACAGTTTATTAAGTTATTAGCAAGCTAGGTAAATAAGTCAGATTTGTTATCAGAATTTTTAAGGAAATCTGTCTATTGTTTTGGAATTTCCACGTGTCTTCTCGCAAATTTCGAGATTGTAATTTAATGTTATCCTTTTTGTATATGTCCCATATAACGTCAATTCATTTAACATTATAATTAGTGAATGATTCACTGTATTCATTATATTTAAGAAAATGCTGAGTATACTGAAATGTATATTGATTAATGAAACTGCTGTAAAGAATAAGATAGATGTAAATTTGTAATTTTAATTGCAATAAACCAAAACATGTCATACATAGATATTTGTAAATAATTCTAATCAATATTTAATCTGATTATATAAAACTTGACATGAATAAGATCCGTAAAATATGCGGTAATATTGTTGTATATCTTTGTTGATAAGTTTAGTACAAAGTTTATTGAAAGCTTTTTCTTGATTAGGTTTTTATGTATAAATAAGCATAAAAAATCATTTTGAGATATAACGAAATATGTGAAATGCAATATTTTTATTAATTACTCGTTTATTATTACATAAAGAAAATTATAGCTCTAATATATTTTTTTTAATAAATTAATAATCAATACTATATTTTAAAATTGATAATCGAACTGCCGCTTGTGGAATTATAAAGCAGAATGTGTTTTTCGTTTACATCCCTCTCCCCCCGCGCACCATAAATTTGCCAAAATTTGCTTTCGATTATATTATCGCTATTGACAATGGTACCTATAACTGTACAAAGTGTCAACACTATTTCCAAAAGTGCAGTGAGAAAGTCATATGCCACCGTACTATTAGGTTCGATTCCACAGGGACTAGTAATTGATTCGGATATAAATCGGTTTAAAATATTGCAGTTTTAGGAAATGCTTTGTATTATTTATATTGTTTGGTTCTTGCAACTAAAAAAAAATTTTTTTTCTTTCTTGGATTTATCTTTTTTAGTGTTTATTATGCAAAAACATTATAATTTTATTTCTTCAAAAGTCAGAATTATAAATTTACTTATACTGCTTCTATTTTCTATTTGAATAGTGAACACAAAACGCAGTTTGTTTGGTTAGCTGAAGTTCGTTATTTAATAAATATATATATACCAATAAACATTATCCTAAAATGCTATTTTCATATTAGTATCTTTAAGTAATCTAAGTGTCAGTTTCGTATTTTCAAATAGTGAAAATAGATTTAGGGAACTTCAAAACGGATATTACCATTCAAATTTAGAGGTTGATATTTTATTCTGGTCACATTTCTTTATTTAACATTTAACGGGTCCAATATTTTGTTTGTCAACCCATCAATGATAATATTATGTTTTCAAAAATTAAGATTATACATTTACTTACTGCTTCTATTTTATGTAAGAATAGATAGAGTCAAAAAAAATTACATAAATTTTGAAAATTCAGAAAATTGACGTATCTATAAACAGCCAGTGGCGGGGCTACACTTTGAATTTTGCAGTGACGGAATTATTTAAATCTGATAAATGGCCATATGTTAAAATACAAAGAGAGCAGATGTAAGTTTTCTCGATGTTACAATTTGGTAACTCTAGTGATCACCTAAATAGGTAAGGTAAATACCTAACGAATTTTAATTAATATGGTTCCTTGGTTTAAACTTGTAATTTTGGCTGGATCGAGTCAGCCGTGAACGGAACTCACATGGCTCTCTTCTCAGCCGGCCATGATATGATACAGAACGATTTTTTGTGTGTGAGCCGCTCACACGTTTATAGTGCCGAGTTTTTGTGCATCTTGTTGTGATAATGAGAAAGGAACTTGCATAGTCCTCACATATTGATTCTTCTATTTTTTGAGCTAAGTACTTTAATTTATATATCTATATTTGAGTTAGATTTTGTAGTATGCGATTTTAGTTCAATTATTTGATATACTTCGACCTGTCGCCATACTCATTTCTCTTTGATTTTTTTTTTATTATTCGTCGCGTAGCCCATGTGGGGTTTACGATTTAATTTTGAGTATCATATTCTTGGTACCGCGAAAGCGTGATTTATAGTATCGTTTATATTTTTACTAGCGCGATAAGCGTGATTTCAGTATCGTATTTTGGTAGCATGATAAGCGTGATTTTGAGTATCGTAATTTTTGGATTTGAGTATCGTTTATGATATACATATATTTGGTAGCGCTAAGCGTGATTTCAGTATAGTATTTTTATATATTTTTGGGTAACGCAAAGCGTGATTTAATATCGTATCTAATATTTTTGGTATTGTTAATCATTGATTTGAGTATCGTGTAGATTCTAGTTTCTGTATCTTTAATATTGATTTGAGCTTAGTATCGTATCGTTTATATTTTCAGTATTTTTAATTTTGAATGTAGTACCGCATCTCTTATATTTTTGTTATCGTTAATATTGAGTTGAGTTTCGTAAATTATTATTTTCATTAAAACCAATCACATATTCATTTATGAACCCTGCGTCCATATACCGTATGCGTATTTCCCGGAGTCGCGTTCTCTAACGAAATCAGGAAAGTTCAGGTAGAAAACTCGAGCGTCCACGCTTGAGCCTGCGAAGTTTCGAGGTCAACTAGAACAGCCGACCAAGGGATCATCACACATCATATCACACTTGTGACAAATTTTATTTTTAAATCGGATCAACCATGAGTTACAGCATTTGTTTCTTGTTTATTGAAAACAAGCAAAGCATTACATTGACAGTTATCTGTATGAATTAATATTTTAAATATTGATTTCTTATTAGAATACATTGTATCAGGTAAATAATTATAGAATCAATTTATATTATATAATTGCTAACATAATTAAATAACAATTTCTGGGTTTTGCTAGTGAAAACTGCGTAAAAGAAAGTCGAGTGCAGGTCACTCCAGATATTTGATTTGGTATTTATGTTCCGTTTAATTTTGATTTAATTTAATATTGAAATTTATTTAATTTATTTGAGTTACCGTTATATTTCTTGAATTAGTTTGTTTGATATATATATTTAATTTTTGATTTAATTCAGTTTTCTATTTGATTTATTTTGGTTTAATTTAAATTCTTTAGATTATATAATTGTCCGTGACTAAATTCGTCTATTGTACGTCTCAGGTTGAAATGGCAGTGTGGAAGGCATAGCAATGTTAATCTTATGGAGAATTTTGTACAATGTTGCCACGTCTTCCAATACAATTATCTCGGTTTTACGATGTTATTTACTGTAAGGGTTCTATATCTGTGAAGACGATAATTTATACTTTCTTTTACAGAGTAATAAGTAAGTATTGTAATCATGAAAAATTTCGAACTCGAGATTTCAGCGGATATACATGTTTTGACCTTCCCTGAATCGAATGTGACTATTTTCGGAATGACGTCTGTCTGTCTGTGTGTGTGTGTGTGTGTCTGTGAACGCTCTAGGGCCAAAACTGTCGAACGAAAAATTATGAAACTTCAAACTTAAGACTTGTATATACCCTAGATGGGCACCTCCTATTTTTATAAAGAATATTCAAAGCGGTAGTGCATGTTTACTCTATACATTTTTTGTTCTATCTCCAATATCACTAGAACGGCTACACTTACGGCAAAAATAGTTATGTTCATAATGAAAGATAATAATATTTCGCACAACTTTTGTTTGAAAAGTTTCTTCATAAATTGTACCAGTTATGAGATAACTGCTACGAAAAAACTCAAATATCTTATTTACGTTGCCATGGTGATACCTACACTTGTGACAAATTTTATTATTTTTAAAACGAATCAACCATGTGTTACATCATTTGTTTCTTGAAAACAAACAAGCATTGCTTTGACAGTTATCTGTATGAATTAATATTTGAAATATTGATTTCTTATTAGAATAAATTGTATCAGGTAAATTATTATAGAATCAATTTATATTATATATTTGCTGACATAATTAATTAACAATTTCAGAGTTTTACTGTGAAATTTGACTGTTTAAGAGTGAATACGAAGTACTTCAAATTCAGATCCATTATAAATTGGAATAATTATCCAGTTATTTTCATTATATTATATATATACATATATATATATATATATATATATATATATATATATATATATATATATATATATATGTATATTAATATCTATCTATTGAAAACTACGTAAAAGAAAGTTGAGTGTAGGCCACTCCAGATATTTTATTTTTGATATCTAAATAAACAATTTATATTATTTAATTTACAAATTAATAAACAAATTAAATAATACTGGACAACAAAATTTGAATTAAAAGAATCGGATAATATTTAACAAAAATGAGAAATAAATATTTTCAAGATCGTGTGCTTAAATTGGCAATTCAAAAATTTATTTTCGGTAAATATCATTTGATTTTTAATACTCAAAT
This sequence comes from Leistus spinibarbis, assembly GCA_933228885.1. Taxonomy (NCBI): domain Eukaryota; kingdom Metazoa; phylum Arthropoda; class Insecta; order Coleoptera; family Carabidae; genus Leistus; species Leistus spinibarbis. Next base: position 8,598,772 of record OW121793.1, read on the forward strand.
TTCATTTCTAATTATTCTTATTTGGTATTATGTGAATTTAAAAATATATATCAATAAAAAATTGTTATCATCATAGTATTGAAAATATACCCTGCACACAATGGTATATAAAGTTAATAGCCCTTTCTACTTTTATGATGTATCTTTTCTAATTCGCATTCATGGAATAGGTATACGTATTACAGTCTCTGTTCCACTCACAGCGCTTATGGGAAAGGTATTGCAACCCTGTTTCCCGTATGGCCCTACACTGCCATTTCAAAGTGAAATCGACAATAGTAATTTTCTTTATATTTTTCTGCTTTGTATTTATCTATCTTTTGTGTGATCACAGTTACCGTACAGATAACCAGTGAAGCCGTGAGAGAGTGGAGAAACCTTTGGTTTGTCACGGCTGGTTCCAGGATGTTCTGTGGCCTCGCAGGACCGTCCCCAATTTATTAAAAATTCCTGGGCCAATACGTACCAAACACCGCACACACTTCTCCCACGGGCTCACTTGAGTATCTATTTATTTAAATTATTTCTTTTTATTTACACTTGTGTATTCAGTTTATTATTTACGTTTATTTTGTGATTCACATAATTTCTGTTAATTATTATATTGCTTCGTTTGTTTGATCGCTTTGTTATCTCTATATTTTCATTTATTTGTTATTAAATTGTTATATTTTGTTGAGTTTTTGAGTTTTATTTCACCAACTACACCTCTGCCAACCTCGAAAGACCCATCCCTTCTTCACTAAGGTAGCCGCCGGCCAACAACATCTCTTTATGCGCGATAAGTCACAAGTTTCGTGACAATATCATTAATATAATTACCCAGAAATGTTTGTATGTATGTGCGTAAGTGTGTGTAGAACGCTTTTGTTGTTGTAAAAATACAAATTGGCATAAACGGGGATCGAACTCACGACCCCCAGGATGAAAGGCAATGCTCTTAACCACTGCGCCATGGCAACTGTTAATTATGTTATCATTAATATAACAACCCAGAAATGTATGATGCATGTATGTGAGCGTGTATGTGTAGAACGCTTCTTTGTAAAAATATAAATTGACATAGACGGGGATCGAACTCACGACCTCCAGGGTGAAAGGCATGACACTTAGCCACTGCACCATGGCGACTGTTAAAAATGTTATAAAAAATAATCAAATAGTTTATACTGAAATAAAACAATCTCTACTCTTCTGAAGTTCAGTCTGCTTTGAAATAGACAAAAACGAATCAAACGTCAAAAAAGATTTTGTGTTAAATCTTCAATAAATTTGATGATTTGAAGTTTATTTAGTGTGTTGTGTACACATAGTGGCATCTGCTATATTATATTGATATTGTATGTCAATGAGAAATATAAATAATTGTTAGTTAATAAAATTAAGTTTTATTTATTCTAATTTGAAGTTTGTGAGTCGCTATTAAGCATTTATGTTCAAATGACCGACCAAAGAACAAATATAAATAAAAATGCTACCACGTGAACGTCAAAAACAGTATTTCAATGTGAATTAGTGACGTACGAGTTACGGAAACATTTTTTGAATTGTAAATCTTAAGTTTAAGGGAAGTCACATGTTATTATTCAATTTTTAAGTATTTAATATGAAATAAGTGCATATTATTGCCAAATTTGCATATATTTTTAGCAAATACGTGTTTCCGTCCATTTATTTTAATTCATAGTTAATATTTTCACTTCAAAATGGCCAAAAAGTAGTAATTTTTCAAAATATGAATTGCGGTAAGATTTTATAGTTGGTCAAATTATAATAACTGCAAGTAAGTAAATTTATAATTCTGATTATTAGAGAAATAAAATCTTGAAAAGATAATTCAAACATATTTAGAAACATGATTGGTTGGTAATTTTATTCTTTTATTTTTGATGGCACAATCCATTGTATTTTAGCATATAACTAATATCACTTTTAAAACTGCCGTCACACTGCAGTTTAATACTGCAAAATTCAGAATTTAGTCTGATTAATTAATTCAAAAACAATAATGAATCAAATGTCAAATCATTAAAAATGTTGTGTAAAAAGGGTTTGTAATACATATTTTTTGAATAATCGAATCAAGTAATAAAGCAATCGTAAGTAAATAGTGATACAGATTTGTGTGACAGTAACCGGTAGATTTCAAAACCCTAAAGGGGATACGTTCACGAAGTTGGTCTTACGAGCGAGTTACATAATCTAAGCTTATAAGTGATATATATATTTTCGAAATTGGGAAGACTAGAAACGAATGTGACAAACACACGAGCTAAAACATTACTACTACACTCTACAGCAACTAGACTGCACATGATACAAAAGTATATATTATGTATACTAAATTTGAATGAAATTGGATCTATTCCTTCAGAGATAGAGCCTCAAGATATAGTATGTGAGTTATATACATTTTCGAAATCAAGGAAACATGAATTGAATATATGGGAATGTTACCGATACACGGTCGAATATTGCATATATATATTCTTTTGTACATATAGTAGCGTGAGCTAAAACTCTACTAGTACAGTAACCTACAGATTTGTACTTACATGCGTTCAATAAGTCCATTTTCATCTAAAGCTCTCGGTAGGTCCCTCTTATTACCCAACACTAATACCGGTATCCCCGTCAGCTGAGGTTTATCTAATAAATTGTGTAATTCATTTCTTGACGCCTCTATCTTATCTGGATCAGCAGCATCCACCATGTACACAATCGCATTCACTCCTCTACAATATCTTTCCCACATAGATCGGAACCTGGGCTGACCCCCAATGTCCCAAACTTTTATAGTTACATTTCCTTTTGTGATTTTTCTCATGTTAAACCCAACGGTCGGTATCATATCTTCACTAAATTGGCCAGACTACAAAAAAAAAAGTTACATTTATAAAAACTCACAACAGGAGACATTCTAATTATATTATTTTGGCTCGCGTTTTCAATCAATAGTAACTCTGGTGCAAGCACCAGTGCCTCTAGCTCGCCGTACCTTTGACTAACAATCACATGAAATACAATAATAAAAACGATAGTAATTGTTAGAGTACAAAATTTATTGTTGAAATTATCCTACAATCAATCAACAACATTTTAAATTTCAATATTATCATTCATAATTTTTTTAACCATCAGATTTACAATCTGTAAAAACTTTATAAATATAAAATATCTTATAATTTTTTGGTATAATAAAAAATATATGAATTATTATTTTTTATAGTCCCTAGGCTCACAATTTGAAAAAACTTTGTCGACATAAAATATCTATTTGTGTAAAAAAATATACACTTTTTTAAATTGACTAAAGGCAGTATTTAGGAGGGCTCCAAATACCCTATTACTCCGGACCGTACAGATAATTGGATTTAAATGCGACAGGAACTTCTTACGGACAAGCGAGTGACATAGTCCCATTGATATTAGCTATATATATATATATATATATATATATATATATATATATATATATATATATATATATTTATATATTTATATATATATATATATATATATATATATATATATATATATATATATATATATATATATATATGATATATATATTTATATATATATATAAATATATATATATATATATATATATATATATATATATATATATATGATATATATGATATTTATATATATATATATATATATATATATATATATATATATATATATATATATATATATATATATATGATATATATGATATTTATATATATATATATAAATATATATATATATATATATAAAAATATCATATATATCATATATATATATATATATATATATATATATATATATATATATATATATAAATATATATATATATATATATATATATATATATAGTCATGTGTCTGTAACATTCTCGGATCAGATTTTTTTTAACAAAATGTATTTGTCACTCTGATTACAAAAAAAAATATATATATATATATATTTTTTTTTTTTTCGTAATCAGAGTGACAAATACATTTTGTTAAAAAAAATCTGATCCGAGAATGTTACAGACACATGACTAATCACTATAGCTGTCTTGTACTATCGTACGATGAACTAAAAAGCCGCATATAAACATAAAATATTTCTTATTAGCTACTTAAAGAGCTATACCAGTGTGATAATTTCAAAAAATCGTTTTTCTTTTTACTATCTTTTACGAAGTAATAAGTAAGTATAAGGATTACCAAAAAAATCGAACTCGAGATTTCAACGGATATACACGTTTTGAGCTTCCCTGAATCGAATGTGATTATTTTCGGATGACGTCTGTGTGTGTGTGTGTGAACGCTCTAGAGCCGAAACTATCGAACGTAAAATTATGAAACTTCAAACTGAAGACTATTATATGCCCTAGATGTGCACCTCTTATTCTTGAAAAGAATATTCAAACCGGAAGTGCATGTTTACTCTATGCATTTTTTGTTCTTTTGTTCTATCTCCAATATCACTAGAACCGCTGCACTTACGGCAAAAATAGTTATGTTCATAATGAAAGATAATAATATTTCGCACAACTTTTGTTTGAAAAGTTTGTTCAAGAAATGTACCAGTTATGTGTATATCCGTTGAAATCTCGAGTTCGATTTTTTTATCCCTATACTTACTTAATACTTCGTAAAAAACAAGATATTTTATATTTATAATGTTTTTACAATTTGTGAACCAGAAGATGAAAAAAATATCTACAGTGGCCTGCACTCGACTTTCTTTTGCACAGTTTTCACTAGATATATATATATATATATATATATATATATATATATATATATATATATATATATATATATATATATATACATAAATATATATGTAAGTTTGTCGCTATCTTCACACAAACTTAGCCGCCTGTGCGACCCACAATTCAAACTTGCCCAAACCGATACTACTACTGCTGCCACGCCTTGGCCGGACGCATCGAATACGATTCAGGTAATATAGATTGAATGTTATGTTAGGTTAATGTTACAGTTATGTTATTCTATTATCGCAGTTATGAAATACAGTTCTATACTATACTACATCAACTTATTTACCAACCGTAGTTTCAAACCATAATTAATGCTTGAAACCTACATATATAACCAAAACCAGCTGTCAAACTAACCAAACAGAAATATTCTGAATTATCATTTATCTAATTGAGTCTATTTTGTTTTCCTTTCAAAATAGCAGATGATCCGATTTTATAAGCTACATGCGAATCCATGGCAATGTAAACAAGATATGTATAATGTTTCGTAGCATTATTCTCGCAACTGGTAAATTTCTTGAAGAAATGTTTCAAACAAAAGTTGTGCAAAATATTAATCTTTCATTATGAACATAACTATATTTGACGTAAGTGTAGCCGTTCTAATGATATTGGAGATAGAACAAAAAATGTATAGAGTAAACATGCACTTCCGGTTTGAATATTCTTTTCAAAAATAGGAGGTGCACATCTAGGGCATATACAAGTCTTAAGTTTGAAGTTTCATAATTTTTCGTTCGACAGTTTTGACCCTAGAGCGTTCACAGGCACACACACACACACATAGACATACAGATGTCACTCCGAAAATAGTCACATTCGATTCAGTGAAGGTCAAAACGTGTATATCCGTTGAAATCTCGAGTTCGAAATTTTTCATGATTACAATACTTACTTATTACTTCGTAAAAGAAGATAAATATTTGATGACATAAAATAATAAGCTAATTGGTACAATTTCAGGGTATTACTGTGGAGTATTGGTGTTTTTGACCGTTTGGAATAAATATTTCTAATGAAAACTTTGTAAAAGAAAGTCCTATGTTGGCCACAACAGATTTTTTTTTGGGATTCAGATTGATGCGTATCCACTGTATTTCCAAAAAAATATATATATGGTAACTTTTACAGATATTATAATTTTGGTCACACTGTCGATGTTCTACTTCATCTCCGATTTCGATGAAATGTTGTCAATAAATACTAGTAAAAATAACAAAAACGGGAAAAATAATATAAAGTAGCGGTCAGATTTGATTTGTTTATTTTTATTCTAATAATACATATAAATCACGTATACGTGTATGTGTGTGTGTGTGATTTATTTTTCCTCATCGGTGTGGTTAGGTTAGTAGTAGTTGTTATTTATAGTAGTATTTTTGGACAAAATTTCATCGAAATCGGAGATGAAGTAATACATAGGCAGTTTGACCATAATTATTGAAAACAATCTATTTTACATTGTTGGTGCTATAATCTCGATTCATTTGAATGCTAGCCCATATTAGACAAGTGTGTTATTATAATTGTATAAATAAAGGAATATAACATAAGTTTTTTTTAGCTAGAGGCCGTTTTGCTTCTGGTATCGAATCTCCATCTCATAATAATTATGACTGCAGCGGATTCATATATACCACTGTTAACAAATTCAATTTTGAACTACTAACAAAAACTAAATTCTAATAAAACAAATCTATCAACGTAACCATACTAATTTTACAGTCTTTACTTTACTTTTTTTATAATTTTCTTACTTAACAATATAAATAAATTGATTGTTTTTATATTTCACACTGTATTCATATATGTTGTGCATTAAAGGGTTGTTTTTAAATCACATACCGCTATAACGTTTACAAACGTCGTTTTCCCAGAGTATTGGAGTCCAACTAATGTTAACTCCATTTCTTCCTTCCAAAATAAACTTCTAAACCAGTCTAATATGCGGTTCATTAACGCCAACATGGTTGCACCTTGCTTATTTATTTAAGCTACAAAATATTAAATATGTCGACACTTCTGACAAAAATGTTTTACATTTACAATACCCTACCCGTTATGTCAAAATTCTGTCAGAATGACAGTGACAGTTGATGACAAATGCGCTCAATCGGTAATCGGTATCTATTAGTCAGTGTTGCCACAAAGTAAAATCGAAAGATACTAAACCATACACCAACAATGTACTGTAAGAGAAGATTAGAGCCGATATATATCGATAATAAATATTTATATGTATAAAAACGGAGTATCGATATAATTTGTCCATATAAATGATATATCGTGCGGCAAATTAAAAAATGATCGAAATCTGCCGCTAAATATTTTTGGCGTTCGCACCAAGGCGGCAACCAGCGGCAAATGTTTATTGCGCATGTCTAGATTCTAGATATTGGCAGAGATGTCATAAAATAAAAGAGAGGTCCGAGGATTACCGTTGCCGCGTAATGTCAATAGAACCATCATTTCCACAAAAAGAATTTAAAAAAAAACTCGCGGCGGAAGTAGCTCAACAATTTCCAGCAATCTGATTGGTTCGACCAATTTTTTTTGCCGCTGCCGAAATGCCGGATTGGCCGAACGCGGCATTATACTTTGTTAATTAATAATTGCATTGCATAATATGCATGTTTTGTTGTATCTGCAATATCACTAGAATGGCAAAAATAGTAATGTTTATAATGAAACATATTAAAATTTCGCACAAATTTTGTTTGAAAAGTTTCTTTAGTAAATGTACTAGTTACGTGAAAACCGCCATGAAAATGCAATTGTGAGAAATTTAACTTAAAGTTGTATTACCTTAAGGATTTTTCACAGCGAAAGAATCAGTAATTAAGCTTAGAAAAAATTATAAGTAATAATGGCAGTTTGTTGTATGACATACAAAATTAACATTCACAGCAACAAAATTTATCATACATTGTGTTAGTTTTGTTGCTTGGAATGCTAGCATTGCTTGTCATAATACAAACTAGATCATTATTTGTAATTTTCTAAGCTTCAGTGGGCATTCACCTTTTGAGCACAAAAAAAAGCTGTTTTTTAACTTTTTTTTTCTCAGGGTACGTTCGAGATATTCGCACGCGGTTTTTCGTATCGTATTTATTCAACTTTTCTCTTTAATGAGGTATTTTTAAAGTCGGGTACGTGCAGCTCCGGCGAAGATGTCCAGGTCCAAAGTGGGCAGCTCAATTTAGGCGCGCGGTAGCATAACTCTGGTCCCAGTAGTTTGAAAAAAAAAAAAGGTTTTAAAGTATATTAAATTGTCTAGGAATTGACTCTCGGGTGGTCCATTTGGACCATAATTAGCAAAATGGCGACCATCGTACGAAAAGTATCATTTTTTGCCACTTTTTTTCTTCTTTGGCGAGCCTTAAAAAATATTAATAATTGTCGGACACACTTCATTGAGGATCAACTCTTAGAGAATTTTATTACTTTTAAGATGCGCTTATTGAGAGTTAAATCGGTTAATTCGTTGTTGAGATATTCTACCGCGCGACTTAAAAAATATGGTTTCGAGAAAAACGCGTTTAAAGTTTCAACTTCAGACTGACGCGCGCGAAAACGCCGTGTTTGAGCAAAAACATTGTTTTGTTTAAATCGCAATTTCACATATTTCCAACTCGAATTTCGAAAAACGGCTTCAGAAACCTATAGTCAACACTTCAAAGTGTCCGATTCTGCAAAAAAAAAAAATCGATTTTTTGAATCCGCTAAAGGTGAATGCCACCTTAATTAGTAACTGTTTCGCTGTGAACACGTCTTTAGCATTGCAAAACATAAATAAACGATTAAATAAATAATTTTCAAAATTGATTTAATATTTGAATACTTATATATATATATATATATATATATATATATATATATATATATATATATATATATATATATATATATATATATATATATATATATATTATAGTGAAATTTGCGTAAAAGAAAGTGGAGTGTAGGCCGCTCCAGATATTTTTAATTTGCAAAACAAATCGTAAAACATGATGTCGGTAAAGTTATCCACAGTTTTCTACAGCATACACTTTTTGTTGCCAACATAAAAAACTAAAAATCCCCTAGATTTTTATTTCGCTTAATACGTGGTATTAAGATCTCAAATGTGTTTCATTTTGTGTAGAATATCAATAATTAGCTATATATAATCATAAACTGTAGAAATATGTCCAGGAATTATGAATTATTATTAAAAACCCCCGGCTCATACGAACAAACAGCACGTCGTCCGACGTTTCCCTAATTTACAAAAAATCTAAATGTCTAAGAAACAATTGAGAACTGTTTTTGTAATCTACACACTAACACCTTTCAGAAAATGTATAAAACATTTGAATTTACTTAGTGCATGCATTAAAAAAATAACATTTTAAAATGGAATTGGCTACTTGCTACATCTTCTTAATTTGTATGAAAATCTACACAGTCCTTATGCAAATGTGATACATCATCTTAATCAGTGCACTTTTGGCTATCATTTAAGATATAATACATAGAAATCGAATGAGTGTACTCAACGTACATTGAATAGAATCAAAATGGTGCACCTGCGACTATAGACATTTCCCTAATTTACAAAAAATCTAAATGTCTAAGAAACAAGGGAGAACTGTTTTTGTAATCTACACACTGACACCTTTCAGAAAATGTATAAAACATATGAATTTACTTAGTGCATGCATTAAAAAAATAACATTTTAAAATGGAATTGGCTACTTGCTACATCTTCTTAATTTGTATGAAAATCTACACAGTCCTTATGCAAATGTGATACATCATCTTAATCAGTGCACTTTTGGCTATCATTTAAGATATAATACATAGAAATCGAATGAGTGTACTCAACGTACATTGAATAGAATCAAAATGGTGCACCTGCGACTATAGACATTTCCCTAATTTACAAAAAATCTAAATGTCTAAGAAACAAGGGAGAACTGTTTTTGTAATCTACACACTGACACCTTTCAGAAAATGTATAAAACATATGAATTTACTTAGTGCATGCATTAAAAAAATAACATTTTAAAATGGAATTGGCTACTTGCTACATCTTCTTAATTTGTATGAAAATCTACACAGTCCTTATGCAAATGTGATACATCATCTTAATCAGTGCACTTTTGGCTATCATTTAAGATATAATACATAGAAATCGAATGAGTGTACTCAACGTACATTGAATAGAATCAAAATGGTGCACCTGCGACTATAGACATTTCCCTAATTTACAAAAAATCTAAATGTCTAAGAAACAAGGGAGAACTGTTTTTGTAATCTACACACTGACACCTTTCAGAAAATATATAAAACATATAAATTCACTTAGTGCACGAATTAAACAAGATTTGGTACGCGTAAAACGCATCAACGCGTAGAGTTCGCCCAGGTAAGATATGCATTGCGAGCAGTGGTTTTTAATTATTACGGCCTTTTGGTTAACAATTTCAAAAGATGTTATAGATATAAAAAGTCTTACAATTTTTTGTAGATTATATTGATATAATATATAAAGCAATCGGTCGTGTGTCTGTAGCATTCTCGGATTAAAAAATATCTTAACAACAAGGGTTTGTCTCGTCGCCCTGAATCCAAAAATATATATAACTGGATGTTAGTCGTCGCTCGTAAGACCAAATTCGTAACGTCTCTGAAGGTACCGGATCGATTCACACCAAATTTGGTTACATATTATTTACTATCCCATTTGTATCCACTCGCAGTTTAAATCCAATCGCCCGTATACTTTCCGAGTTATAGGCCCCCAAAATTTAAAGCCCCTGTTAATACTGCCCTTATAAAAATAATTTAAACACCCAAAAATTCTACTAATAATTCTAAGATATTTTATGCTCACATGATATTTTCATATTGTTAACTCAAAGGCCATAAAAAATTATTAAATATTATAATTTTGAATTTTGTTGACCAAAAGGCTCGCATCGTATATATTACACTTAAAAGGCTAGCTGGACGCATTGATGCGTTGTACGCGTACCAAATCTTATTTATATAAAAATAAATAGAATTAAAAAATGAGATGGTATACTTAAAATTTATATAATTATTTTTTTAAGTCGAATTTTGCAAAACACTTTTAAGAATATATTCTAGACATATTAAGACAAAAAAAAATCGATTCTTTTTCTTTTCACAATGTGAATAAACCGAATATATTTTATGCAAAGTTAAACTCATTTAAGATTTAAGAAACGTGGCAAACTTGTTAAAATATCGACATAACTTTGACAGTATAGTTATCTTTTGTCGAGTTTTTGTTATACATAAAAAACAAATTGCATATTTTAAAATTAATAATTATTATATTCAAATATGTCTTTATGGACCTTGGGTTCACAATATGAAGAAATATCTTTATCTTTACGTCGGACGTTCTTATGTGAACATGTAACTGATGGTTACTGTTCACCAGTTCGCCTTTTTAAATATTATGTGGATTAAGGAAATAAAATACACAAATAAAATAAAATATAATTAACAAAACATTAATTAAATTCAGATAAAATATACATTAATAATACCACAGAGTTATATTTAATAAAAGTTAAACAATACAAATAAAAAGTTTATGGTAAATTGAACAAATTATAAAAATATTTTGAAGCCACAATGATTTAAAACAAACAGAATTATTCCATGTACAAAATATTTAATTAAAAATTATTCAAACTCTCAGAACGCTAATCGCAAAAATATTCAATATAAAAATTATTTAAAGCAAATAAAACTAAAACATTTACTTATAAACTACAACCAAAAAATTATGTAATTCTAGTTTTAGTTAATTTACCTGAGTTTTTTTACTATATTTCTGCGATAATTACATGATTTATAATTGTAACTTTACATGGACTTGTAAATTTATATCCATTATTTACATAGTGTTGCTGTCTTTTAAAAATCGTATTTAACAAAATGTTTATTATAATATTGATTGAATATTCAAAATGAATATTTGGAATGTAGTTTTTGGAAAGAAAAAGAAGTGATTTTTATGAAACCTGTTAGTTGCATCAATCAGTATTTGAATTGCTATAATGAATAATAGTGATTGATGCTTAAGCCCTGCCACCTCGACAAGGTCGGTTCCACGTCGGCAGGGACCCGCCTCCCCCCTGAAATTCGTCACTTTAGTAAGAGTTGCAATCGCGAGTACTCGCCGCAGACTTGGACTTAACTATCGCGCGAGCCCCACCGAACAGACCCCCTGCTTCTTCTGATCTAGTCGACGCCTCAACGACGCTAACCCATTTAAGGATACGCACGGCGATCGAACTTAAAGTTCATTTTACCAAGGACTTACAGGACTTGGATCAGTACAGGAAGCGCTGCCGGGCCGCCAACTGGTGAACAAGTACCTTTGATTGCAACGTTACTACACTGCGAATTATTATTCGTCGCTCGTTGGGTGCCCACTATTACATTTAATTCCATTTATTCAACACTTAAGTAAGAGTTTGTTTCTTCCAACCTCGGAATACCCAAATTCTGTGGTCTTTTTGCGCGCGACGATATGATTTTATACTCCAGCAGGAGATCACACGGGGCCACTGAATATTTTGAGTAACTTTGGTTTGCAAACAGTTACATATGTGTGAATACCCCTTAAAGTTCAAACATTTGGTGCACCATACACAGCTGTAAAATAATTATACAAATTAATACAAATTAAATAGTATTCAGGAGCGGGAAATTCTCGTAGGCCCCCTACTGTAGACCTGAAAAAGAAACGGCGACCGCCCCTGATACTTATTAGCTGTAAAATAATAATATATATTAATACAAATTAAATACTCGTAGGGCTCTACTGTAGACCTGAAAACATAATTTAATAATTAGAAGTTGGGGTTTGGGAAATATTTTTGAGCAATCATTACAAAGTGTTCGATCAAATTCGGTTGTAACTGAAATAAGTGGCCTTAAAACCGCAATCATTCCCATTTATACCACAACAGCATACCACACACAGCATACCACACACAGCATACCACACACAGCATACCACACATAGCATACAGAACGGACTTCGTTGAAGCACGATTCAACGAAGAAGAACCTGACGATGACGAAAAAGAAAGTGTCCTGTGTTTCGTCCCACAGGACACGCGGGCAAATGTTTCAGGACAACAAAACAGAACGGACACATTGTAAAGATTACTGTTTGTTTATTTGGGTATAGGAATACAATAGGTTAACAATTAGCGCTTTTAAATCGTCGATTTTACCTCGATATCGATATCGTAAATAATACCTCGACATCTGACTCCTTGGCTTGATGTTTCAATACTGTTTATAAATGTTCATTATAACTATAGGACTGGTTCAATTTATAAAAATCAAGTTTTTCGACATAAACACACACATTCAATAATTATGTGATCACATTCTGTTAATGAAACTAGTCATTAAAATGTTTCTACATTATAGTTACGTATTCACGATTTTAAATATTTATGGCGATTTTAGACATTGACTAGTACAGAAGAGCTGTGGTATTCGGTACGTACAATGCACCAATGCGTCCAGCTCGCCTTAGGTAAGATACGCAATGCGAGCAGTGTCTCCCTTCTACTTCACGCTTGGCATTAAAATTAAAAAATAATTGTTTTTAATTATAATGAACTATGGGTTCACAATTTGAAAAAAAACAAGTAGCGAGCATAATAATAAACTGTAAAGCCATCTATTGATGACTAGATAACTGCTCGCATCGCATTACTTATAAGGCGAGCTGGACGCATAGGTGCGTTGTTTAATTAATGAGTCTTTAAATATTTGCAATTCCGGGGAGCGAACGTTAACTATGCTGGTTGTGGTTAGATATTAAATTCTTTATATTACGAAAATATTTCATATTTACAAAACATTTTGCGTATAATGTTCTCATAAGGCCATATATTGCAAAAAATAAATAATTAAAAAAAACAAGATTTGATACGCGTAAAACGCACCAACGCGCAGAGCTCGCCCTTAGGTAAAATATGCGTTGCGAGCAGTGGTTTTTAATTATTATGGCCTTTTGGTTAACAATTTGAAAAAATGTTATAGGTGTAAAAAGTCTTACATTTAATTTTAGATTATATTGATTAAAAAAAAATTTAGTGCATATTTTAAAATTCAAAATTATAATATTTAATAATTTTTTTCGGGCTTTGGGTTAACAAAATGAAAAAATCTTGTAGAAAGTTAAGTTATACAGTTATTATTTAGAACTATAAAAACTTACTTAATTGTTCTTGCAGCCAACCAGCTATCTCCATCATACCAATTTTATTGAAATGGATTAAGTCTTCACATTCCTTCAAATGGCGTAGGTGAAACGGCCTTTTGTAGGTTCTAAAACATAAAATATATTCAGGTAGCCAATGGTCGAATCTTTATATATTTATCAAATAATACTTTTCAAATAACTCTTTCCTTGGTGTTCCACGGCTATTTATCATAAATTGATAAACATCTAATACATAGAATGAGTCTCTTGCAAGTAAATAAAGTTTTGTCAATGAAGGAATTACATAAAAGTAAGTTTGATAATACCTTGCAGTTTTTTTATTGCATTATTATATAGGTCTGTTAATAACATCCGTTCCGGGTCATCCCAATATTTCAACAACGGCGGAATGGTTAAAAATACAACTTCTTTGCCCCACAGGACCTTCTTAAGGTTGTGCTGTTTACAGAATATTATTAATTAAAATGGTCCATCATAATCCAATATTACATTACCTTGATGACATCATTGGTTCCGATGCAAATCAGAACCTTCGAGCCAATATTTGCTTTATAGCGTAATTCTATATGTTTTATATGTGTAATGTATGTTCTTTACGAATAAAGGTCACATTTACGAAGGGAACGTTTAGTTTTTCTTTAAATTAAGAAGATATAGCGAATTCCATTTTAAAATGTTACTTTTTTAATTCGTGCACTGAGTGAATTTATATGTTTTATACATTTTCTGAAAGGTGTCAGTGTGTAGATTACAAAAACAGTTCTCCCTTGTTTCTTAGACATTTAGATTTTTTGTAAATTAGGGAAATGTCTATAGTCGCAGGTGCACCATTTTGATTCTATTCAATGTACGTTGAGTACACTCATTCGATTTCTATGTATTATATCTTAAATGATAGCCAAAAGTGCACTGATTAAGATGATGTATCACATTTGCATATGAACTGTGTAGATTTTCATACAAATTAAGAAGATGTAGCAAGTAGCCAATTCCATTTTAAAATGTTATTTTTTTAATGCATGCACTAAGTAAATTCATATGTTTTATACATTTTCTGAAAGGTGTTAGTGTGTAGATTACAAAAACAGTTCTCAATTGTTTCTTAGACATTTAGATTTTTTGTAAATCAGGGAAACGTCGGACGACGTGCTGTTTGTTCGTATGAGCCGGGGGTTTTTAATGATAATTCATAATTCCTGGACATATTTCTACAGTTTTTGATTATATATAGCTAATTATTGATATTCTACACAAAATGAAACACATTTGAGATCTTAATACCACGTATTAAGCGAAATAAAAATCTAGGGGATTTTTAGTTTTTTATGTTGGCAACAAAAAGTGTATGCTGTAGAAAACTGTGGATAACTTTACCGACATTGCTGCTGCTGCTGCTGCCTGTGCCGATACAACAGTTACGAACAGTTACGAAACAGACATGCTTGATGCTTATCATTTTGAATGTGTTTTTTAAACAAAAACACATTATTAGTATTATGCCTAAAGGCGTAAAACGCATAACAGCTCGAAACAAACATACAATTAAAACACAAACAGAGTCTGCGTCTGCCACTTCAGCTAAACGACCTAAAATTAGTGTGTACTCTAACCTATCACGAACACTCCGAACCATGCATCCAAATGCAAAAATCGATGTTTTAAGTTCCCCTGTGAAAAGTGCAAGCGATAAAAAGGAATATAAGTAATTATAGCTTTACTTTAACTGTGCTTCAAATTTATTTTACTGGTTCTTTCAGAGTTATTCGTTTAGAAAATGGTTTGATAGCATGTCTAATTTCGGATACTTCAAATTTAGAAGTATTAGCCAATAATGCGCTAACAGTAGACGATAGCGAATCAGAAAGTGACGCCTCATTATTCTCTTCAGATGAATCCGAAAAATCTGTGAATGAAGCAGAAGTTGATGATGAATTGGTGGATGAGAGAATGCCTCGCTCCAAATCAAATTATGAAACTGAAGAGAAACTTGTATGTATATATATTAAAAATGGTCTTATGAGATTCCGAATTCGAATTTTTATTTAGGCCGCAGCTAGTTTGTGTATTGGAGTTGGTTCATTTAGTGATCCAGAGTCAATTCCAGGATTAGCTCATTTTTTAGAGCATATGGTGTTCATGGGTAGCGAAAAATATGAACAAGAAAATGATTTTGATTCATTCTTAAAAGTAAGTAATTTTAATAAACAGCCTAATTTTAGATCAAACTACGTGGAAATTGTAAAGTCAGTAAAATTTGATTTTAACCGTTAGGTACCCTGAAAAAGAAAAGAACAGACGTGCAATAGATCTATATAACTATATTAACTAAATTCTCTTTGAATGTAATACGCCATGTCCTTCGAATACCTTCCTTTTTGGCAGATTATGAAATTGTTCATTCCGTTCCATTTCTGTGATATTCAATAACAATGTCAATTTCTAATCAATGTTAATGTTATTATCAATTCAATTCGAATTGAATATTTATGTCGATATTATGCCAGTCCTAAAATTTTAAGCTTAAAACATCTTTTGGTATAAATTATCTGGTTTATTATATTGATACATATCAACGATGAAGTTGGCAACATAAATTAAATATCTGGAGTGACCTGCACTCTACTTTCTTTTACAGAATTTTCACTTGAGTTATATACAGGGCCGCCGAGAGAAGTTTCGGGCCCTCCCTGTCTGTAACATTATGTTTTTCCTTCGGCTCCGGGCCCCTTGGTAGAGGTAGGGCCCTGGGTAATTTGCATCCCCTGTAACCGGCTTTCGTCAACCCAGGATATATATATATATATATATATATATATATATATATATATATATATATATATCCAGGGCTGACGAAAGCCGGGTGCAGGGGATGAAATTACCCAGGGCCCTACCTCTATCAAGGGTTCGCCCCCCGTATATTATAATATAAAAATTGGAATAACATTACGTAAATACGAGTATTACATATAAATATAGATGTGTGCGCCCCTACATTTTTTCCTGGTCCTTGCTGGCTCAAGCACAATGACTAAGTTCCTCCTCCCATTTCTTGAAGCGCGCGCAACCTAAGTTCTATGTTCAAATTTCAAGATGTAAAAATATAGTAAATAACGAATCAAATTATGTATTAAATTTTAATATCACTTAACAATTGGAAATATAAATACGTGGTTTTCATTGTTTTCTAATCATGTGGCTCTGTCAGCTTGACAGAGCTAAACAGTATCCTGTCACTGATTGTCGTTCATCACCGTCGCTTGCCCAATCAGCACCACAATAGCCCGAAATGCTAGTATTTTCGTTCTTAGAAAATTCCAATTATGAGTTTGAAGTTTTCCACAGATATCAAAATATTCATTTAACAGTAATCCAAAGAGCTTTTCCGATATTGTTATTAAAACAGCTGTCTTGATTCTTGCGCAGCGTACATATAAAAAACATTTTTTTCATCCCTGTAACTCCTTTATTTCGCTCTCTACACCCTTTTCCGTAGGCCATGTTTAAAAAACGGGGGCACGGTTCCCAGAATTTCTCCGAGCTGGTTTAAATGAAACAAAAAAGCGAAACGGATTTTTTATGTCAAGTTAATGTGTCGCGTCGTTTTTGTTATACAAATGCATAAAATGTCAATGTTTCGTCTTATTTTTTCGTATTCATTTGTGTTAAAAAAGAAATAGAAAAAATTAAAATTTGTGGAAAAATGTCCGTCAAACGATGACAAATTTTATAAGCTACAAGGGGGAAATAAATCAAAACGATTGGATAAACCGTTCATCTTTGCGGCGGTTTATGTTTGTCCGGTCTATCGGTTCGAAATGTACCGACATTTTTTAATAACCGCAAACTTTTACGCGTGCTCATCGCGATGCGTGTCTGAATTTCACTGATAGATAACCTCAAAACAAAGCAAACAGCGCCAACTGGAGAGCGCGCGTAGGTAGCGCTCGGAGGTTGCTCGACCTAAACCGCTGTAAGTTTTGTAATCATTCGAATTTCGATAAACGGCTTCAAAAATCGAATTCTTAAATAGTTATTGTAAAAGAATATGTAAAAAAAATATTTTTTGAAAACTCAAAAGGTAAATGTCCCCTTAATATGGTATATTATTTATCTCAGCTTGTTTAATTCCGTTTTTCGGTGACATGTCTTACGCCAATTTTTTGTTTTTGGTCAAAGGGGACCTGTGGTGCAACCATGCCGTATTGATACTAGGTATTGCATTGACAACCGTAGCAACTTATTTTTGTCAATGCAATACCCATTTGAAACTATGCCTTATTGACTGCTACTGATTGATAAGTAGTTCGGGTAATTTCGGCAAACATTGTTATTTGTAAAGACATTTATAAAAACATTAGCCAATTTTGTAATTTTTGGCAGAGTAAAACGCTCTTATTTGACAGTTACTTTTGTTTATATAATATCAAGAGATCATCAACGTAAACTACGTGCAACTAATTTTTTTTTCCGATTTTTTAGTTAATTATAAGGATCAACTTCTGATCTTGTTAAAGCAATATTCTTCAATGCAGTGTCCAGTTTTATGTTCTACATTCTGCTGGCTTGTTTTAGTCCATCAATGCCTTTTGTAAAAGACTTGTTCTCACGGAAACCTTCTGCTTGCAGCATATATATATCTCTTAACCGCTGTTCTTCAAGGTCATTTGTAATTACCTTGAAGAACAGCAGCTACTGCATCCATTTGGTCTATATCTAAATCATATTTTGCTGTTAGGACAATTAATAGTCGAATGAAACTTTCGGTAGATTCGTGGTTGGTAAATTCAATTCAGACTGAATCACGTAAGTCTACAAGAATCTCGATTTGCGTCTGTCGGAAAATAATAATGATTAGTATCTTCATCCTTACGTTCCTCTTTTCGCAGATTTTTTTTGAAAACGACTGCCGCTCAATTTTTTCTTTTCAATTGGAAATAATCGGTATAATTTCGTTTCTTCATAATATTACTTCATAATGCATTCTTCAGATATCGGATCAGGCTTTTTTCGTTTTTGTTTTGTAATATGTACTATTGGTTAACTTCAAAATACCCTTCTGGTTTTCTACCCGACCTGTGTGCCGCCTCGCTGCCGCCGTTGTAATTTTTGACACGCCGCTGACGTCATATTTTGAGCGGCGGCGCATTTCTATAACTGAAGTTTTGCAACACTCATACTTGCCCTGAAATCCAGATTCTGGTATAAGGTCCGACAGACGGAACTTTTTCTAAACAGTGGCGAATTTTGTATGTTGAAACTTGTACTAGTCGAGCGCAGTCAATCGGTAATCATTTACTTTGTAATAAACTTGTTTTACGCATTATGAACACTGTTTGTTTGGCATATATATATTTCTAGTGAAAACTACGTTTACGAAAGTCGAGAGCAGGCTACACAACTTTTATTTTTGTAAACTGACGTTCTAAATGCGGTTAAAAGTAATTAACTTGTGATTAAAATCTCGCCGCCGCTATATTATACTCGTCGGCGCACAGGTCTATACCCGACTATACTTCTGGAGGTTGATTCTAACACTTTTCATCTTCATACGGTGCGAGACTTCTCTAACCTCAAACTCAAAATATAATATGACAAATCACTAATTTCACACTGCTATAAAAGTCATCACCCGTTTATCACCACCTTGGCTTAAGTGAAAAGTTTCTTACCAAAATAGACGTTAAATGAAACTACCAAAGAAATCTACTAGTTCACTTCTCACCTCGGGTGAAAATGAGGTGATATATTGTGTTAGAATCACTCTCCGGGGCCCGCATTCTGAGAGTTGTATCACGGTGATATATATATATATATATATATATATGTATATCACAAATAGGGTGCTGCCACCTATTGGTTCTTTGTTGAAGCAATATATGACGTCATGATTTTTGATATCCGTAACACCACCTCTGGTAGTGTTATATTTATATCACACAAATATACATATTCCCGTGCGTGGTTATATTAATTGTTAAAAAATAGTTGCAGTAGTTTCCCTTCAATGCAGAGCAATTTGCCTTTGGCAAAATCTTTATCGTCATCCATAAAATTAATGATTATACCTTTTCGAGCGGATGTTAGTTTATCAATCCGCTTGGGAGGTAAATTTATTTTCCAATAATAAAACTACAAAACTAAAATAAACCAAACGTAAACAAACTATCAAACTACCAACTTCAATTTGATTAATCTAAACCATAAAATTTGAAAAGAAGCCAAGTTATCAACAGAGACATATTCTAAGAATATATTACCATCTAGAGGTGATATCTCTCAGAATAGAGCTCCTGGTGTTTTCTCTGCTAATACATGTGTGGGCGATCTGCTTCGGCCCAAAATTTATTCGATAGATAAGCATCGAAAAGCATAAAATGTGTTGTTTCTACTATAGTTCGATTCTTTCGTTCAGCCACACCGTTTTGTTCTGGCGTGCGGTGGTTTTATGGTGCAACCTGGTATTTGCGCAAATAACTGTTGATTACAGTACTCAGTACCATTGTAAATGCGACGAATGTTTTGAAATTTTAAAACTTTGGTTTTAGATTCCAAAAGATAAATTAATACTTTTCTTGAAAAATCATCTATAATATGAGAAAATATCATCAGGCAAAATGTACTAATAGGCATGTGACAAGTTTTTGCTATTAAGAAAATGACATAAGCATATTAATTGTGTAGCCTTATATATCATATCTTATGACTCACACTCTACCTGCTGAAGCCGTTCTAACAGCATATATCCGTAACTACGCGTTGCGATTATTATTAAGCGGGTTAAAAGAACCTATCGGACAACTTATGCGTGCAAAGAACCCGCAGGATCTTAATAGTGCGTTAAATATGTTAACTAATAACGACTTTTAATTCGAAACCGCAAAAAAGCCAATAAAAAATATTACATCTAACTTCACAAAATTAAATCAAAAACCTAATTATGAAACTAACAGAGTAATGCCAACTAAACCGCTACAGATTAAGTTATTTAATCTTGCTGAAATTAATCATGATTTAGAATATGAACGTAACGACGACACAGAACCACAAATAGAATTCCTGAACGAATGCGAAAATTCAGATGACACACAAAATTCCGACGAACATTTTTTATACGAAATGGCCTGGGAAACCAACATTCATCAAAATTCGAACTAATGAACTTAACTAACAATCAGAGTATACTTCCATTTTTACTGTTCCTGAACACAATTTGAAAGTCCTACTAGACACTGGTAGCAAAAAATCATTTATCAACCCTAAAATCACCAGTAAATATTTCTCAAACTCCATTTCAAATTTTAACCGCTCATGGCACTTCTACAGAAAAATTCAGCACAACCGTTCCCACATCTAAAATCTTTAATTTAAAAAAACAAAATAAACTTAAAATACCACTTGTTTAATTTTCACGGTAAATTTGATTTATTATTAGGCATGGATAATTTAAAAAAAACTAAAAATAATTATCGATATAAACAATGATTTAATAATTACTCCCAGCTGCAAAGTTAAAATTTAATATCATGATCTCAATACTAAAGCAGAAATTAAAATCGTAGAAATAAACAATTTTACACTAGAACCAAAATTTTAAGCCACTAAAAAAAATTGACAAATACGTCTCGTATTCTAGCCCTAACTTTAATCTATTACAACAACAAAAAATTAAATTAGAATTATCTAAAATACGCACGGAGCATTAGAACCCCGAAGAAAAACCATTATCTCAAGATTAATTAAAGACTACTCTAATATATTTCACATTGAAAATAGAAAAAAAAAAGAACTTTTACAAACCAAAATATTCCATTCGAACTAACGATGAAATCCCTATATATACCAAATCGTATCGGTACCCAAACATACACAAAAAGAGGTTAAATACCAAATTCAAAATATGTTAGAACAAAATATAATAAGACCATATAATTCACCATGGCCCTCTCCCATCTGGATCGTGCCTAAAAAACTAGATGCATCGGGTAAACACCAATGACGGATAGTCATCGACTATCGTAAACTGAACGACAACTATAGGAGACATGTACCTGTTACCTAACATAACTGACCTACTAGACAAACTCGGACGTTGTCAATACTATACGACACTCGACTTAGCATCGGAATTCCACCAAATCGAATTGAATCAGGATGACATACAAAATACCGCCTTTAACTTAAGGGGAACATTACGAGTTTCTTCGCATGCCCTTCGGACTGAAAAATGCACCAGCTACACTTCAACGGGTTATGGACAATATCTTAAGAGGGTTAACGAATGATAAATGCCTTGTATATCTAGATGACATCATAATTTTTAGTACCAGTTTACAAGAACACATAATTAATCTAAAACTAGTCTTTGACCGACTCTGAAATTCAAACTTTAAAATACAACTAGATAAGTCAGAATTCTCAAAAAGAAAAGAAGTAGAATACCTGGGTCACATAGTCACACCTGATGCCGTAAAGCCAAACACTAACAAAATCATTGCTATACAAAAAGAATCCTATCCCGAAAACTCATAAACAAACCTGCTAATAAATGAACTGTTACTGCAATACCCTGATTTCTCGAAACAATTTAATGTAACATGTGATGCAAGTAAGGTTGCGATAGGAGCTATCTTATCTCAAGGCAGTACTGGCAACGACCTACCGGTTGCTTACGCTAGCAGAACGTTAAATGAGACGGAAATAAAATACTGGACGATCGAAAGAGAATTACTTGCGATCGTATTGGCGACTAAATATTTTAGACATTACCTGTTCGGGCGAACTTACAAAATTTATACAGACCATATGCCACTTCAATGGCTAATGTCATTACAAGAATGCAATTCAAAACTAATTAGATGGTGACTAAAACTTGAAGAGTACGACTATGACCTTGTTTACAAAAAAGGTAAATTAAATACGAACGCCGATGCTCTAAGCCGTATTCCATATAAAGACAACATAATTCAAAATCAAAATTCAATAACAAAAAAAAAAAAAAACCCCAGTCACCATTAGCAGTATATCAAAACTACTTAAACTATAAGCAAACAGAAATTTTTAATAACGACTATAAAATATTTGAAATAGAAGGTAATTTATTTGATGCACCTTCGAATAATAGTTTAGCTCACTGCGTTAGCAAAGACTTAAAAATGTCAAATGGCATCGCGAAACAATTCGTTGAACATTTCAAAAATGTAGATAAATTAAGCAATCAAAATCCCAAACTTCATAACTTAGTATATTTAAATGATAAGGAAAGATTTATAATCTACCTAATTACAAAAGATAAATATTTTGAAAGGCCATCTAAACAAGACATATTTTATACCTTGTTAAATTTAAAAGCTTTTTGCCTTAAAAACAATACATAACCTGATGAAAATAAATGATCAACTACACACGTTAAAAATAAGGTAAACTGGTTTTATTCGGAAAATAAAGAAAGATACTTTTTATTTAGTTGTCAATAACAAAAACATGTAAACAAACAATAACAAAAGAACAATAATAGATTACTCGATCTAGACCTAGTAATACTTGTGTTTACATCTGCGACAAGCGCTTTCCAACACACAATCAGAGAAAAGGAACCAATGAGACTCATTCCCTCTGATTTGTGCGGACCCATGCGAACTACGACGCCAAGCGGAAACAAATATTACCTGACAATCATCGACGACCATTCGCGTTTTACCGTGGTAAGACTGGTTAAGTTCAAGGATGAGGTGTCAGGCGTTGTACAGGAATATATTGTACAGATGGCAACAAGATTTGGCAGGAAGTCCATTTCCATTCGCACAGATAATGGCAAAGAGTATGTTTCTCAGAAACTGACGAATTTCCTGAAGAAAGAAGGAATACAACACCAACTCACTGTTCCTTATACTCCGCAACAAAATGGAATGGCGGAATGGAAAAATAGATCACTAACTGAATCTGCAAAATGCATGCTGTTGCACGCTGGACTTGACAATCGCTTCTGGGGAGAAGCAATTCTGACAGCAGCGTATTTGCAGAACCGCTTAACAAGCATAAGCGTCGACAAAACTCCAGTCGAACTATTTACAGGTGTGAAACCAGATCTGAGACACATTCGAGTGTTTGGTTCAAAAATTTTTTCGCTTGTACCCCAACAAAAACGAAGGAAGTGGGACGACAAGGCAGAAGAAGGCGTCCTGATAGGGTACGACAGTAATACCAAAGGCTACAGAATTTTGAACCCGAAAACAGCCAAAGTTTGGATCAGCAGATCGGTACGCATCATCGAAGAAAGTACCGAAAATCCAGTTTTTGTAGGCAGTACTCCGACTGAAGGGGTAATCGACTATTCTACAGCGACAATGGAGAGTACTTCAATCGTGATGCGTGCGGTCGAAGATGATGCGCAAAATTCCAATGATGAAGAAGTAACTGTTCCGGTTGCAGAAGATTCAGGAAACAGTTCAGCAAAGGAGCATGTCAGCGAACCAGCGACTACTCAAGTACCAGAAATTAGAGTATCAAAACAAGAATGTTCCTCCAACAAAACTGATGTACAAGGTTCATGCGGATCATGTCAGACAACCGACGTCGTGGAACGAAATGTTGGAGATGACACATCGTGAACAAAAATTGTGGATTGATGCAGCAGAAAAGGAAATGCTTTCTTTCGATCAACATCAAGTATGGGAATTAGTAGAACTACCGCCGGGAAAGAAATCTATTTCTTGCAAGTGTATGTTGAAAGCGAAGTTGGACGGGAATGGTTATATCCATTCTTATAAGGCTCGCTTGGTAGCCAGAGGTTTTTCGCAGCGATTCGGAGAGGATTAGCCTGGGGACAGGACTGATCGAAAGTCTACAAGTGGATATGTTTTCTTGCTTGGAGAAGGAGCAGTAGCCTGGTCAACGAGGAAGCAAGCGTCAGTTGCCATGTCTTCCACCGAGGCGGAGTACATCGCTGCGTCGTTTGCTGCTAGGGAGTTGTTGTGGATCAGACAACTTCTCGTGGATATGTGTATACCAGTTGATGACCCAACAACCATGTACGTAGATAACCAAGGGTGTATTCGATTAATTGAATCGAGTAACTCTGGAGCTCGAACCAAGCATATTGATGTATGCTATCATCAACTTCGAGATCTGCGTGAGAAGAGGATCATCGATGTGCTGTACTGTCCATCTAGCGAAATGTTAGCTGATTTATTTACCAAGCCGCTAGCAAAAGAACCATTTCGAAAGATGTTAAATTTACTTCGACTCCAATGATAAGAACCTACGACAGCGAGAAGGGGTGTTCGAAAGCGCTTGTCGCAGATGTAAACACAAGTATTACTACGTCTAGATCGAGTAATCTATGATTGTTCTTTTGTTATTGTTTGTTTACATGTTTTGTAATTGACAACTAAATAAAAAGTATCTTTCTTTATTTTCCGAATAAAAACCAGTTTACCTTATTTTACGTGTGTAGTTGATCATTTATTTTCATCAGTTACAATATATTTTTGAAAACAAAGTAATAATTACGGTTTTCAAATATCCTTATTCCGAAACCCTGATTTCCTGATAACGTAGACGATATCTTTAAATATATGAACAAATTCAATCAAACATTAAACATTAGAAAATAAAAATATAAATAATCAATCACTCATAGTTGAAACTGACCACAATAACAAAAACATTAACGATAACACTGATAGCGATGTGAAAATACATTCAAATGTAGAAAGTCTAATAACTGACATCCCTATAGTTGAATGTCCAATCAATTTCGGAAAGAATCAGATAATCATTTCCGAAGTAGAATTCAACCCCAATAACCAATTATCTTAAAACTGCATAACATAAAACAAAGATTTATAGTACAATTTCCTAAAATAAATTACGAACGTGAAATGATAAAATTTATTAAAGAAAATATAATGCCAAACGTAAAGTACTGTCTTTACTTTGAAACTAAGTAGAATTATTCAACAATACTTTAAGAATTCACAAACTAAATTTATTAAATGTACTCAGAAACTAGAAGACGTCATTGACGAAAACGAAATTATAGAAATTATTAAAACATATCATGAATGTAAAACAAAACCACAGAGGACTAGACGATACTGAAACACGAATCAAACAAACTTACTATTGGCCGAAATTAAGTACTGTGAAATATGTCAAACCACAAAATATGATAGGCGACCATTAAACTTAAAATACAATATTACACCCACAGCAACAAAACCTTTCGAAACCTTTCTGCACATTGATAGTATCACCTCAGAAAGCATCAAATTTCTTACGATCATGCACAGACATATAAATTAAACTCAACACAGAGCATAGAGGTAGTAAACAACCTAATAAAATTTTTCACTCATCACTCCATCCTTACACAAATTATTTCCGGCAATGGATTGGAATTCAAAAATTCATTAGTCAAATAATTGCACAAAATAGAAATACATTTCATCTCCTTCCATCACCCCGAATCAAATGGCATGATCGAAAGATTCTATTCTACCCTTATAGAACACATTAGACTTTTTAACAGTCAACCTGAATATAATAGGGAACCCATAGAATCTAAAGTTAATAACGCATTACTAGCGTACAATAATAGCATACACTCTGCGACTAAATTAAAGCCATGTGAAATAATCTCCGGGCACTTAGAAAAGAAATCCTCATTTAACATCGGAATCAATAAGCAATTAATCAATAATTATATTTTAAAACACAAAGACAAAATTAAGTTGTTGTATAAAAATTTAAACGAAAATCTAGAGGAAAATAAAGAGAAAACCATTAATAAATTAAATAAAACAAAGGAAGAATTACCACAAATTCCCAACAAAATTTACGTTAAAAATAAACAGAAACAGCGAAAAACTAGAAATAAATATAATGTAGAAGAACTCAAAACTATTGATAAAATACGAAAAACTGCTAAAATTAGAACAAGACACTGTAACACTGCAGAAAACATTCACCTCTCCAATATAAAACGACCTATAAAAGAAACTTATAACCTTAAAAACCTTCCAAAACTAAACACACTTCCATATACTATTACAACTTAAAACCACTCCTTAAAGAATTTAACACACATTATGAAAATCTAAATTCCAACACCTTTGATAATAAAATATATTCCAATGAACTAGTGAATTATAATAAAATTGTTAAATTCATACAACAAAATGTTGACGAGAAACTATAACACATAATGATTCACACAAAAAATTCTAGAAGCAAAAGATGACTTATTGATGGATTCGGTTCGATTATTAAAATGATTACTGGAAATTTAGATGCAACAGATGGTTAAAAATACGATAAACTCTTAAAACATATGAAAGAAAACCAATTTAAACTAGAAAACCAATTAAAAGTAACATATTCTGTAAATAACGAAATTATAAAAAAATTAACAACACCGTACAGGACATACAACATAATGAGATCATTTTAAAATCTCGAATTTTACAACTTAATAAAATGGTTAAAACCAACACTAAATTAAACAAGATTTGGTACGCATAAAACGCACCAACGCGCAGAGCTCGCCTTTAGTTAAAATTTGCAATAATCATTCCGGAAACAAAATATCTAATAAAAGCAGATGACAATGAAATTAAGCCTCTGATTGACAAATGTAATACTGAAAGTAAATATTATCAATGCTCTAATCCACTTCTAAACCACAATACTGCAATATGTGAATAACAAATACTATCACAAGAAAATTCCAACCAATGCAAATATACTAAATTAAAATTCTTAAAAAGCCATATTGAAATTATCGCCGAAAACAATCGCTACTTTGGAATATTTCCAACGGAAGAATACATTAGAATTACATGCCCTCAAGGAACAGACATCAAATCAATTCAAGGAATATACCTAATGAGTGAAGATAATTGTGCAATATATTTCAAAAACAAAAAACTAAATTTTCAAGATCAAACATACGGCGAACCACTTATGTTACCTAAATTAAACTTTAAATTAAATAATAGTAAAATCAGTGACCTTGCTATACCATTAAAAACTTTGAAAATCGACAAAATCCCAATTAGCCCTATACAGTAGCGATCGAACCGTTGACACAAGCCAACGTATGAAATTATCGTTAAAACTAGTCCTGACCAAAACAACACATATCGTGCGTGTATAAAAATACTTATATACAGTGTAGTCATAAACAAAAATACAACATAAAATTGTGATAAACAAGTTCAACGCCTGCAGGGCTTCTCTATGAGAGAAAACCTGCAGTACTATCTAAAAGAAAATATGTTTTCTAACCAAAGCATGAGCGCGGATACACCAATGGAGGCCAACGAGAGCGACAGCAACACGGACGAAGACGAATCAAATGAGGCAGGTAAACGAACAGCCCAATCATAATTGACAAACTGCGGAAAAAAGAAACCCCATTTCAGATCCCAACATCAAACAGATTCTAAATATTAACCCCTAAAGACTCTGATCCAGGCACGAGCCAAACCCAAACTCAAAATAATGTACAAGAGCAAAAAGTGCCTCCAATATTCCTAAACGAAATAAACAATTACCAGAATATACTCGCGGACCTTAAAAAATTTGCAAAAAATAAATTTACAACCAAGCAAATGGACAACAAGTGTACCAAAATCATGTTCACAAGCATTATGCATTATAGAACACTGACTGCATACTATGATTCACAAAACACACAATTTTATACATTCAGTATACCTGATGACAATATAATAACTGTAATAGCTCGTAGCTTACCTAGATCTTTAAC
Organism: Leistus spinibarbis; assembly: GCA_933228885.1. Classification (NCBI taxonomy): domain Eukaryota; kingdom Metazoa; phylum Arthropoda; class Insecta; order Coleoptera; family Carabidae; genus Leistus; species Leistus spinibarbis. Next base: position 8,627,587 of record OW121793.1, read on the forward strand.
CGAAGCAGAAATCAAGAATGATCTAACAAACTCTTTTCCTGTTATTAAAGTAACAAGACTATTTAATAAAGACAAAAATCCTATGCCACTGTGTGAAATTAAACTTGTCAAAAATGAAAAAGCAATGAAAATCTTTCAATTACAACACTTACTACATGCTATAATAACCATTGAATCAAAACAACATCAAACCATACATCCAAACTATAAAATCCTTCGTCACATCCTTAAGCTCATTATTATTTTAAACAAAATTGGCAGGCTTCAACCTACCTCAATTAAATATAGTTAACTGGAATTCCGACGGTATTAAAGCAAAAAGGACAACCTTCATCGACTTTCTGCAAAGACACCACGTACACATAGACTGTGTCTTCGAAACACACCTTATAGTCTCGGAAAATTTTAAAATTAAGTGGTTTCCAAATATATAGATCAGACAAGGAGGCTCCCAATTGCTTGAGGCGGAGTAGCAATCATAATAAAAAAAAAACAGAATCAAACACCACGAAATACTACTATCACCACTAATCAATCTTGAAGGGATACAAATAGAAATTGGATTAATTAACAATAAAAAACTGACTAATACTACTGACATCGACAATGCAACATTAATAAATGCCAACCAAGCAGCACAGGTGTGCCGAACAAAACATAAGAACAACAACACGACACCAAACGATGTTTTAAACATTATCACAGAAAAATATCGAGTTCGTCGCTTATGGCAAAGAACTGATAGAGTGTATATAACTGAATTAAACAGACTTACCCATCTCGTAAGAAATCAACTGGAAGAGGCACACATAAACTCCTATAAGACATACTTATCCAATATTAATCCAAACGACAGAACTTTGTGGCAAGCAACCAAAAGAATACTTCGATACCAAACAACAATCCCACCTCTTACCGCAAATAACATCACATATTGCAGCGACGAACAAAAAAATACCGTTTTCGCAGATTACTACGAATCTATTTTCTCCATTACCTCTCCACAAAACAATGAAGACGACAACGAAGATATTCCAATACATCCTGAACTTCCAATCATCACAACAATTCTTAAACCAACTTCACCCTCTGAACTTAAAAAATATCCCTAATAGAAAAGCACCTGGTCATGATCAAATCACAAATACTCTACTAAAGCACATCCCACGCAAAGGCCTAGCATACCTCGCAACAATCATGAATTCCTGTCTATTCCAAGGATATTTTCCCACAACGTGGAAGCACGCTACAATAATTATCTTCAATAAGCCAGGATAGGATAAAAAACTGGTAACTAGCTATAGACCAATCAGCCTTCTATCGAGTCTTTCCCAAATTTTAGAAAAAGTAATAATTGGTCGACTCGAATTATTCCTAGAAGATCAAAATATTCTACCTGCTATGCAATTCGGATTTCGCGCACACCACTCCACAATCATCAGCTACTAAGACTTTCCGAGACCATAATAACGGGTCTTGAAGAGAAATAACACACTACAATCTGTTTCCTAGACATAGCACAAGCCTTTGATCGTGTTTGGCATGAAGGACTCGTGCAGGACTTGTGTAGGAACACAAGGCAAAAACACTACCAACAATACTATACAAAATTCTGGAATCCTTCATAACTACAAGAACATTCAAAATTAAAATAAGCACCACTAACTCATCATCCAGAAATATCGAAGCCAACGTTCCACAAGGATCAGTCTTAAGATCTCTATTCTTTAACATATACCGAACGGAACAATGGTTGCAATGTTCGCCGACGACACAGTAACTATCACACAAAATAGTGACATAAATGTTGCAAGAGATAATTTACAAGAGGCAGTAGACAACATCAACGCCTGGCTCAAAAAATGGCGGCTAACTGAATACCACTAAATGCGAAGCAAAGATTTTTTCACTGAAAAAACCAGCAGATCCAGATAATATAATCATAAACAACACCAATGTTCAATGGATTCCACATAACTCCTCTGTTGGATGTCTTGGAGTGCACTTCGACAAACGGCTAACCTGGAAAATGAATGTCAAACAAAAGCTAAAAGATGCAATATCGCACCTTGGTATGCTCTATCCCATCATTAATTGAAAATCATCGCTTAAACCAGAACTCACTAAACTGATATATACATCCACCTTACACCCAATTATCACATACGCATGCCAGATCTGGGGAACAGCCTCTATAACCAATCTGAAAAAAATCCAAATATACCAAAATAAAATCCTAAGAATTGCTCATAACGCTCCATGGTATATACGCAACAAGCAACTCCACAGAGAACTGGGACTAAATACAATCAACGAACATATAATGAAAATTTCCAAGAAAATTTTCACCACACTACAAGAATGCTCTGGAGCCGAATACTATCAATTCGGCAGACGTTCCACTGGAACTAAACTTCGAAGACGATTACCGCAGGACCTGCTACTATCATCTGAATCCGAAGATGACGTCGGAGAAGAGGAATAAACGGTGATACTAATACAAAGTGCCCTAAAACCTGCGAGTGAGTTTTAGTGCAAAATAACACCTACGATACAGGGGGATGTCCACATCGACCCCAATAACGCCACAATAAAGACAAAAATGCCATGTAAAACATTATTTTTGTTGGTCTGGTAACATACAATAATAATAATAATAAAAATTAGCCCTATAATGATTGTTACAAAGAAATCAACAAACATTCACATTCCAAATGTGTGGACAATATTACTATATTTAACAATTATAGTGATCGGTTTATATTTCCGGATTAAGAAAATAAAAACATTCAAACAAAAACCAAATATTCTATCAACTCAAGAAAGAAGTATCCAACTACCAGAGGGGGCTTCATTCTGAGGATGGAGGAGTTATATGACAGAATCCGCTGACATACATTCTTGCCATAGACCTACATATGTTACTTTATCCATTAGATATATGAATACGTTGTGAACACATAACATGTAGACTAGTTTAGTTTAGATGCAGACTTCGCTTTTGTAACAGCAATTATGCTGATATATTAATATTGTACTATTATATAAAATAAATCGTTTTTTAAAAACAACCTTCGTTAAAATAATAAATTAACTTAATATACATATATATATATATATATATATATATATATATATATATATATATATATATATATATATAAAATCCAAACAATCTGTTAAACTAACCAATACTCTACAGGAATACTCCGAAATATCATTTATCTAATTGAATCTATTTTGTTTTCCTGGCAAAATATTGACAGGTGCAGATGCTCCGATTTATTAAGATACATGCGAATCAATGGCAACGTAAACAAGATATATATATAATTCTCCGTAGTAGATTTCTCGTAAATGGTACATTCAATAAAGAAAATTTTCAAGTCGTGCGAAATATTCATATCTTTCATTATAACTTTTGATTCGTTTTTGTCTATTTATCAATGTAGACATTAAATTTTTATAAACGGCTTTATGTTAAAATACAATTGCTCGAGCCATTAAAGATAATTATTTTAAAATATAAAATATTTTAGCCCACCAATAAATATACAAATGTCTCAAGGTTGTTGGATTGTTTTTTGAGTAAACACAGAATATCAATTAATAAGCCATAATGTAATGGTTAAGACTCTCGTCTTTCACCCTGGGGGTAGGGAGTTCGATTCCCGTCTATGCCAATTTGCATTATAAAAAAAGCGTTCTGCATAAACAAACATAAATACATACATACACATACATCTGGGTTATATACCGATTAAGGCCGTATTTTTTTTTTTGAAAATTGAACTACGTTTTTATATCATAAAAGTACAAATTACATCCAATTTTCGTAAAGATCTAATGATTTTTAGCTCGCCGTACGTAGTACCGAAGAAGCTAAAGCATTCGGTCGTGTGTCTGTAGCATTCTCGGATCAAAAAATTTCATTAAGAAAAAGTGTTCGTCTCGTCGCCCTGATTCCGAAAATGTATATAACTTATATACTTGGATGTTAGTCGTCGCTCGCTCGTAAGACCAAATTTGTGCCCTCTACTCCACTGAAGGTACCGGAGCGATTCACTCCAAATTTGGTACACATATTATTTGGAATCCAATTAGAATCCGCTCGCAGTTTAAATCCAATCGCCCGTATACTTCCCGAGTTATAGGGCCCCAAAATTTGGAGCCCCCTTAATACTGCCCTTATAAAAATAATTGAATCACTTAAAAATTTTACTAAAAATTCTAAGATATTTTTTGTTTACAAGATTTTATCATTTTGTTAACCCAAAGCCCGAAAAAAATTATTAAATATTATAATTTTGAATTTTAAAATATGCACTAAATTATTTTTTTATCAATATAATCTAAATTTGGTACACATATTATTTGGCATCCCATTTGAATCCGCTCGCAGTATAAATCCAATCGCCCGTATACTTCCCGAGTTATAGGGCCCCAAAATTTAGAGCCCTCCTTAATACTGCCTTTATAAAAATAATTAATACACTTAAAAATTCTACTAAAAATTCTAAGATATTTTATTTCTACAAGATTTTTTCATTTTGTTAATCCAAAGCCCGAAAAAAATTATTAAATATTATAATTTTGAATTTTAAAGTATGAACTAAATTTTTTTTTATCAATATAATCTAAAATTAAATGTAAGACTTTTTATATCTATAACATTTTTTCAAATTGTTAACCAAAAGGCCATAATAATTAAAAACCACTGCTCGCAACGCATATTTTACCTAAGGGCAGCTCTGCGCGTTGGTGCGTTTTACGCGCACCAAATCTTGTTACGTTAGTTATTGCATTATTAGTAAAAAGAAAAAAACAGGAAGTTTTTGGTTTATTGAGATTAGTATGCATTTTTAATGTAACAAAACCTATGTGGGAAGCCCCAGTCCGATTTTACTGATTTTTTATTTTCAACTAATTTTCGAATATAAAAAGATATAAACCCAAAAAATCCAAATTCCCGATTGCTTCGCTTTTCTTAACTTTTTTTTTTACTAATTTCCCTCTACTAAATGAATGGAAACGGAATTTAATTTTAATAAACTAAACATGTAATTTTTTTATTATAGAAACGTGGCGGTTCGGATAACGCATCAACCGATGTAGAAACCACGACATTTTATTTTGAATGTTTAGAGAAACATTTAGCTAAAGCTTTAGATAAATTTGCTCAATTTTTTATCTCACCATTAATGAAGCGAGATGCCATGACACGAGAACGGGAAGCAATTGAATCAGGTTTATTTTTATTTTATAGTTTAATATTAAACAAAATAATAAAATTAATATTTTAGAATTCCAAATGGCTATTCCGTCTGACGCATATCGCAAAGAACAATTACTCGCCTCTTTTGCCCGAGCGGGCACTCCTGTAAATAAATTCCTATGGGGTAATTTGGTAACTTTACGTGATAATGTCAAAGAAGATGTTTTGTATGATGGTGTCCATGAGTTCCGAAAACGGCATTATTCGGCTCATAGGATGACATTAGCTATACAAGCTAGATTGCCCCTAAATTGTTTGGAAGCTTATGTTGTTAATTGTTTTTCCTCTGTTCCAAATAATTCGCTACCCGCCCATGATTTTAAAAGGTTTGATGACAGTATTTTCAATAATCCTGCATTTAATAAAATGTATTATATCAAACCAGTGAAAGATGTTTGCCAGGTTAGTAATTTAAAATTTTCCTCAGTATTAAATATATTCATAAACATATAATTTATTTTAGGTCGATTTAACTTGGTCAATGCCATCATTGTTACATATGTACAAATCCAAACCACATCAATATATTTCTTGGTTATTAGGTCATGAAGGAAAAGGAAGTTTGCTTTCTTATTTACGTGAAAAGTAATTAACTCATCATATATAATAAATATATATAAAAAAACTCCTCGGGTTAAACTGGTCGGTCATTCATTTACATGAATGTTTTACTAAGATAATATTTTTCGTCTTTGCACACATTTCTTGTTTTGTTTTGATTTCTAAGACAAGAAACAAAGAAACTTCTTGTATTGAAAATTTCTGTCTAGTATATTTTTTGTCTTGGAACCAAGACTTGAAATTTCTTCTATCTTGATATTTCGAGAGCTCCTCTGATTATCATACATTCAACAACGTAAAACTAACCAACAAACTTGTGCCTGAAAGCCTGCATAGACAGATAAAGAATGGAGATAACACTTAGCATTATATACAATTTTGTAAGAAATCAAAAAATAGTATTAAATGGCAAGACTCTCCAAATATTTTATGTTGTATTAGTTTAAATTAATTTAAAACATGTGAATCCTCATATTTATTTATAATTAAAAATCAATACTTCATGATTTTTTAAAGATTTCTTGTCAGATTTCTTGAAAAACTGTTTCTTGTTTGGCTCTCGCAAACAAAACAAGTGTTATTCATGAAGTTCGTAAAACACTATTATACATGGGGCCGTGACATAGAGATATATGTTGGAAGCATTTGTATTTATTAGAGAAATATTTTATTTATGGAACAGGTGGTAATTTTAACGTTGCTACTATTGCAATTTTGAGAATTATGAGATGGGTAAATTGAATATCAATAATAGACCAAAAAAATGGTGATGTCAAAAAAGTGGCGACAATTTGAACGTGTAAGCCATGGTTTTCATTTTTTATGAGATTAACACATGGGTAAAGTTTGCATTTTACGATCTTACTAATCCATCCATAACTAAATAGTTTACAATTAAATATTAGCGAAATTGTTATGATGATTCCGAATTGTTCTGAGATAGATGGCATTATCGGTACTATTGAACTGAGTTTTTGATTGGTTACTCATACTAATAATCAATCTGACAATTCGTATATTTTACAATATGTATATGCCATAACGTCAACATTGTTCAATATATATTTGAATATTATATAAAACTAAAAGCTATACAAAAATTACTATTTTTGACAATTTTGACATAATTCATCTTACGAATGCCATCGAATTTAGTATATAGCCAATTTCTGGTAATAACATCATAGTAACATATCTCTTCACCGCTTCGCATCTCTGGTCTCTAGCATGACTGTCTGACTGAATGTATGCGTCACGCTTCAACGGAATAATGCTTCGTTTACGCAAGGCTGTTCCATGCCAAGTTACGCATATGCGCTCCGCCGACAAAAGATGGATATACAGAAAACCTATCTAGTGTTTACGCTAACTTTTCCATAATGCCGCATCAACTGCCGACGCATGGTCGACCGTGAATATTTCAACTTTATGCATACCGCATGGGCGAAGCTTATAACATAGGAACACAGATGGCCAGCCTAGTCTGTGTAATACAGATACCTTTATTATTTTTGTTAATTTATTAGAATAGATTAGAAAAATTGTATTTAAAAAAAATTAAAAGTTTAAATGCAAAAATTCCAAAGAAAACAAGATCAAGGCTGACAGGACAAATTGACGTAGTAAACTGTGAGTGTTCGTGATATAATTACAATTGATAACGTTTCATTTTTAATAGTAGTTCCAGATATTGACGTTAGGGAAGAGCATATAGTTCAATTACATGCCACAAAAATCGCCACGACAAGGTAAAACTTGGTCGGATGCATATAAACGGTTACTTGGTCGTCTTTGCGTTGAAGTTTTGTCGACGAATCGCATATGCGTAACTTGGCATGGAACAGCCATGCGTATACAAAGCATAAGAGATAACAGTTTGTAGGCAAATGCGGAGATAGTGCAGTATGTCCAGATATATTATTTCTTCACTATATTTGCGAAACTATGCATGCATATATATATATATATATATATACATATATATATATATATATATATATATATATATATATATATATATATATATATATATATATATATATATATATACATGTTCCTATTAAGAATCAGAAAGATGCAGATATTTTTTTGGACCATTACTCAAAAAAAGAAAATCATTCACTCGTTGAAATGGTCTTATAAAATTACAAGTTTGGTTTAATTTAACTGAACTAGCTCTTATGTGTAGATCTCGAGATAGCAATGGTGGCAACATTAAAATGAACATCTGTATATGTTGGTCTACTAATTTCAAAAACGGTTTACTTTGACCCGAGGATTGCACGATATTTAAATGAACAGCCCAGTATATGATATGACAAAAATATCACTAACTCTTAACGAAGTGTCGCGCAAACAAACTTGCCAAGTTGCACTCGTCAACTTCACTAAATTCAATTTGTATATAATCACCGAACATAGCTTATTGCGAGAACTGAATACGCAAGCGCAACCTTCATTTAGAGTGGTACATCTTCAAAACTTAAGCTAATGATTGAAATCGCAATCCTATAATTTGCTTTTTTTAATGATTTTATTTACAGATTATGGGCCCTGGTGATATATACTGGTAACGGCGAAACAGGTCTAGAACATAATTCTATGTATGCATTGTTTACTGTTACTTTAGTGTTGACGCCAGAAGGATTACTTCATATATATGAGGTAGGTTATATATAGGGTGCGGACAGTTTCAATTGAAATGTTTTAAAGTAGCATTCAATTACTCTGATGCATATAGTCTAATTTTTACATAATATTTCAATAATTTCAAATTTTCTGTAAAATTTTTTTGAAAAAATGTTTTCAAATAAATGTTGCTAGATATTTCAATATCTATAACTTTTAAGAATTTCTTTTTCTCTCATGTCGTTTTTGATATATTAAATAGGTAGAGACAGATTAAACCTGTACTTCTGATTAAAATATTGTTTCGTCTAAAGGCTGTATTCAGAGCGAACCAATTAGTAATTAGGATTAGAAATTGCAAATAATATTTAAGTTTGTATTATGATAATCAATGCTAACATTTAAAGCAAAAAAGTGAACACAATTTAAAAAAATTGTTGCATGTTATAAAACAAATTGGAATTATTACTTTACTTAAATTAAGCTTAATTACTAATTGTTTTGTTTAAATACACCTTTAAGGTCGCCGACTGATTAAAAAATGATAACAAAGCTAAAATATATTACAATTATGTATACCAAAACTTACTTTGTTTTGTTTTAACGTTTGCGCCGCTTTAGCGAATGATCCCTCTTCAGCGTGTTGTATGGTGTCAGTGTTGGTGGCCGATATTGCCATTTATCTAGTGTACCTAAGCTAACCCTGTCCCCTCCCTCGGTGTTAGTACCAAAACTTACTGCTATATAGCACTGCTTGTCAACGACAAGTTAAGGTTGTAATTTAGAAGAGGTTGGAGAATTGAATATTTTAAATAAGATCATTTAAAATATTAAGGCCGCAAGGACAATTTTCAATTTCCGACAAATTACCATTAAAACTAATTACATAAATATTCATAATGCTAGTAATTATTATATAGTAAAATTTAACAATATATTATATAAAGGCTCTGATAATTCGTCCTTGTACACTAATGTCGACTTTATAGAGAACAAATTAAATTAAATTATATTAAATGAAATGAAATTTAATTTAATTTACAGTCCAAACAACGAATTTATACAACGTTATGTACGCAAGCGCAGTGCGTCTGGTTTGGTAATTAGTTCTTATTGTGGCCACCATAATTCATAACCAGTGTTGCTTATGTTTTCTTAATTTTAAACATTTCGTTTGTTACGAATTTTTATAAATAATGAGGACAATATTAGATGAAATGGTGTTATCAGTATATTATATCAAGTATATTTTTACTTTCTTTTACAAAGTAATAAGTAAGTATAGGGATCCCCAAAAAATCGAACTCGATATTACAACGGATATACACGTTTTCACCTTCCCAGAATCGAGTGTGACTATTTTCGGAATGACGTCTGTGTGTCTGTGAACGCTCTAGAGCCAAAAGTACCGAACGTTAAATTATGAAACTTCAAATTTAAGACATATATACCCTAAATGTGCACCTCCTATTTTTGAAAAGAATATTCGAACCGGAAGTGCATGTCTACTCTATGTATTTTTTTGTTCTATATCCCATATATATCAGAACGGCTGCACTTATGGCAAAAATAGTTATTTTCATAATGAAAGTTATTAATATTTCGCACAACTTTTGATTGAAAAGTTTCTATATATAACTGCTACAGTTACGAGAAAACCGCTATTGAAAATCTCAATATTCTTATTTATATTGTCATGGAAATACATATGTAAGAACTTTTCTTATAGTTATCGTATTACTTATGCTCGAAAAAGAAAAGAGAAATAAACAAAATATAAATAATGTATGTCAAATTGCGCTGTTTAACACAAATAAATGGTCTGAGAAGGTGAACTTTAAAGAATCAACATTTATGTTTCATATTGAAGGAACAATATTTAATAACATAATAAAATATTAAGCTAATTGGTATAATTTCAAGGTATTACTGCGGAGTATGGGTATTTTTTGACAGTTTGTTTGGAATATATATTTCTAATGAAAACTTCGTAAAAGTGCTGTGTTGGCCACAACCGATTTTTACTTTCTTTTACAGAGTAATAAGTATTGTAATCATGAGAAATTTCGAACTCGAGATTTCAGCGGATATACATGTTTTGACCTTCCCTGAATCGAATGTGACTATTTTCGGAATGACGTCTGTCTGTCTGTCTGTCTGTCTGTGTGTGTGTGTGTGTGTCTGAACGCTCTAGGGCCAAAACTGTAGAACGAAAAGTTATGAAACTTCAAATTTAAGACCCTAGATGTGCACCTCCTATTTGTGACAAGAATATTCAAACCGGTAGTGCATGTTTACTCCATACATTTTTTGTTCTATCTCTAATATCACTAGAACGGCTACTCTTACGACAAAAATAGTTATGTTCATAATGAAAAAGATTAATATTTCGCACAAATTTTGTTTGAAAAGTTTCTTCATAAATTGTACCAGTTATGAGATAACTGCTACGAAAAAACTGAAATATTTTATTTACGTTGCCATAGTTATACCTATACTTGTGACAAATTTTTATTTTTAAATTGGATCAATTATGAGTTACATCATTTGTTTCTTGTTAATTGAAAACGAACAATCATTACATTGACAGTTATCTGTATGAATTATGATTTAAAATATTGATTTCTTATTAGAATAAATTGTATCAGGTAAATTAATATAGAAACAATTTATATTATATATTTGCTAACATAATTAAATAACAATTTCAGAGTTTTACTGTGGAGTTTGACAGTTTAAGAGTGAATACGAAGTACTTCAAATACAGATCCATTATAAATTGGTATAATTAGCCAGTTATTATTAAGTTATAGTAATTTAATTTGAATTTTCATTTTATATTGGTCAGCAAAAGATTTTGTTATCACTTAATAATGATAATTATTATCTGCGCCTGTTTTTGCCAGGAAAACAAAATAGACATTTCAGAGTATTCCTGTAGAGTATTGATTAGTTTGACCGTTTGTTTGAGATTATATATATGTATATATATATATATATATATATATATATATATATATATATATATATATATATATATAAATATATATATATATATATAAATATATATATAAATAAATAAATATATATATATATATATATATATATATATATATATATATAAATATAAATATATATATATATATATAAATATATATATATATGTAGACAGTTTGTTTGGGATATATATGTATGTTAATATCTATCTATTGAAAACTACGTAAAAGAAAGTTGAGTGCAGGCCACTCCAGATATTTTACATATATTATTATTATTATCATTAACTATGTAACATAGCAACAGTTACTAGCATATATCATTGCCGTTGCCTAAGATACTTTGGACGACGATTTGTCTTTTCCAACACCCCCTCTCAAAGATATGTCCGGTTTACTCGTTGACATTATATTTGAAATTCCCATCGATTTCATGCATTTAAAATATGTTGGTGCAAATATTTCGTTTGTCAATATATCTGCCATCATATTTTTCTGTTGATAAGTATTGCAAGTCGATCCGTTTTGTATCGGCCGGTTCTCTAATATAATGATAACGGATGTCAATCTGTTTGCTTCGTGAAATATGGGATTCTTCGTCAATTTCTGTGCACTTTGGTTGTCGTTGTAGACGGTGATTTGTTCATCAGGCAAGTCTACATCTTTCAGGAGGTTTCGCAAGTAAATTCCTTCTTTCGCACCCTCTGTCAGAGCCATATACTCTGCTTCAGTTGTGGACAGTGCCACGGTGCGCTGTTTTCGGGCTTCCCAAATCATAGCTGCTCCAGTAAACGTAAAAACGTATCCAGTATACGAGTATGATCTGCGATCATCAATGCCTCCTGCCCAATCAGAATCGACAAATTCTGTGATTTTCTTACCTGTTTGTTTAAAAGTTAGTTCATATCCGATGATACTTTTTAAATAGCGGAGTACACGTTTTACGGCATTCCAGTGTTCTTTCGTGTAGCAAGTGTTGTACTGACTGTATTTGCTTACAGCGTAGGCGATATACGGCCTTGTTGACACTGCTAGATACATCAGTAATCCCACCAAACTTTGATAGGGATATTCTTTTTCATTTGTAATACTTGTTGCGTTTGATTTCATCATCTTTGAATTCGCATCGAGTGGTGTAGCAACGGATTTGCCGTCTTGCATAATGAATCGTTCGAGTATAGAGATATTGGAGATAGAACAAAAAATGCATAGAGTAAACATGTACTGCCGGTTTGAATATTCTTTTCAAAAATAGGAGGTGCACAACTAGACCATCTTAAGTTTGAAGTTTCATAATTTTACGTTCGACAGTTTCGGCTCTAGAGCGTTCACCCACAAACACACACACACACACACAGACGTCACTCCGAAAATAGTCACATTCGATTCAGAGAAGCTCAAAACGTGTATATCCGTTGAAATCTCGAGTTAGATTTTTTTGGTGATCCCTATACTTACTTCGTAGAAAAAAGTAATAATGGAAAAAAATTATTAGACAAACCTATGTACGCTCTTAACAGAGAGATCGCTTTTGCATGAATTTAAAACAAAATAGAGCAATATTATATTAAATAGATTATGGAATTATAAGAAAGTCTATCCAGCCTTTTTATATTTTAATAAGTAAATTGTGATTGTTCTTGCGTTCTTAAATCATTGTTACAGACCGAGACTCAGCTTAGAAACGCCCTTTAAAAATATATAATAATACTTTATGTACGACTTTGTGATGGATAGATTGGGAAATTGATGGGTTTCAATAATTTTCGACTTGTTCGGGAATGCACTAATTTTTGTAATTGTTATTTTGATGTTTAACGTGCTAACCACCGGGTTTGTCACGCACACAATTTGCTCAATATTTTCCACGACTTGTCTATCCATTTTAGTATGAAGGTCACTAATAAAATATCAACACATATCTTCTGATTATATGTACTAAAAATTCTAGTGTATGACACTGCAGATTTTTTAATTCTAGTGGTATGTACCACTTTTTTTTGTGGCAAATACTGCACAGGGGTATAAAAATTATACCATTTATTAAATCTTTTTCTGTTCCTTTACGAGTATGCAGAAATTTGAACCACCGAGGAAGTGGGATTATATTAATTTATCTTTTTTTATGTATACTGTTTCTAAAAAAAAAAAACAAATGTTAAATAACTTTGTTTTATTTTCATGTGTAATACCTGGGCAAATTAATACTGTTTGTATGTGCCTGTAAGAGTTAAGCGATACATTCTGCGACTAGCGTTCACAGAGAACAGACGTGTAAAAACCGCTCTAAAACCAGTTGTACATGCATGTGCGCCATATTAAAAGTGCAAAGAAAGTGAGAACTAAAGTGACAAAAACTGACATAAAGACTAACCGAAAAAAGACTTCGACAAACGAAAAGTGCGATAATGGGGGTAGTAAACTGCTCCTCATCCAAACAATACAAAAAACCAAGAAGAACCTAAAGAAACTAACACTGAAAAAAGTTGATGCGGCTGCTTGGTCCAGTCGCAAACAAGGAACCTACAAAAATGGACCAAGAGCAACCAAAGTCAGACCATGGGAAAGATACACCCAACAACATCAAGAACCCGGGCAAGCGATGTGTTTAACAATAACAACAGAACTAGACAAACGAGACAAAGAAGCACGGACGACGAGGAACACCGGGACTTCAAGCACCCCAAAAGAACCGTCAAACCCAAATCAGCACAAAATGTAAGCTAAACTAACATTCAAAATAAATACAACCCTCTCTCAGACCTTGACTCAGACGACGAAAGAGACCAACAAGATTCTGGAACCACAACTCCTACCCCACAGACTATAATTATACCAGGGACTAGCAAAAACGCTAAGACAGGGACACCATACATCGAAAACTATGTGAAAAAGGGGTTCTACATCAAATACACAAAAAAAAAAAAACAAACTTATACATATAGGACAGACAGGAAAAGAACGCTCTCCTCAAAGAGATGAACGCCGATGTAAAATTTCATTTCTACATATACACAGATAAACAAGACAAGACACACGCGTTCGTACTGAGAGGGCTAGACAGTGACCCGATAAACGAAGAAGTGATGCACGAGCTAATCGACAAAATTAACAAACAAATACACAATTTATTTAAAACGAAGAATACGAAACGACCACTATACCTAATACTCATGAACAACATCGCAAAGATTGCAGATCTTAACCAAAACCGCAGTGTACTCTTCCACACCAAGATCTCGTGGGAGAGACACTACAATAGAAAGATAATAATACAGTGCCATCGCTGCCAACAGTGGGGACATGCAACAGCTAATTGTCGACTAGCTCCAAAGTGCTTGAAATGCGCACAAAACCACATCACAAAGACACCGGACACTCCGGCCACTTGTGCGAACTGCAGTGGCAATCACCCGGCCAACAATATCGCTTGTCCGGTATACCAGCGACTCAAGACGGACAGAGAGCTGAACAGCCACCGCTCCGCCGAGGTTCACGTCAGCAAAAAACTACTGGACCCAACACTCAACAACCAATCGCACCGCACCTACACGACAAATCCTACCTACAAACAACTCACAGTAACACTTAACCCAAAGACGACTTCCTCTCTCTCCCCACCCATCACAACTCTGACCCATACCAACAGGTAACAAATCAAAACACAAATTACAACGAAGGCATTGAACTTGGTGAATTATTCTCCGAAATGGAAAAACTAAATAAAACCCTCAAACTAACAAATATGCTAAGGGCAATAAAGGACCTTAGCCCTTAGCAATGCAAATAAAAAATAATATTTTATTGTATTTTCAAATTTCACAATGTACACATATACAACATCTAGAATACAAAGCACACTAAACATCAGCTCCTGGAACGCCAACGAAATAATGGGCAACGTAGGGGAACTCTTACATTACATACACACTCACAAAATAAACATTATGCTACTAAATGAAACTAGACTCAAACCCACAACAAAGCTTGAAATTAGGCAATACACGATATACAGACACGACGGAGACACAAGGAGCAATGCCGGCGGACGGTGTTGCAATAATTATTAAAAACAACATTTCGCATACACTAATGCAGACGCCTAACACTTCACTCGAAACGCTCAGCATAAAACTCTTAGACAAAACAATATTCACAACAGCATACAACAGACCGCAAAATAACTTTAAGTTTCCCGACATCTCGACATTACTCCGAACGAACAAAACACTTGTGATCGGAGATTTGAATGCGAAGCACACAAACTGGGACTGCAATAGAAATAACACAAATGGCCATACACTGAATACATACATAAATACACATGTAGCCATTATCATGCACCCATACACGTACACTCTCTTCCCAAGCAACGGCAATACCCCTCTACAATAGACATAATCATCAACAAAAGCGTACCCAACATAACCCAGCCGGAATCGATACCTGAGCTTAACTCCGATCACAATCCCATCATTTTTACAATTAACAATCAAGAACTAGAACATCATATAAAACAAATCACCTCATACAAAAACACAAACTGGCAAGCATTTCGAAAAACACTAGACCAACACATAATCATAAACAACAACATAAATACAACAAACGAACTGGACAAACATATATAGACATTCACTGACACAATTACATCAGCCAAACGCAAGCACACAGAAAACATAAAGATACATTCGCACAAAGACAAACTACCACAAAACATACTAGATACAATCAGCGACCGCAACCATACCAGAAAACAATGGCAACGGAACTACGATCCCCAGCTCAATCAACGCATCAACACTTTGAACCCCCAAATCAAAACGCTAATAAGAACTCACAGAAACAACATATGGACTCAAAAACTATCTTCGCTAAGTCCCTTTGACAATTCCTTCTGGAAAATGACCAGAACATTCAAAAAACCTTTCAACCCCATCCCCACACTCACACATAATACCACGACACTTATCACTGACGAAGAGAAAGCCGAGACAATCGCGTGCATGTTCGAAAATATGCACAAGACAGACTCTACTGACACTAACGAACAGAATAACATCATACAACAGACATACATACACCTACATCAATCACACAATACCCACTCTAAAGAACTGGCCAAACTACTCACTTCACCATTAGAGCTATCCCAAATAATAAAAACTTTCCCTAACCGAAAATCCCCAAGTTCAGACCAATTCGAAAACCTCTCAACCAAAGCAATAGTCCAATTCACATACCTAATAAACTCAATTATAAAACTTCGACATATCACCATCGCCTGGAAAACTGCCACCGTCCATCCCATCGCCAAGCCAAATACAGACCTGGCGAAACTCACGGAGAAAGTCATCCTATCCCGACGAAATGAAATAGACCAAAGACTAAAAACTACCCCTGACTGCCAGTTCCGTTTCAGATCGCAGCAGGTAAGTAGAATTGTGACTGACGCAACATTTAACTTCAACAAACAAAAAGTCACTATGATAACCCTATTAGACATAGATAAAGCCTTTGACAAGGTATGGATAATAGGACTCATTCACAAACTAATTAACTTCAACTATCCTCCAATTCTAGTCAAACTCATACACTTCTACCTAACACTCCGTAACTTCCAAGTAAAAATAAACAACAATCTATCCCACCTAAAACCCATAGTGGCAGGCATCCCACAAGGCAGTGTCCTAGGCCCTAAGCTCTTCATCCTATACCTTAGCGACATACCAACCTACCAAACGGCAAACATTTCTTTATTTGCAGATGACACCGCCTTGTACTCCTACTCCATCAGTGCGCAAATCGCAAGCAAACATATACAGATACACATAAACAAACTACAAAAATACTGGGACAAATGGAAAATCAAAATCAACGTGACTAAAACAGAAGCGATACTGACACTACTCATCATCTACAACATAGAAATAGAACCAACAAAAAGTGTGAAATACCTAGGTGTACATCTAAACCACACATCAAGCACACAATTGCAAAAACCCAGCTTGTCATCAGAAACCTTTACTCCCTCCTAGTTAATAACAGTCCAGTCCCCACCAAAAACAAAATCATCATCTACACATCCATCATACGGCCAATCATGACCTATGCAGCCCCAGTCTGGTGCAACGCATCAAACTCCGCATTATTACCCCTTCAGAGACTCCAAAACAAGTATCTTAGACTAGCTGAAACACAAGCTTCCCTACCAAATGCTTCCAATATTCCTAGAAAGCCTTCCACAGCGCCACACGTAACAATTAAGTACACAATAACACTGACTGCACAACACATCACTAAAGCCAACAACAATACAGAACATCATCATACATCACACTAAAATATATGTTTCATCCATCACCAATACAAATGGTTGTAAGTAAGATTTTAACCTAGTTATATTAGTCTATAAGTTTTATGTAAAATAATTTTCATTGTTGAAAATGAGTTTTCATGACGCCTCCTTTCCCATACATAGAACCCGACCACCAAAACATAAATAAATAAAAACTAACACATCTCACTTACAAATGCTTCACGCACACACACACACACACACAACAAAAATCAAACTCAGATATACACCCCCCCTGTGAGTAGGAAAAACCCAGTCATGTGTTCCAACATATACATTGTAATGTAAATAACAAACATAAAAATAAAGATATTTTAAAAAAAGAAGAGTTAAGCGATATAAAAATTACCCTCGTACTTATAGTTTCTGAGATCCCAACTAAATTTGTACGATTAATTCTTAATTTTATTACAGGTTATAGAAGCAGTATTTTCGTATTTAAGTTTACTACAAAAAGTAGGCCCGCAAGAACGAATATATAATGAAATTAAGGCTATTGAAGATACTTCATTTAGATTTCAAGAAGAAGAAATTGCAGTAGATTTTGTTGAAAATTTAGCGGAATCTATGCAATATTATCCTCCGCAAGATTATTTGACCGGCGGTGACCTTTATTTCGAGTATAATCCAAAGGTTTGTGACTAGTAAACTTTTCCAATATTAAAAATGATATCTTATGGTCATTTGCACCATGCATGGTTAACGCTTAACTGTAATTAAGAGCTAACTTATGTGTTCAACTTTATTACGAAGTTTTAAACAACGTTTATCGCGGACAATTTAAATCGTGAATATTGGTGGTGTAACTGCTGTTCATGTTTAACCTAACGTAAATATTAAAAAGTTCGCAATAATTATGATTAGTATTTTACATAATAAACTATTTTCATACGAGTCCTTATATTTATAATAAAAATTTAATTAGATTGATAATTATTTTCATTAATAGTGAAATTTGGTTTTCTTGTTCTTTTATCTTTCGACATCTTTGTCTCCATTTATTAATTATTAAAATGCAAGAAAATATATCTTCGTTTTGTGTTTTAAATTAGAAAATGTCAAACTTATTTATTTTGGTCGCTACTCAAACAATACAAATTTAGTGAATTTACTACGTTCCCTTAAATATAATAGATCTGAATTCCCAAAAATCAAACAATACTGTGATTAACTAATCGATCGTTAGCTCTAAACTACAGTTAGGTGTTAACCTTGCATATAGCCATAGGTCATGGACTTTTGATGTTAACTAACAATAAATAAAACAAAAATTATGCTTCGTTGATAGTTCATTATATACAGGCTGGTGAATCGAAATCGAATACATAGGAATTTACATGATATTTTAACATATGCAAATATTTGCTCCCCAGTACATTTTACAGACAAAGTGCAAACACAAAACTTGTTAAGAATTATAACCTGCGTTCAATAAGCTAAATTTCATTGTTTAAATACATTTAGTATAACACTTATTTAATAAATTAAATATGCAAATTTCATCAAAAATTAATGTGACCACGGAATTTCTTGATACCATATTGTTTTTTATATATCTCATTCATTGAATAATTTTTATAAAATATATTTCCTGTGTGAATTTTTTTGTGTGCCAAATTAGGCGTTATTATAGAAAAGAAAATATAATTTTTTTTTAGTACAAATACATTTTGTAATAATTTTTCAATTAATCCGTTTTTTTTTTTTAAATAAGTGTTATACTAAATGTATTTAATCAATAAAATTAAACTTAATCGACACAATTTAAAATTCTTAACAATTTTTGTACTGTAAAATGTACTGGGGAGATTATATTTGCATATGCTAAACAGCATGTAAATTTCTATGTACTCGCTTTCGATTCACCATCCTGTATATAGTATAATTAATTTGATGAAAATGTATGCAAGCCAAGATAAATATAATACTGGTCGAAATACCAATGCTTGAGCTCGAAATCGGGACTGTCCCGTTCCGCAATTTACAAGTATTTTGAGCTTGAAGGTTAAAAAAGAATTTATAATAATCTAGAAATTTAAAATGTTGTTTATTGATTGATTGTTGAATGATTACAACAATAAATTTTATACTCTAACAATTGCTATCGTTTTCATTATTATATTTATTGTGATTGTTGCCGGTACTTGTTTGTTTTAATTTAGTTAAGTAAAAATTTTTGATAGATTACATTGTTTATAATACCGGCCTTTATACTACAATTATTTCTATTTTTACAAACTATTTCATATATATTCACTTAGTTATTGATTTATCACAAACTCATTAACAATATCTATTCTAATGAAAATTTCTATTTGTACGCGACCACTATTTAATTCTTACTATGTTTCTGGAGTTTTTTCACAAGGTTCGAGAACACTCCACGGCGCAGACCTGATTGTTTTATAGATTTCCGTTATAATACGTTTTTTTTTTCTATTTATTATAAGTTCGCCGTATGGCGAGTTGCAGGAATTGGTTTTTGAACCTTATCTGTGAATTTAATTTTAGGGAATATCAATGGTTCTTAACAAGCTAAATCCAAAAAATTTAAACATCATGATATTATCAACACAAGTGCCTGATACAATCACTTTTGATAAAACAGAACCCTGGTTTTCTACCTCATACGCTGAAAAAGGTTCTTGCTCTCCTTCATTTTCCTAATTTCAAAATCTAAATAGTTGTTTTTATAGATATACCTCAAGAATGGATTGAGAAATGGTCAAAAATAGTACCATTTTCATGTTTCTCTTTACCAGAAGATAATCAATTTTTAACCACAAATTTCAGTCTTCTTGATTTAAGTAACGAATTAATTCCAACTTATCCGGAAAAGATAGTTAATTCTCATTTGGTGGAACTTTGGTATAAAGCAGATAATAAATTCAAATTACCAACTGCATATATGTATTATTATCTTATTAGTCCGATTATTCAAGTATCGGCAATGAAGTAAGTAAGTTTAAATTTAAAATTAAGTGTTAATAATAATAGTTTTTCTTTTTATTATTTCAGTGCTTGTATGTTGGATTTATTTATTAATTTATTAGGGCTTCAGCTTACTGAAAAAGTGTATCCAGCTCATGTAGCTGAATTAGGTTATGGTGTATCAGCGGGTGATTACGGGATTATTGTTAAAGTGGATGGATATAATGAAAAATTACCTGTAAGTATGCTTTATTAATTAGCTCTAAAGAGTGGTTATGCATTTGATTTGATATGAGGGGATAACCGATACACAATATTGTAAACAACATAACACCTATACTTAGTGTATTGCCTTTAATTCCGTCGGAATACTCATAAGTTCTACAGCTTTCCTACGGAATACTTACAATTTCCGTGGAATACTTGTATTTTCTCGGAAATACCTGTTTCATTATATATTGCACTTAAGCTCGGATTTACTAACATTAGTGATAGTTATTGATCTGTTTATTAAATTTATTTATGTATTATATTTATTTATTAATTATTAAATATTAATAGATAACTATATTTCTTATGAGGAATATTACTCTTGTCAATTTTTCGATTTCATTATTCTTTTTAAAAAAATCAATAATTTCTACGGTTATTGTTTTGAATAATGTTAATATATGAATAGTTATTTATGTAACGTGTAACCCCATTATCTAAATAACATCACTTTTAACTTTAGTTACTTACATCATCTCTATGACCGCTGCAAATTTATAAGCCAAAAAAACGTTTATATTATATTTTGCAGTTAAAGATTTATTTAATGACGTTGTTTCTTTGGTAACTTTTTGGGTACTAGTATTAAATTTTAACACGCTTGCCCATAATATGCCATTTTCAATTTACTAGGTAACCATTAAAAAATCTACTATTAACAA
This sequence comes from Leistus spinibarbis, assembly GCA_933228885.1. Taxonomy (NCBI): domain Eukaryota; kingdom Metazoa; phylum Arthropoda; class Insecta; order Coleoptera; family Carabidae; genus Leistus; species Leistus spinibarbis. The sequence goes on from OW121793.1 coordinate 8,649,268, forward strand.
TGGTAGTAAAAGAGTGACCGATGACACAACTATAATCGTTTTGTGAAATCTATATCAGTTTTTACAAGGTAAATCTAACTCTGAAAATTACAATATTATTACTTACCACTATATAAAGAGCCCGCTATCCAGCCAAAACATTATCCAAACCCTTAATAAATCCCTTACAATACTTATTATCGATTTATACTTCCTAACCTAATCAATAATACCTATCAAAACAGCCTTGTTCTATTAGTGACAGAGCCATCTATTACCTAGTAACTAATGCCTACCCATGGCTAAAACATATATAAAAAGTTGCTTTGACTGAGCTACTCAGGCAATAAAATGACTACGCTAATACATCCAACTAATTAAAACCAGTTTATAAACATATCTTACTCTGACAGAGTAAAACAACAAATACCGATCTCCTACCCGAAAAAAGATCAAGCAATAGTTATGAATGCTACTAACGAAATCAACATCGGAGAATACATAGTTGCAATAGGGGACAAAATAAACCTCAAACACATCATATTCGCCTCCAGAATGTCAAACAACCGAGTATGGTATTTATCTAACCAACAAAGAAATAGTAGATCAATTCCTATCTGTGTATAAAACAATATTAGTAGCTAACAACGTGACCCAAATAAGAAGACTTGTAAGTACAAGTAAGGGACTAATTATTTAAAATATATGCCCTTCAATACCAAACTCCATACTAGAAAACTCCATACAAGCAATGGGGTTAAAGATGACATCACCAATCAACTTCCTAAACGTAGGTATGAAAGAGGACAAGTACAACCACATTCTAAGCTTCAGAAGACAATAGTCCAGTCACTTTAGTCAAAAATACAAGTAAACTGCGGAAAAAGTCCCAGAGGGCTGAAATTTGGTACACACGTTCTCTTTATGGTTCTAAATGAAATCTAAAAAGTCCCCGAAAATCCGAGCTTCGGAACCCATGGTATTCAACCATAAAATTTGAAAAAACGCAATTTTGCAAATATCTCCGAAATTACTGGGCATTTTACTAAAGATGCAATATAAAAAATTAATGTTCGTTTAATTTACTACAAAGAAGATACTCTTTATTTTCTCCGTAAAATCAACAGTTCACGTGCTACGTAAGGCGGAAGCTATGCGTGTCGAGCTTATTTTTGCGCGGCTTGTTTATTTAACAAAATCGGTTTATTAACTTTTTTGGAGATTTTTATGTTATATTAGTAAAAAAACACACTAGTTAATAGAATTAGGGTGGTATTTAATTTTTTCGTGCCCTTTTCAAATTAGAAAATGGCAGTTTTGTATTTTTCATGAAATTTGACTTCAAATTGCATTATCTACGTCAAGCTTTCATAAGGCATTCATATATTATGCTCTACAATATGAGTTAACGTTAATTTTACGATTTCATTTAGAACCATAAAGAGAACGTGTGTACCAAATTTCAGCCCTCTGGGACTTTTTCCATACTAAAATGCTAAAGTGACTGGACTACAAGTATACATCATACCGACAGACGAAATCAAAATCCCCGACAGCTTCATCGTCGAATATGATAAAATTACATACCGCCTCTTCCTAACAGAAGACGCAACAAACTGCTACATATATAAAAAACACGGCTAATCAATGCCACACTAACGCTAATCAACAAACAACCCAAAAAAACGTGCAACCTATACAACAAATACAATCTCAATCACAACAAACCCAATATTCTCTACAACAGTACCAACCAAAGCAACAACATGAAGTACAAATACACGAAGCGCCACGAGTAAAATAGGACGAAGGACAAGCAATATCACAAGATGCCCCAGATCAACATACACAACTACAAGAACCACAACAAATATGGCAACTGCCACCAATTATTACAATTAACAATCAGAACAAAAACAAGGAAATCATACCATGTGATCCTGTAATAAACCATAAGAGGGCTGCTCCAGTCTCAAGTAGCTCCAAAGAAAGCATACTAAATCTGGAGAACCAAACAGGAAAACCACTAATAATTGAAACCGACAAACCAACTGACATTATAAACAAAAAACACCGAACACAAAGCAGACCAAACCTTAATAAAAAACGAAATCGATAAAAACCCAAAGAAATATGTAAGTGGCTATGAATCACTAACTGATCTATTGGAAAACGCACAAGGCAACAAGGATCAACGAAATCCAGCAGGAGAATATACAACTAATATAACAGGACTAATAGCAACGTTAAATGATCTATACTTACTGCTAAAAGACAGTAAAACAAAATTTAAATTTACAAGACTAACCCGCAAACTACAATCACAGCTTATAGAGGAAATCTAGAAAATAACCATGCACGGATCCCAACCAGACCTTAACAACTCAAGCCTATCCCAAGATGACCTTACTGCAGTGGAATATTAATGGCTTCTTTAAACACCTCCCAGAACTGCAAATACTAATAAATAAATACTAATAAATAAATACTAATACCGAGCAACAACCCAGTATTCAAGGAACCCATTTTCAAACCCAGCAAACAACACGCATTAAAGGTGATGTACAGAGATCCGGTAATTGTGGAATAAAACACTTAAAGCACAATCGAAAAGAATAAACTATATGTAATGGACAAAATGTATAAACAGGATAATGTATTTATTAAACATCATTCGTATATATGAAACAATAACAACTGAACTACGCACACTTGACCGCTACATAATTGTATCGATCTCAACACTTCCTCTCGAGACAATCTCCAAAACTTGCAGGCTTTATTCTCTACAATCCTAGAAGGTTAACACAGTGTTCTTGTTTCGGCTTCGTCAAATGCTTTGGTGAGAATATCGGCTGGCATGTCGTTGGTTCCCATGTGCTTCAGAATCAATCTTCCGGATTCGATGATTTCGCGAACAAAATGGTGTCGAACGTCTATATGTTTTGTCCGCGTATGAAATACTGGGTTAGTGGCAAGTCATTGTATAGCGTCATTGTTTCTATGCTTGTAACTCCAAGTTCAAGTAAAAAACGTTGAAGATGTACGGCTTCTTTAGTGGCTTCGCTTAGAGCTATGTATTCGGCCTCTGTAGTTGATGTTGCTACGGTCCGTTGCTTTCTTGAATCCCATGTGACTACGCCACCGTTCATGATGAAAGCGTATCCAGTGAACGAACGTCTGCCATCGATGGATCCACCGTAGTCTGCATCTACGTATCCCGCGAAAGAATCTTCGCCTAATTTATATGTAATTCCAAGAACCGCGGTCCCTTTCAAATAGCGCAGCACTCCCTTCGCACTCATTAAATTTTCTTAACGAATTTACTGCATGTGAAATATCCGGACGTGTCGCTATGGATAAGTATAGGAAACTTCCGATGAGTTCACGGTAAGGTCGTTTATTACGATCAAACTTTGGCCATGTGTCATTTTTGGTAAGTTTTGTACCCACAGCTATGGGTGTCGAAACGGGATGACAATCTTTCAAACCAAAACGTAAAATAATATCATTGATATAGGTCTTCTGGCTTATGGTAATCTTCTCGCTGTCTTTTCTGAAATCCATTACTAAACAACGTCTCAGTTCGCCGAGATCCTTTATTTCGAATGTATTTCCCAAACAGGTTCCGAAGGTTGCAATCTCGTCGGCGTTACGACACAACCAATATGTCGTCGACGTACACAACAATTACTATCAGTTTGTCCTTTTGGTTCTTCAGGTATACGCATGGATCTGCTGTAGTCGATGTTGCTCCTAGATGTCGCAGTTCTTTGTCTAAACGTCGATGCCAAGCACGACCATCTTGCTTCAATCCGTATAAAGCTTTCTTCATGCGACAAACTTTGTTACTTGATAGATCCTCCATCGCTCTCCTTGCTTCTTGAACAAGTTTGCGATCCGAGCCTCTACCTCGGATGATGTGATCCAAAACCTTTTCCATCTTGTCTGGTACCTCCATGAAAACTTCTTCCTCTAAATCGTCGTTAAGATATGCCGTCGCGACATCTTATTGTCGGATATGCATTTTATTTCGAGCTGCAAACGCGATGGTTAACCAAATCAAATCCAAACGAGCGACTGGAGCGTACGTTTCATGGAAATCCTTTCCGTATCGTTGCGAATAGCCTTTCGCTACGAGTCTTGCTTTTCGTTTTTCCAAAACACCTTCCGCTCTGTATTTGTTTCGGAGTATAAAACGACTGCCGATAACATCACGGTTTTCCGGTCTTGGTACTTGTTCCCATGTATAATTTTTGAATATGGATTTAACTTCACTCGCAAGAGCGTTCATCCGGGCTGGAAAATGAGGATTTCAGACAGGAATGCAAAATCAGCCTCTTCGTGATCCTGATTCACCATTTTGCTGCTGTAGACTTTACGGGGTCTACCTGGTTGTCCAGTGTACAGCTTGTGCGGTCTTCCGGGACCTCGACTACAATATATACCGCAAAGATAACAAACAACACATATGGTGGAGTTGCCATACTGATTAAAGAGTCAAACCAAGCTACAGAAGTTAATTTTCAAACAGAACTTGAGGCAGTAGCAGTCACAGTTCTATACCCAGAAAAACATACAATATGCTCAGTGTACATTCCACCAGATGTGAACCTACATCCCAATAGCCTCCATTTATAATTACTGGCGATTTCAACGCCTACAGGGAAACTAATCGAAGACAGTCTCGATGATGTAACACTCATAAATAATGGATCACCAACACACTTTAGCGCAACCATAGACTTAACCCTATGTGACTCCAAATTAACACCAAATCGACCACTATACTATAGAAAAAAAAAAAAAAAAAAACTGGAAAAATATCCACAACAATAACAACATATCCCAGTACTAAATGGAACTTCAAAAAGCTGATTGGAAGTTATTCTCAACAATAATGGGGCAGATGGATCTCAACATCAGAAACGACACAGATACAAATAAAATAATAGAGCAACTCACTCAACAAACCAAAATCTACCCCATGGTGGAATAAAGACTGCTAAAATACGATCCGTTTTAGTAAGAAGGCTACATAAATATAAGAAATATAATACAATGCAAAATATGATTGAATTTAAAAAAGCTAGATCAGTCGCCCGCCTAACAATAAAACATAGCAAAGCGAGATCATGGCAAAATTATACCTCAACAATAAATCCGGACACACTGATTAAAAAACGTATACGGAAAATGAACGGTACACACACCAAAACGCAAACCTCTACACTAATAAAACACAACAAAATTATTACTAACCCACAACAAATAGTGAATACAATCGCTGATACTTTTCAAGAAATTTCAAGCAACCAACATTACAACCCAGTATTCTTGAATAGGAAAAGAGCGGCTGAGTTACAAAATATTATAATTACGCCTAATAATGACCACCCCATTATTACCCAAATCAGCAAATGGGAACTCCAAACTGTACTCGGCGAACTTAAAAGCAACAAAAGCCCTGGACCTGATAACACTACCTTCGAAATGATTAAAAACTTCCCAGAAAATGCTAAACTCCAACTACTCAACATATACAACCATATCTGAAAAAAGAATACCTTACCTAGTAAATGGATAGAATCCATTATAATCCCCGTCCTTAAGACAAATAAAGACCAGACCAACCCTACAAGCTACAGACCTATAGCCCATTCCAACTGTATCCAAAATTATGGAAAAAATGATAAACAAAAGACAAATGCGGATTTAGACAAGGACGCTCTACCATGGACCATTTGGTATCATTACAAACAGGCATAGAAACCGCATTCAAGAACAAACAACACCTAGTAGCAATATTCTTCGATATAGATAAAGCATACGATACAACATGGAGACACAACATAATTAAAACAATTCACGAACTCTACATCCAGGGAAATATGATGCATTACATTCAAAATTTACTTAGCGATCGTTCAGAGTACGATCCCGGGGATGCCTCTCCAGCCTAACCACGCAAGAAAACAGAGTTCCGCAAGGTGCCACTCTTATAATAAATTCCGAATTGGTACCACACTAACCGTGGTTGTGGTGCTGGTTCGGTTGTGGTTATCTCGTGGTTGCTGAAAATAAATAATAATTCTGAACGCACTTGTGGTGGTAAATGGTACTAAAGCGTGAAATGCAGAAAACTGCACTGTCAGTTGTCGCTAAAATTATAGTTTGAAGAAATATTATTGAGTAAATATGGATGTCTGGAATTGGTTTTATAAATGCAAATGTTCAAATATTATATCGTCATCTAGCCATTTAACATTGCCAGTGCCTACTCCTTTATCTATTGTTGGATGAGTTTCATCCTCAGCATCATATTCGCTTTCCAAATATTCCACGGGCAGCCAAACATTTATTTTTTCAAATGACTGATAACTATCAACATAATAGTTGGTAATTTCTAATAAAATTAACTAGTTAATGACATACATCAACAACGTTTGTATCCATGATGTTAAGAAGACCGCGCTTTTCATAAGTTATATAAATGTCGAAGTTATGTTTGAAATAGAACAGAGCTTCTTCTGAAAATGCAGACAAAGGGGGAAATGTAACCGCGTGAACCACGAAAATCTGGTGGTTAGTGTGCTAACAGAATTTGACCATTATTTTCAGGTACCGCGTTCCGAAGCGTAACCAGATTCCTGAAAAGGTTACTATTGTACTAATTCGGAACGAGGAACCACAACCACGGTTATTGTGGTACCAATTCGGAATATACTATTAGTGTAACCTTGTTCTTAATTGCAATCAACAAAATTACTAATCACAATACTACTCTGCCGACTAAATACGCACTCTTTGCCGACGATCTACTATTCTACTGTAAAGGGAAAAACATTAAAACGATAGAAAAGCATATCCAAAAAGCTATTACTGGAACGGAAAGATGGGCTGAAGAGACAGGATTCCAATTCTCCCAAACCAATACATAAATGATGCATTTCTGCAAATTTAGAAGCGGACACCAAGAACCAATAATAAAACTACAACAACAATATACCAACTGCCAACACGTATAAATTCCTAGACGTTATATTGGACAAGAAACTTACTTGGACTGCACACATGCAACAATTAAAAGCTGAATGCCATAAAAGATTAAATCTGCTAAAATCACTAGCTAGTCACGACTGGGGGTCACACAGTAATACTCTACTAATGCTACACAGATTCTTAATACGGTCAAAAATTGATTATGGTAGCATCGTAAACAGTAACACCAAACCAATGCACCTGAAAACACTAGAAAGCATCCAAACTACAGCTTTGAGAATTACAACGGGGGCTTTTCTCAGCAGACCCGTAATAAGCTTACAAAACATAGCTGGCGAACAATCACTCAACATTCAATTGTATTTTTATCATAAACAACAATTCAATCCAAATCAAACGACACTCATTTATACCTATATTTCTCCACAAAACCCTACACAATCTTAACATTCCCCTCCCAAAAATGCAAGAATAACCCTCCAACAAAACCCCTCCATGGATAATACCAGAACCCAAATGCGTCTTAAACCTTGCACTACATCCCAAAGATGAAACCCACCCGGAAACTTACAAAACGATATTTCAACGAATAAAATCACAATACAATCAATACCAAATTCATATACACGGATGCATCCAAATCTGAAGACAATACCGGAGCAGCAGTAGTTACAAAGGATCACATACATAAATACAAACTACCAAATCCTACAAGAATCTACACCGCAGAAGCCTATTTCATATTACAGAGCCTGAAACACATAAAATCAAACACAGGTTTCCACCCTAAACATGTCATATGCACCGACTCACTAAGTACCATCAAAAGTATCCAAAAACAGTACCCAAGCAAACCAATCATACAGGACATACAAGGTACACTCAGGAGCATAACTGAGAAGTGCAAGACAGTGTTTATATGGATACCCACATATATCGGCATAACTGGCAATGAAATAGCCGACAAAGCAGCCAAAGAGCTCTAAATACTAACATAATCAATACACAAATCCAAGCATATGATTTCACTAGTAAAATAAAAGCACACCTAAAACAAAATTAGAATGAAACATGGCAAGACACAATAGATAACAAACTAAGATCAATCATAAGTAACACATTCATCTGAGAAATGCCAGAGACAAGAAGAGAACAAATAAGCATCAAAAGACTCAGAATAGGCCACACAAGCTAAATCCCCTTGATGATTCAAACTACGCACTAGTTATGAGAAATATTTAGTATTTAAAGTTTAAATTACTTTAACTTTTTTTTTGCTTTAAGTACTTTTTTGTTACTTTAAGTACATGAAAGTATTTAAAGTACTATTTCACACAAAATTCTAGCTTGGTGTTAGTAGGTCACGCTTTTCACAACAGCTCCTAAACTATGCATTTTCGTCAAATATCGTGAATTAATACTTAATATTACTTCTGTAATACCTGTGAAATATCTACAGAATTTTCAAATATCCTGTGTAAAACTACAGTACTTATATTTTCCCTGTAATATCGGCAGCCAGAGTTACTTTGAACACTTGAGGTTTCTTTAATTTTTTTTAAATCAATTATCACTAGTGATAATAATATAACACTATCAGTTAAGATGATGTTACGGATATCAAAAACCATGACGTCATATATTGCTTCAACCAAGTATCAATAGGTGGCGGCGCCCAATTTGTGATATCTATCACCATGATGTATCTCCCAGAATAGGTGTCTAGGTGTTCTAATTAACTCCGGTTGACGGTACCTGACTATACCTTAACCATGGTTATCATTGTTCGTACGCAGTTACCCTTTCATAAAATTAAATGATTTATAAATAACAGCAGACTGTTTTAGAATCAAATATAATATCAAAATAAATACGGCCTTAAACACTAAATACGTTACATGTGCATTTCAAATTATTAAATATTAAAACTTTGTACTGGTAGTTCACCTGGTATCTTAGATTGTCTATGATATATAGCTGATAACAAATATGTCGTATTTAGTGTATTAAGTCAATATTTATTTTAAACTTGATTCTGTAACAGTCTAACTCAAATAATATAATAATACTTAATAAAATTTAAAATACTTTAAATTTTATAAATAAAAGCTTTTTTTTAATTAACTTAAAGACTATTTTTATTAAATTATTTATATTTTTCTTATAGTTGTTACTTGAATTACTTATAAGTTATATACGAAACGTTCCATTTGCAACAAAAGAAGATTTATTTAACGCTCTAAAAGACAAACAAGCTAAAAATTATTATAATACATTTTTGAAGCCTTCAAAATTAGCAAGGTAAAGATTTTGTCTAATATAATCTGTCTAGCCTTAAAAACGTATTCCAATGGAATGATGTAATTATACGCAATGAAAAACAACTCTTAATTTGTTATGATCATTTATTTATATGCACGATTGTTAGATCCATGAAGTTGACACTAAGAGTATAAATACTATCTTTTTTGCTAAGAATTAGCACCTACAGACTTTTTTGATTATTGTTAGTAAGAAAATTGTTGTTAACAATTGAGTAACAATTGTGCCGACAAAAAAATAACTTAAAATTAGCACTTATTTGTACCTTAAACATTTTCAAATTAACTTTAACAATAAAGGCCTACTTATGATTGCCTTGTTTTACGTCACTATACAGCAAGTTTCCGTGTAATAATTGACTATCTTTACCTAATGCACCAAAATAGACAAGCAGTCCCACTCCCACCAAGTTTAGTGTGCAAACAGGATAGGTTGTCGATCGTGTGCGTTAGATAATGATACCTATTTTACTTGCTGAATAGCGCCGTGAAAAGTGTCAATCATAAAAGGTTCTTAAGCATACTAATAATAATTGAACTTTTATGTGCTAGCACAAGAATTTTTTTTTTCCATTTTTACTTTCTTTTTACGAAGTAATAAGTAAGTATAGGGATCACCAAAATAATCGAACTCGAGATTTCAACGGATATACACGATTTGACCTTCTCTGAATTGAATGTGACTATTTTCGGAGTGACGTCTGTGTGTGTGTGAACGCTCTAAGCCAAAACTGTCGAACGTAAAATTATGAAACTTCAAACTTAAGACTTGTATATGGTCTAGTTGTGCAGCTCCTATTTTTGAAAAGAATATTCAAACCGGCAGTGTATGTTTACTCTATGCATTTTTTGTTCTATCTCCAATATCACTAGAACGGCTGTACTTACGGCAAAAATAGTTCATAATGAAAGATATTAATATTTCGCACAACTTTTGTTTCAAAAGTTTCTTCAAGAAATGTACCAGATACGAGAAAATTGCTATTAAAAATCATAAGTATATTGTTTACGTTGTCATGGATTCGAATATAGCTTAATTAATCGGATCATCTGCGCCTATCAATATTTCGACAAGAAAACAAAATAGGCTGAATTAGATAAATGACATTTCAGAAAATTTCTGTAGAGTATTGGTTAGTTGTCATAGCTAGTACTTCAAAACGATTACAAATTGGTATTGGTATAATTTTCCACCCATTCATTTATATGAGGTAAGCTTGGTTTTCATATTGTTTCTATTTGATTATTATTACCTAATATTAAATTTTTATAATCAACATCTATGTTTCATATTGAAGAAACAATATTTGAAATATATATATTTCTATTGAAAAGTACGTAAAAGAAAGTTCTGTGTTGGCTACAACCGATTTTTTAAATTTTGAGAGCACCTTAAAACCAGTGTAGGTAAAACTCAAAATTGATTTCTGTGGTTCAAACCATAGCTATTATGATAACAAAATGCATTTTGTTTCATTCGAATAGTTCTCCTAGAACGCGAGTTATCCTTAGGATAATCCGAGAAAAAGTAGTTCTGAGAAAAACGAATTTAATGTAAAGCAATATGTAGACGAACACCGGTTACTTTCCCTTTACGATCGCACAAAGATATCTTCAAATAACAATAACATTAAATCTATTTTGAATTTAGATAAACAGTTTTAACACATTATTCTAGACAATATTTACTTTAAAAAGAAACTCGATTATTCTAAAAGTGAATGTAAGACTCTCCACTTTAGCGGTGAAAGTTCGATTCCTGCCCATGCCAATTTGTATTTAAAATGATATATATATATATATATATATATATATATATATATATATATATATATATATATATATATATATACACACATATATATCCCAAACCAACCAATACTTCACAGGAATATTCTGAAATGTCAATTATCTAATTGATTCTATTTTGTTTTTCTGTTAAAATCTAGACAGGCACAGATCATATGATTGATATTGAACTATATGCAATTCCATGGCAACGTAAATAAGATATTTAAGATTTTCCGTAGCAGCTTTCTCAGACACACACACATACAGACGTCATTCCGAAAATTGTCACATTCGATTCAGGAAAGGACAAAACGTGTATATCCGTGAAAAAATAGTTCGAAGAAAAAGTAAAAAAGAAAGCCACATACATAAACAAACACATATATCTGAGTGTTTATATATACCTATAATAATTCGTATATTTTGAAAGTGCAACTTTGGTGCTAATGTTTTGTTTTTTTTTGTGTCATTCTTATATAAAAATTGTATTTGTCGACATCATGTAATCTGGATGAGATTCCATGCACAGTATACTGAAACGCGAGCTCGAGTATTCACCATTATTTTTCTAATACAGCGTTCATGCGTTCACAATTAGTGCCAATTTCACGGACCTACGGACCTTATCGTTTGATTTTTTTAAATTTTAGGCTGTTTATTTTTTTAATCGATATAAGTTTCGTTTACATCGGCAACTGTATGAATGTAAATTATTCAAGACGATTGTTTTAAATGTCTGCATATATTTCCAAGACTTACTTGTTTGCAAAACACCAAAAAAACTGGTTTAGTAAGATTTTTGTTAAATATAGAAAGACTTGTTAATAAAATGGTGTGTAGGGATGATACTTACATTTTCCTAAATGGAAATTTTGTTTCGACATATTACTTATTTTTTATACATTATAACTACAGTAATGTATTAAATGATGTCATCATTTCGGGATGTGTTTTAGGGCTTAAGAAATAGTACAATTGCCATTAATACTTCTAAAATTTTAGAACATTACTATAAATACTTCTCAATTTTTAGATCAGTTCGTTTATCAATGCTTATGAATACATATTGGCCACCACTTGAAAAACTTCACGCAATTGCAGATGTCACATTCGATGATTTTATAAAATTTTCGATAAATTTATTAAAAACTCTGCATATACAGGGTCTGATACAAGGAAATATATCCAAAGAAATCGCATTAACTGCAAATGATATGGTTGTAACTATACTTCAATGTGAAGCAGTTCCATTAGAAAAAATTCCTCAAGTAATATTTTTTTAACCTTTTACTTTTTAAGAAATAATGATAAGTATGCTTTTTAGATAAGAGTCACTCAAATTCCTGTAGGAAAACAGTGTTGCCGAGTTTCTTCGTTTAATAAGGAGGATAGTAACTCGATAGTTACTAATTATTACCAGTACGGACCTGGAGATATTAAATCAATGAGTATGATTGAGGTTTTGATGGTAAGAAATATTGAATTAGCATTATTTTCAGACGGCCTGCTCGTCAAAAAAACGCAATTTAATCATTAAATCAGAGCTGCGACCAGTACTCAAAAATAGTATTTAAATAATAAATACTTCTAAAAAAGTATTTGAAATATTAAGTACTAGTATTACTTAAAATACTTTTTATCATTAAAATGTACTTACAATACTTAATACTGAGTAAAATTAACCACTAAGTTATTTTAATACTGAATTCAATTTAAAAATCAAAATTGTTAATATTATGAAAGATACTTTAACACTAAATAATTAAAAATATATAAGGACTTCAGCAACTACCACAAACACAAAGGGGTTTATGTATGTATTGAGATTTTTTTTTTCATGCATATATAAATAAATGTAGTATATCTACATTTATTTATATATGTATTAAAATTTTAGTAAATTGTAAGAAGATACGAAATAATATAAACTAATTTTAATGGTATAATAGTATAAATATAGTTCAGGTACTGAGGTAACGAACTTGCGTCATAGCCAAAAGTTACTAGAATGATGAAGTCATGAGTGAAAACGTTTACACTGCTAAAATCAATTTGTTAACATTATATAAACTTAGGTTAGAAAAATAAGATTTGAAAAAAAATACTACAAGAGAACATTAACGAAAACATTAACTGCAAAATTATAGTCAAACGATATAAATAATAACCCAAAGCAAATGTAAACGCACTTCAGTACCAACGTCATTTTACTTTACAAAAATATTTGCAAAACTGTTAAATTATCGCGTTAAATTAAATTAAAATTACATAATTCTGGAATTAAATAAATATTGTAAGCTTGTGTATTTTATTATTTATCATTTTTGATGCGTATATATTTATCATAAAATATTTTATTTTAAGCTAGTGAAACATTTGATTTTTATCAGTTCATTACAGGTTGATCTCGCAAATCCGTTACCTCCGTATCTCAAGTATAGTATATAAAATAATAAGGTTCTTTTCCTGAATTTACTAAATTAGTACTCATTTTTTACTAATTGTTAACAGATGAATGAATGATATTTTCTTCATTTCCTAACTAGTTGTAAAAATAAATATAATTTTATTAATTACTAGGTTAATTCGCGGGTATGATGTGCCCATATTGTATACAGAATACAGGGACAGATTTCTTGAGTAACAAGATTTGGTACGCGTAAAACGCACCAACGCGTAGAGCTCGCCCTTAGGTAAAATATGCGTTGCGACTAGTGGTTTTTAATTATTATGGCGTTTTGGTTAACAATTTGAAAATATGATATAGGTGTAAAAAGTCTTACATTTAATTTTAGATTATATTGATAAAAAAAATTTTAGTTCATACTTTAAAATTCAAAATTATAATATTTATTAATTTTTTTCGGGCTTTTGATTAACAAAATGAAAAAATCTTGTAGACATAAAATATCTTAGAATTTTTAGTAGAATTTTTAAGTGTATTAATTATTTTTATAAGGGCAGTATTAAGGGGGGCTCTAAATTTTGGGGCCCTATAACTCGGGAAGTATACGGGCGATTGGATATATACTGCGAGCGGATTCAAATGGGATGCCAAATAATATGTGTACCAAATTTGGAGTGAATCGCTCCGGTACCTTCAGAGGAGTAGAGGGCACAAATTTGGTCTTACGAGCGACGACTAACATCCAAGTATATAAGTTATATACATTTTCGGAATCAGGGCGACGAGACGAACACTTTTTCTTAATGAAATTTTTTGATCCGAGAATGCTACAGACACACGACCGAATGCTTTAGCCTCTTCGGTACTACGTACGGCGAGCTAAAAAAAATTATTACGATGCGCTATCTCGAAAACTTAAAGAACTTTTTTTGCAGTCGGGTTATTATTGGCCTTATATCTATGTCTTATTGCGGCAAATAAATTTTCCAGCGGATACTTTAACCGAGACGTTAATAAGTAGTTGTATACTTCTACTTTTAAATCAGTCCATAAATTTAAACAACCTAAAATGGTTAGCGCTAATCCATTAAAACAATATATTCTATTATTCTCTTTTTGGTTATTAGAATTTGTTTTAAATGATTTTATCCATTGCTCTGTTTCCTCTAACAATCTTGTATGTGGTCGTATGTGAGATAATCCACATGCATTTGGATTTTTGTCATTCGCACTTTTACAATTTAGCGCATCAAACAAATCATTCATTATCTTTAAAAATATAGCTATATCTGTGGCGGTTGTGGATTGCATCATTATCTAACTACAGTGAAAACAGAAATAGATACACATATACAGAACGTTATCCTATTTTTGCAGACCTCACGCGCTTCATTTACACTCATTAAACCTTGCATACACGCCCTTTTGTTCCGCTTGTTCACGACTTGCCTTAAATTCTTTTTCATTTGCATTCTTATTCCATTTACTTCACCCATATAAATCTTTTTTGTTAACCTTTCATTCGACATTCTCTCGACATGACCAAACAATCGCATTTGTCCATCACCCACTCTACGTACGACATTTCGCACGTCTCATACACCCATGCACTTCTCTTTTGGTCTCTTCTTGTAACACTACAAATAACTCTCAAAAACCTCATTTCCACTGCAGTAACACTACTTTTATGCTTTGTCTTCCATACCCAACACTCACTCCCCTACGTTAATGTTGGCACCAACACCTGTTCTAGCTGATGGTCATTTATTACAACCTTGCATTCCATTAAAGAATCATTCTTTTCAAACACCATTACCTTTGATTTTGTAACATTCAATTCAAGATTCATATCTTTTCCGATCACACTAACACTCGTTATTCTACATAACTGCTCTTCTAATTCACCAAGAACCATAACATTATCTGCATAAGCCAAAGCAGGAACAATCAGGCCTCCAAAAATCATACCATCAGTTCCACACAATGCCCTACGTAATAAAACATCCATATAAAAATTAATAGACAAAGGCGACATCACACATCCTTGTTTCACATCAACATCAATATCAAATCATTCTCTGAATCTACCATCAACTCATACTGCCGCTTTGCTTCATTCATACAACACTTTTATCCCATTCAAAAAATTATATCATCTATACCAGCAGTATTTCCACATTTTATACGCATCAATGTCGCAATACGCACACACGTCATTCTCAGTTATATCCCACTCATCCACTGTATTTTCAACATTTGTGTTTTTAGTCAAATAAGGATCACTAAAACCACCATATAAATCTTTAAAATATTCACACCATCAGTTTCTCACAGGGGAAAATGCATTCAACTTACTGACGTACTCTTCTCTAACGGTTTCACACTGTAAGCGGGTTGGTTTTTAATCTAACCATGCACTCGGTCTTTTTCACTTTTGTACGCCAGCATTGCGCTAGATTCATATGAGAAACAACTAAATAATGATCATTCGTACCCAATTCTGCTCCACGCCTTACTCTCGTATCCATGCTAAATTCCCAGCAATGTTTAATCATCATTAATATAATTACCCAGAAATGTTTCTTTGTTTGTATGTGAGTGTGTATTTGAATGTGTGTAGAACGCTTTTTTTGTAAAAATGCAAATTTGCATAGACGGGGATCGAACTCACGACCGAGAGTCTTAGCCACCATGCCATGGCGACAGATAAGAATTTTATATATAATATCAAATAGTTTATACTAAAATAAAAGACTACACAACAGCAATTAATACATTTTTAAACAAGTAATCTGCCCTACGTAAAAATAAAAAGTTATCCGTCAGAATAATTCAAATGTCAATTTTAAATATATTCCGAATCTGAAAAATGCATATCGAGTTCTGTACATTGTGCCATTGTGTGTTAGCATAGGACCCATTATTACTTTTAAAACTGCCGTGGCACTGCAAATTTCAGAATCTAGCTTGATTATTTGATTCAAAAATAATAACGAATCAAATGTCAAATCATTGAAAGTGTTGTGTAAAATTTGTTTGTAATACACATATTTTTTGAATAATCGATTCAATTAGAAAACAGAAACCGTAAGTAAATTTATAATTCCGATTTTTGTGTAATAATACATGCATGGACAAATGTTCAAAATAGTGTTTGTATTATTTAGTTCGCAGTAATACCGCAGTTGCAACATCTAATAAAAGCAATAGACAAATTATGAAAAAATATTAGATTTTTGAAGAGGTAGCAAATCTAGCGCCGGTTTTTTAACTTAGGTACATCTGTCAATAAAATATATCAAATTATGAATATTTAATTTCTTTTAGGTTTGTTAAACGATACAAACTGAAGGAAAAAGCGTGTAAGGGTAATCCCTTATTTTTATATTGTAATTATGATTTACAAGAAAATTCTCCACCCGTCCAAACTGACCTATATTCAGTGTACCATATGGGCACACGGTGCCCACGGGTGACCCTAGTATTTTAATAAATGTCCAAGGAATTGATGTTAAGATTTTTTTTTTAAATATAACATACCCAGTAAACGCTCGATACCGTGAACAAAAAGAGACTAATTTGATGCTTAAAACAATATGATCCTATTGTACAAATAATATGTTACGCATATAAATACGTGTTTATTATGAACATTGGGTCCAATACATTAACATTTATATATATTATAAGAACCAATGTACGTAATAGTACTTAATGTTTTGTATTATGTAATTTACCTTCTTTTTACAAAAAAAATATGCCTTTTAAAAATAATCTGAAATTTTAGTTTGCTTTTTGTGTTTATTGACTTTTTGCATTACAGTTTTTTCTCTCATATTATTTTGATAAATTTATCACACATGCACCTATTTTTAACTCTTGAATTATAAGTACCTTTTCATGGAGAGTTAAGCACGTTGGTTTTTCCGGTGGCATCATGAAATTTAATTCGACTTAAAAAATTTCTCCTACAGTCGGATAATAACTGTATGCAATAAACACAGATATGTGTCCGGAAACATACGCCATAGAATACGTGGAAGTACAGTCACATCACAGTATATAGCCCAGAAAAATACCGTCGCATGAAATATGTGTTCATGTTACTGAATATCAGTTTGTTCACGTTATACGGCAGTCAAGGTTATGAAAATGATTGTTCACGTTATCCCGAATTTCCGTTACCCGATGTTCACGGTATCGAGCGTCTACTGTATTTTAAATAGAAAAGTAAAATATTTTTCTATTAAATATTGGTTTGATCGATATTATAAGAAGTACCATGACTTTTACTTACAACATGAAATTAACAATAAGAAAAACTTTTTATTATTCAAATAAAATTATTCAGATTCTATAATTTTGCTGCCTGACATAATAAAATGAATTGAAGTATACAATTACAACCTCAAACCTCAGCAGATATTTTAATAGAATCCAAACCTCAATAATTAATTTACATAAATTAATATATACTTAACTAATCAATAAAACTTACTTTAATGTATTATGATCTTAATTTCTTACACAAATTTAAATTATTGCTATTATAATTATTTACTTTAATAATATGGCAAAATATGTATTTGTTTTTATATTTTATGGTTAGCGTAACTGTTTGAGGACCTCACGACATCATGAAATTCTCCCACTGCCATTGATTTAAGGGGACCTTCACTTTTAGAGCACAAAAAAGGCTGTTTTTTAACATTTTTTTTCTCAGGGTACGTTTGAGATATTCGCACGCGGTTTCTCGTATCGTATTTATTCAACTTTTCTCTTTAATAAGGTATTTTTTAAAGTCGGGTACGTTCAGCCACGACGAAGATGTCCAGGTCCAAAGTGGGCAGCTCAATTTAGGCGCGCGGTAGCATACCACTGGTGCCAGTTGTTTGAAAAAAAAGGGTTTTAAAGTATATTAAATTGTCTAGGAATTGACTCTCGGGTGGTCTATTTGGACCATAATTAGTAAAATGGCGACCATCGTACGAAAAGTGTCATTTTTTGCCACTTTTTTTCTCCTTTGGCGGGCCTTAAGGGGGTAGTACACTGTGATGTTTCAAAAAAATTTTTTTTTTTTTTTGCTTAAAATGTTCCTTGGAATGTATATTTTAATTTAGTAAAAATTCCAAGTCCACCAGAATATTCCTTACCACTTAAGGAAGCGATTATCTAAAAAAGGTACCGGCGCGCTGAGAGCATTTGAGCGCACGGGAAAAATGAAACTTTATCTTTAAACGCGTTTATCTCGAAACTGGTTTTTTCAAACTTGCGTGGGAAATAACTCTAAACAATTTACATTAAATTTGGATGTCGCCTAGGTTTTCTTGTTCAGAATTAAATTCTGCTTAGACATACGTATCCATATTTTCGATTTTTTCAAAAATAGATTTTTAATCCACCATTTTGTAAGCATTTTTTGGGTGAAAAAATTGACTTTTTTTTCATAAGGCCACAACATTTGAAAAAATCAATTTAAAAAAAAATCGGAATACGTATTTCTAACCGAAATATCATTACTAATCAGGATTTAGTTCGATTTTTGTACCAGGATCACATGGGAAGGAGTATTTTTTTACCACGCAGATTTTGGTCTTCCGCGCGACCTGGTGTACCGGCCGCGGAGGGCCGCCAATGAAGTTGCAAAAAATACAAATTGTAGATCAAAGTATGATTAACAAATGGGTTACAAAACATTTGCCCTCCCTGAGAGTTTTAATGCCAAAAAAAATTAACGAAAATGACTTACTTTTCCGACGTACACAGTGTACTACCCCCTTAAAAAATATTAATAATTGTCGGACACACTTCGTCGAGGATCAACTCCTAGAGAATTTTATTACCTTTAAGATGCGCTTATTGAGAGTTAAATCGGTTAATTCGTTATCGAGATATTCTACCGCGCGATTTAAAAAATATGGTTTCGAGAAAAACGCGTTTAAAGACGCGCGCGAAAACGCCGTGTTTGAGCAAAAACATTGTTTTGTTTAAATCGCAATTTCACATATTTCCAACTCGAATTTCGAAAAACGAGAAACCCATAGTTAACACTACAAAGTGTCCGACTCTGCAAAAAAAAAAAAAACGATTTTTTGAGCCCGCTAAAGGTGAATGCCCGCTTAAACCACATGATTTAGGGACTTTGAAATTTCCAAATCACTTTTTTTTTCTAATTGTAGTATTTGAACATTCTATATTGTGATTCATAAGGTTGAAAGAGTGAATTTACAATATTAACTGAGTAATAAGCATTTTCAAATGAGCGCCCGGGCCCTTTTTACGTTCAAACTGCAGGAAATGTTTCTGCTACCTTCAAACTTTAAATGCGTTTGACTCGAAAATATGTTCTTAATCGCGTTGACAGCTTACAGTTCGCATTTTTCATTCGATTTGCTTGCAATTTTAATAAATGTTTAAAATTGCATAACTTAGGGATCCCCTGGTCCGATTTTTGATATTTTAATTTTCTGATTTTAGCGACTGAAAAAATATTCGAAAATTTTCTTTAATTTGTGGTAATTTTATGAAATTAGTATATTTAAGTAAAAAAAAATTAAATCCGGTTATTTGATCTCTAAGTAAGGGTCAGATTTACATGAATTGGATAATTAAGTTTATATCAGATAGATATTCGAATCTCCAGACTGTCAACGCAGTAGAACATGTTTTTGGGCACACCCTCATTCCGAAGCCCTTAACTTTTGATGTGTTCAATAAAATTTCTTAAAAAATTAGAAAAACAGTCTAAGAGTACCTTTATACAGTACAAAAACAACTATTAATATGAATAATAATAAAAACCCCTTAACCACAAAGTATTTTATGCGATGAATGTGGAGAAAAGTATATTGGCCAAACTAGACGTGCAATTAAAACTAGATTTAAAGAACATATTGCCCATTTTAAACATAACCATCCTGATAAGTCTAGTGTAGCTCAACATATTTTTTCTACAGGTCATCCTATTACTAATGATAATTTAAAACTAGTGAGATCCGTGTCTTCAAATAAAGAATTAGATTCTTTGGAAAGCATATATATTTTTAAAAATTCAGATAAGATAATGAACTCCGACAAAGGTTCTATACCGAAATCGGCACTTTATGGTTTATTAGAAGACACATCTCCCTAGGTTGACCAAGCGTAACTGCTGATTAGTATATATATAGGTAATACTTAGCTCATAAGTTAGTGTAACCTTGATATCCTGGTAAAGAGCACATCATTCTTGGTCTTTGCCTTAGCCAGAGATATTACGTTATACTCCCATTGCTACTGATGATGACAACTTGGTTGTCGAAATACGTATTTAGCTCAATTAAAATACTTTGTGGTTAAGGGGTTTTTATTATTATTCAAGTTATCAGCCACAGACTCCAAACTTATTTGTTAACTATTAATATATTTATATTCCTGCTTCTAAAAATAATACCTCCCCTTAAAGTTAGGGCGTGGGCTACATCGTAAATGAGATAAGCTGTAATTCCGATTAGTTGTGATAAGTGCGACCAGACCCACATGTGGTCCTGAAACCAGTGCAACGTATATTATAATATATTGAAAAATACTTTAATTTGGGATTGTTTGTTAAATTACTGTGCTTAAAAAGCATAGATACTAAGGACAAGCCCACACATGAGCTTGTGCCAAGTCTGTAATTATATAAATAGTGAAAAGTTTTTAACTAAACTTAATAAATTTCCATCATACATCGTATAAACAATGAGTTTTTAAGTGAATTTATTCAAGGCCATAGTATTTACTTTTAGAATGTTTAAAATTTGACCAAATAAAATGAATCTATAATTCTCTCTTTCTTTTTTCAATTAGAGCTCTATTATAATCAGGAATAATACAGCAACAGAACAAATAACTTTAATATTCAATGCATTTTCTTTTTAGTTAATGATGGAGGAACCCCTGTTCGATATATTACGCACAAAAGAACAACTCGGTTACAACGTTTATTGTAGCGTATGCGACACATTTGGCATCCTAGGATACTCCATAACAGTAAACTCTCAAGCGAAAAAAACCACAACCGAACACGTCGAAAAACGAATAGAAGCATTCGTGAAACATATTTCAAAAAGTATTCGTAAACAATCCGATAAAAAAATTAATCAAATCAAATCAGATCTGATCAAAGTTAAGAAACTTGTTGATGTCCACTTAAAAGATGAAGTCTCAAGAAACTGGACTGAAATAGTGCAACAAGAATTCATGTTTGATAGATTGACGAAAGAAATTGCGTCTATAGAAGATTTAAAAACTTCGGAGATTCGAAAGTGGTTGGAAATGTATAGTTTAGATGAGAATCACACTAGAAAATTATGTATTCAAGTGAGTTTTTCAAATTTATATATTACTCTGCTTATAAAATAGATTATAATATATTATGTACTATAGAAGTCGTGATCGAGAGGCTTTAAGTGCTCTAAATATCTGTGGTAACTTGTTAGAGTGAAGCTAACATAATTTGAAACACAATTTACTACAAACTCGCTCTGACCATCTCTAAGAATATATGGCGACCTGAATGTTCCTGCTTCGGCTTATGCAGATGATGTGGTTTTCGGTGAATCCGACGGGCAGTTGTATAGAATGATGACGAATGTTAGTGTGATCGGAAAAGATATGAATCTTGAATTGAATGTTACAAAATCAAAGGTAATGCTTTAAGTGCTCTAAATATCTGTGGTAACTTGTTAGAGTGAAGCTAACATAATTTGAAACACAATTTACTACAAACTCTCGCTCTGACCATCTCTAAGAATATATGGCGACATGAATGTTCCTGCTTCGGCTTATGCAGATGATGTTGTGGTTTTCGGTGAATCCGACGGGCAGTTGTATAGAATGATGACGAATGTTAGTGTGATCGGAAAAGATATGAATCTTGAATTGAATGTTACAAAATCAAAGGTAATGGTAAATGGTGTTTGAAAAGAATGATTCTTTAATGGAATGCAAGGTTGTAATAAATGACCATCAGCTAGAACTGGTGTTGGTGCCAACATTAACGAAGGGGAGTGAGTGTTGGGTATGGAAGACAAAGCATAAAAGTAGTGTTACTGCAGTGGAAATGAGGTTTTTGAGAGGTATTTGTGTTGTTACAAGAAAAGACCGAAAGAGAAATGCATGGATGTATGAGACGTGCGACATCGAACGAAATGTCGTACGTAGAGTGGGTGATGAACAAATGTGATAGTCATGTCGAATGAATGGTTAACAAAAAAAGTTTATGTGGGTGATGTAAATGGAGTAAAAATGCGAGATCGACCCCCAAATAAATGGATGAATATGATTGTGAATGAATTGAATATAAGGAAAGTCTTGAGAAACCGCAACAAAAGGGCGTGTATGAAAGCAATAATGAGTTTAAATAAAACGCGTAAGGTCTGTAAGATTATAAGAATGTGATTGTAAGATTTAATAGGGTTGTCTGCCATCCCAGTCAAGGGAGAAGCGTGACGTTATGTATGTATGTGCTCTGTTCCATGACGCATTCTTCTTCGCGTAGATTAAGATATGTAGCGTGCAAAAACTTAAGTGGATAAATATACAGCACGTGCTTAGTTGTTAACATTAGGTATTACGTCATGCACTTTTTATAATTTATTTGCGCTACTATAATAGGCCTGCTTCTTCGAACTCTGATACGCAATCAAACTGATCATGATTGAAAAAATCAAAGAATTTCTAGGATTACTACAAATTAAAATGCCATATTTTTGAAATATATGTTTATTATGAAGTCAATGGTTTTGTTTGTAATAGTGATGAAACGATTAGCACTTTTGCGATTACGATATCCCTAACAATAATCAAACGATTACGATTACCTACTTTTTTAAATAAAATATTACAAATAATAAAGTAGTGATTTATTATGCAGTAAAATATGATAAATATAACAAAATTGGCAAAATGCGTAACAAAGTTAAATAATAATAATAAATTACAAATTAACATTCAAAATTAACAACGTAGTACAGTCACTTGGTATCAAAAACTAGCCAAATTACGAACTAATTCTATACCTGCTTCGAAATTCTAATTTTTTTTTGCAGATTCTTAAACTGCATATTTTTTAAATATTGAGGTGTGCTTTTACCCCTAAGAGGGTGAATACGATCCCTGAATTTTATAATTTAGAACCGACTCAATTAATAAGAGTTAGTTATTGAAAAAAATAATATATAGTAGGCGCAGAGTATGTTCGCCGGATTCGATCATCTCCGGATAACGAGCGTTATAAAAGTAACAATGATTATGCGGTTTTGTCAATGGCTAGGGTCTAGGCCTGGATGTATTCCATTATATTTGTTTATTCATAAATAAGGATATTCTTCGAGAAAATGTATTTTGTAAATGGCTTTATTATTTTTACAATTATTTAGATATATTTTCAAAATAATTTTTTGTTTTTCTTATTTATCATACAATTATACATTAAACATATTAATATTTAAAAAAAATATATATATAGTGCATCCTTGGCAAGCCAAAGGATCTTTTATGACTCGTTATGCGGTGGTTATCAACACGAGCAATACCGTAATTTGCTAAAGCGAGGCTCTGTCTATTTCGGTCGTATCTCCTTTGCAAGTAACGCTAAATATCATCCAAAAACTGTTTAGATTTAGTCAATAAAACACTTAAACTTTATCAAAAAACCTTTTATTTCTTCTGATTTAATGAAACATATATATTTTAACCAAAAAGTATCATAGCTCAATAACAGAACACACCACACACTTAATCATTCTTCAGTTGTTCTCTAGAACGAACCCTAAAGTCCTACCGCTTAATATTAGTACATACAAGTTAAATTAATGTATATCTTTAACAAAAACAGCCCACACAGCACAAAATGTTTTAAAAACATACCAGGTTATCATTATGGATGTCTTTAGGATATCTATAGCAAATGTAAATACCAACCACTCATAGCAAAAAAAAAAACATTCGATAAACATATCCATAGAATATTGCCGTATATTCATAGAATATTGTTGCATGTTCATGGAATGTACAAAGAACCATTATTTCATGTTTTTCATATATAATACTTAATACACAATATCAAAATTAAATTTCTTTTTGCTTTAGAAAATGTTATATCTCAATTTCACCTGATAAATTAAAATGCTTTGTATTTGACGATGTTTATTACATTCGAAATTTAAGGGTCGTTACATGTATACATGTATTTAAAAAATGTACCAGTTGCGAGAAAAATGCTACGAAACATTATAAATATCTTGTTTACGTAGCCATGGATTCGCATGTAGCATATAAAATCGGATCATCTACTATTTTGACAGGAAAACAAAATAGACTCAATTAGATAAATGACATTTCAGGATATTTCTGTAGAGTATTGGTTAGTTTGATAGCTGGTTTTGGTTATATATATATATATATATATATATATATATATATATATATATATATATATCTAGAAAAATATCTGCACTCGACTTTCTTTTACGCAGTTTTCACTAGATATATATATATATATATATATATATATATATATATATATATATATATATATATATCTAGTGAAAACTGCGTAAAAGAAAGTCGAGTGCAGATATTTTTCTAAGTCTTGTCCTTTTCGAGATATTGAAAAGATAGGAAGGGCCGGTTGTACAATAGCAGTTTAATCTCCAGATCAGATAACTGATAGATTAACTTTGAACTTAGTTTATACACGCAGTTGTTGTACATTCTTAGTTCAGTGTCAGATTTCCTGAACTACGTTTTGTTATAGGAAGTGAATAAAGAAGTTATAAATTTTACATAGTTAGCTTTGACTGCAACTGTTATCGGCACTTGTTTTTTAAAATATATGTCATCGCTGTCAAATAAAAACTGTATTATAATAATAAACATATAATAATATATATGAGTGTTTGGTTTATTGTTTATATTTTATGCATAATTTATTTCAAAAGTAACAAATTTGTTATAAGTTGGCCGGTTTTTGTGTAGTAAATAATCAAATCCCTGTGCACATGGAAAAACATAACTTCGACACCCCTGTCTTCATCCCATTTCACAAAATGAATTGGTCTTTCTCAATATAGTTGGGTTTTTCTAGGTTTTTCTACTATTCCTATTAGCTCAAGAAAGTCTTCATCATCTGTTATGTCACTTAGGTCTTCCATAATTATTAGAATAACTGATGAATTGTATATGCCAACTGTCAAAAAGTTGAACTAGGGTTTAAACGGTCGATCGTGACGGTTCAGTAGAACTAGAGACCAACGCTGGATTAACTACTAAACTGTTGATGTACAACAACATTTTCACAATAAACTAAGATTATAAATGAACTGAGTTTAAACTGCTATTGTACAATTTGCCCGAAAAGTAATCTGTTACTTCCAGTTAAGATTTTATTTTCAAACATAAGAGGTGAATATCCAGACTGTATACAAGTCTTAAGTTTAAAGTTTCATAATTTTTCCTACAACAGTTTTTGCTAGATTTGATGCAGAGATGTTCAAAATGTGTATTTCCGTTAAAATCTCGAATTTGCAAATTTTCATTATTACAATACTTTATTTTAGACTTGTCCAAGAAAGTAAGAAAATCTGTCGCCTAATTATGTATTGTTTATATTACTACAATAGACAATGACCTGAAGTAATGTGTATTCATATGTTATTTTAAGTTTAATTTTATTACAGGTTGTAGGACATATGAAACCACAAGGGAAAGCCGATAAGACAAAAGATAACAGAGATATAACGGAAGGTTTGAAATTTATTATTATTATTTTAATATTTTGTTTGATTGTTTTATTTTTCAGATAATATAAAAGAAAATTTCAAAATACATTTTGAAAATAATCACGATAAAAATAGTGACTATACTTTTATCACAGATACAGAAAAATTCAAGGAAGATTTGTTATTATTCCCTGTACATAAAATAATATCATAATTTGTACTTTACGCATAAATTTTGCAGCATAAAATAAAAGTTATTTAAACAGTTTTTCATTTTATTTTATTTATATTAGCCATTCGATTTTACAAATAAATTATCAACAAATAAATACTTGGAATGATAACATTATGACATCCGTACAGCAAGCCCCCCACTTCTTCAGAATGCAATGATATTTTCTGTGAGCTTGAGCAGTTTAGCAGGAAGTAGACAACTAGCTAAATAATTAGTTTTTGAAAGAATTCTTAAGTATTACATGTGAATTATGGGTTTAGTATGGGCTCCTTAATGAAGCATACGTGAATATTTTTCGCATCTTCCTTATAGTGAGAAAACCCATATACATGTGTAGATCAAAGCAAGTAGAATAAAGGTATGCAAATGTATCGGAAGGATAAATTCTGGGATAAAATGTCTAATTTGGATGAAATATTGATTTTTTGTGGAGATATTAATGGATGGGTGGGCGAAAAAAAGTACGAGTGTAACTTGTAGACACTCCTCGTGTCCCGTGATTCAAACAGAAAACTTTATTTTTGTATATATATTTTTATTATATGATTACCATACACGTTTATCTGAGCAAGCATTATAAACCCTTTTCTATATCTCAACCTAACATCCTCTCTCCCTACGTTCTCTAACACACGATAGATACTACAGAACTGTTCTATTGTGCGTTACAGTTTGAAATGGCCAGCTACTCTCTGGGAATGGCAGTGTTAAGTCTTATGGGGAACAGGGTTGTAGCATCTCTCCCATAAGCGCTGCGAATGGAACAGAGACTGACATACGTATACGTATTCTATGAATGCGAATAAGAAAAGATACATCATAAAAGTAGAAGGGACTATTAATTTTATATATCATTGTGATCACGTTTTTTTAAAATAATTTTCTCTTGAAATATATTTTTAATTTTAAATATTAATATGAAATCTAGAATAATTGAAATAGAAATTTGAATAATAATAATAATATATATATATATATATATATATATATATATATATATATATATATATATATTATTATTATTATTATTATTCAAATTTCAATTTCAATTATTCTAGATTTCATATTAATATGAAAAACTATATCGTATAAATATTGGTTAAATATCGTATCTTGGCTAAATATGGTATATGGAAAACCCATATTGGTTATATATTGTATGTCAATATTTAACTCCTAAAAATGATTTCAATATCGTTACAATATGGAAATAACAATATTGTATTCGCAATCAAAAACCATATACCAATATTGTAAATAAGATGTTAGTGATTCTCATGGATTTGGTATAATGGTTGCATATTGATTTGCCAATATTAAATATACATATTGGTACAATATAAATAAAATATTTTTAAGAACTTTTAGTATATCGAAATATTTCGAACTCGAGATTTCAACGGATATACATAGTTGGACATTCCCTGAATCGAATGTGACTATTTTCGGAGTGACATCTGTGTGTCTGTGTGTATGTGAACGCTCTAGAGCCGAAACTGTGGAACGAAAAATTATGAAACTTCAAACTTAAGACTTGCATATGGACTTAATGTGAAGCTTTTATTTTTGAAAAGAATCTTCAAACCGGAAGTGCATGTTTACTCTATGCATTTTTTGTCCTTTCTCCAATATCACTAGAACGGCTGCCCTTATGGCAAAAATAGTTATGTTCTTAATGAAAGCTATGATTATTTCGCACAACTTTTGTTTGAAAAGTTTCTTCAAAAAATGTACCAGTTACGAGAAAACTGCTACGAAAAATCATACATATCTTAAGATAGTAATTTCAATATCAATACAATATGGGATAAACAATATTGTATTCTCAATCAAAAACCATATTATACCAATATTGTCATAATAGTTTACCATCGCGCATGCGCGCTCCATTGCAATGCATAGTGGGAATGACAGTGGCGTATTACTTTTAGCCTACTGCAATTAAATAAAAATATTTTTTAAGTCGGCTTTCAAAACGCAAACAAGTCATTTACATTTAATACCCAATTCTAATATGCTTTTCTTGCTTAACTTTATAACTACTTTATCATTTGACGAGTGGAACTCAGAAACGATGAATAGATACAAACAGCACGCCACTGTTAAATAATTCCTATGATACTATAGGGCCTGTTACTTTTTCGTATCAGTTTGGTTACTTCATTGTATCATTTCTTGCTCGGGTTATCTTGCGGTATTTTGTATTATCGTGTTTAAAATTGAAATCAATATTGATCATCTTATTCGTAAATCGAATGTCATATTTGACACATTAAGGTAAGTCATATTTGACTTGTAAATTGAACAGTTTATATCATTCTGTGTACCGTATATTATTAACATTATATTTCAATCTGTTGTTCTGCTTTATCTTGGTCTCCTTATCATTTATCCAGAAGCAATACGCAATCGCATCTATCATGGGACAGAACATGAAATATCAAAAATAGGATCTATGTACCTGGCAACGGCTAGAGATCGCGATGTTGGAAGAAAGAAAAGATCGAACAACACGAATTCTATATTTTATAACAGTGTACTAATATATATATGTGTGAATATATTTACTATATTTTATTTTTATTAACAATTTTTTTTAATATATTTTTATGTATTTACACTATAACACTATATATGTTTTATATCTCTGATGTGCAATAAACTTTATTAAATATATTTATTATTAATTTTGAGTTTTTATTATATATTTAAATCAAAATATATAATATAGAATAAATATTTCATTTACATATTTACTCATATTGGGTAAATATGGAGATGTTATATATATATACTATATTGTGGGGCAATATTTATTTAATATAGATCGCCTATGTGAATACAATATTGGTTTGCAATATTCTGCCAATATTGAAATACAATATTGTAGTAATCTAGTACTATGTTAACCCAAACCACATTGGGCCAATATGGCAAACAATATTGGTACTATATCGTTATATATATATATATATATATA
This sequence comes from Leistus spinibarbis, assembly GCA_933228885.1. NCBI lineage: Eukaryota > Metazoa > Arthropoda > Insecta > Coleoptera > Carabidae > Leistus > Leistus spinibarbis. The sequence goes on from OW121793.1 coordinate 8,678,729, forward strand.
TATATATATATATATATATATATATATATATATATATATATATATTTGAGACTGACATACGTATACGTATTCTATGAGTGCGAATAAGAAAAGATACATCATAAAAGTAGAAGGGACTATTAATTTTATATATCATTGTGATCACGTTCTTTTTAAATAATTTTCTCTTGAAATATATTTTTAATTTTAAATATTAATATGAAATCTAGAATAATTGAAAAAGAAATTTGAATAATAATAATAATAATAATAATAGTTAGTTTGACAGCAGGTTTTGGATATATATATATATATATATATATATATATATATATATATATATATATATATATAACTAAATTTTATAAGGACAAAGATCTTATATTCCTTATCGAAATAATTGTTTTCAAGCTAATTACAGGCCGACACCCGGATTAAAGATGTAAGCGCAATGCTACCGATTTTGGTTAACTGTCTTGTCCACCGGAAACAAAATATTTATGCCCATTTCAACTTAAGACAATTAGTAAATTAGATAAATATATTAGGAATCAAACAATCGTTTTAAAGAAATATGAGGTGGATCTATTGGCTCAAATTTAGTTTTTAAGGATTTTTGAATTTCTTGATGAATATATAAATATAATAATAATATTGTTAGTTTACTTTGATATTAAAAAGTATATATTATCGTGTTTCCTATTTTATCTGTGAGCGGAACAGAGACTGACATACGTATACGTATTCTATGAGTGCGAATAATAAAAGAAACATCATAATAGTAGAAGTTCTATTAAATTTATATATCATTGTGTGCAGGGTATATTTTCAATACTATGATGATTTTAACAATTTTTTATTGAAATATATTTTTAAATTCACATAATAATATCAAATAAGAAAAATTAGAAAAAGAAATTTGAATATTAAAAATCGGATGATATTTACCGAAAATAAACTATTGAATTGCCAATTTAAGCACCCGATCTTGAAAATATTTATTTCTCATTTTCGCTAAATATTACCCGATATTTTTTAATTTAAATTTTGTTGTGAAGTATTTTTTAATTTGTTTAATAATTGTAAATTAAATAATAGTATTAATTGTATATTTAGTTATCAAAATATAAAAATATATCGTCTTCACAGGTATAGAACCTTTACAGTAAATAAGATCGTAAAATCGAGAAAATTGTATTGGAAGACGTGGAAACATTGCACAAAATTCTCCATAAGATTAACATACAATAGGAATATTTGGCGGTGATAGAGTAAATTATAACGGTTACAGGATTTGTTAGCGCAGTGATTATATTTGATAAGTAAAAGTAAGAAAGAAACGAAGTATATAACTAATACTCAAATATTTGCTTTTATTTTCACAATACATTTTACAATTGACAACTAGAGAACTTGTTATTCCAGTGAAGGATCGATTTATATTAATAATATATTAATTAATTCCAACACTCCCTACTCGATCCGAGGATAGGACATGATTTAAAATTAATGGTGTATCAGCCTCATCCTCATGGGCTATTCACACCTAAACTAAAAGAAAATATTAAACTACAGAGAAATCGAAAAACTAAAATAAAGCTACGGCAACATGAGAAACACTTTGAAAGACTTACAAACTAAACACATTAAAAGAAGAGTTGTATTAAACGCTCTGGAATAAATTGTATATATAAAAGACAAGAAGTAGTATAGCGCCTCTTGTTGCGTAAAGTATGAAAACATAGTAAGACTAATAGACGTAGCAGTTCCGGTATCAAAATTAGTAAATTCAAAATGGCCGATAAAATTCTAAGCAATGCTCTAATCTGCCTAAAAATTAGTACACGGGGGTTTTTGGGTTTCTGATTACGAATCTGATATCAAAATTAAGAAATAAAAATAGCCGATTTAATATGGCGGGCGGAATTCGAGAGAAAGTGCTTAATGTTTTTGGTAAATTATAATATTTTATAATCAATTAAATATATTACACAGATTGTTTACAACAATTTCAGCGACGCGATGTAAAAAATCATACAATAGTGATTTTTATTCAAATTCAAATAATTTTATCGAATTTAATAACTGATTTCAAATTCGGATTCTCCGACCTCAAAATTGATAGCCTATGAGACCCACGCACAATAAAATTGTGATAGTGTATTTGTTTTTTGCGCGTATAAGCATCACTGACAGTAAAGTGGTTAAAATCATTGCCAAGAAAGAATGTGTATATGGCTGGTTTCAAATAAAAGGTCATTTCTGCCTTACATGAAAGTTACAACCATTGAACCAACAAGCTACTCACTCTTGTTTAGAATTCTTTCGTCAATTATACGTTTAAGTTTTCGCGAAACAGCAGTCGTAAACACATAAATAAATTGTTCCTCAGGCGATAAGATGATCGGATGAAAATGCGAGCGGTGCTTGTATGTAGGTATATAAGGAGAGATGCCCCCACAGTTTGATTACAACATTTTAATTCAATACCTTTGGTAATTTTTTTCATACATATTTAATCATAAGCGACTTGAAGTAATTAATGATTATGATAATACTTTTGTTTAAACAGTAACTAAAAATAAATGGGACATCTATTGCAGGTAATATTTTGAAAGTGCCCCCGGGACACGGACAGTATTTAGCCTGCCTGCTTTTTTTAAATTGTATTTTACAAATTGTAACTTGAAATATTATTAGAGAACGTTTTGCTATACTAAATTGTCACGATACATACTAAAAATAGTTACTAGTGGTTGTAAAAACAACAGCGTGGCTGCAGCAAATGCTCGAATCCAATTGTTATTACAATTAGGGGAGCGGGGTGTGTTGAATAGTATTGTAAAACAAATATGTTGGATTTTTGTCGATAGTTGTCACCAAGGGTCACCGACAAATCATTTGGCAGACCCGCTCTGTTTCTCTGCTCCACAAATTGGACACAGTCCGATAAAATATGTGGCACTGTAAGTGCTGTGGGTTTTGCAATTTTTAATTATTAAAAGTAAACAACAACTAAATTGACAGATGTACCTTAGTTATAAAATATTTTGCTGCTAGCAGAAGTTAGCGAAAGAATCGGCGCTAGCTTTGCTACCTTTTCAAAAATCTAATATTATTTCATAATTTGTCTATTGCTTTTATTATGGGGCATTCACCTTTAGAGCACGAAAAAAAGGCTGTTTTTTAACATTTTTTCTCATCGTATCGTATTTATTCAATTTTCTCTTTAATAAGGTATTTTTTAAAGTCGGGTACGTTCAGCCCCGGTGAAGATGTCCAGGTCCAAAGTGGGCAGCTCAATTTAGGCGCGCGGTAGCATAACTCTGGTCCCAGTTGTTTGAAAAAAAAAAGGTTTTAAAGTATATTAAATTGTCTAGAAATTGACCCTAGGGTGGTCCATTTGGACCATAATTAGCAAAATGGCGACCATCGTACGAAAAGTGTCATTTTTTGCCACTTTTTTTTTCTCCTTTGGCGGGCCTTAAAAAATATTTATAATCGTCGAAGATTAACTCCTAGAGAATTTTATTACCTTTAAGATGCGCTTATTGAGAGTTAAATCGGTTAATTCGTTGTCGTGATATTCTACCGCGCGATTTAAAAAATATGGTTTCGAGAAAAACGCGTTTAAAGTTTCAACTTCAGACTGACGCGCGCGAAAACGCCGTGTTTGAGCAAAAACATTGTTTTGTTTAAATCGCAATTTCACATATTTCCAACTCGAATTTTGAAAAACGGCTTCAGAAACCCATAGTCAACACTTCAAAGTGTCCGACTCTGCAAAAAAATAATCGTTTTTTTAAACCCGCTAAAGGTGAATGCCCCCTTAAATGTTGTAACTGCGGTATTACTGCGAACTGAATAATATAAACAATATTTTGAACATTTGTACACGTGCATTAAAACAGTCTCCATGCATGTATTATTACACAAAAATCGGGATTATAAATTTACTTACGGTTTCTGTTTTCTAATTGAATCGATTATTCCAAAAGTATGTGTATTACAAACAATTTTACACAACACTTTCAATGATTTGACATTTGATTCGTTATTATTTTTGAATCAAATAATCAAGCTAGCTTCTGAATGTTGCAGTGCCACGGCAGTTTTAAAAGTGATAATGGGTCCTATGCTAAAACACAATGGCACAATGTATGTACACAACGATATGCATTTTGAAGATTCGGAATATATTTAAAATTGACATTTGAATTATTCTGACGTATAACCTTTTATTTTTACGTAAGGCAGATTACTTGATTAGAAATTTATTCATTGCTGTTGTGTAGTCTTTTATTTCAGTATAAACTATTTGATATCATTAATATAATAACCCAGAAATGTATGTATGTATATATGTATGTGTAGAACGCTTTTTTTTTTAAATGCAGATTGGCATAGACGGGGATCGAACTCACGACCTCCAGGGTGAAAGGCATGACACTTAGCCACTGCACCATGGCGACTGTTAATAATGTTATAAAAAACTGGAGTGGCCTACACTCAACTTTCTTTTACATAGTTTTCAATAGATAGATATTAATATACATATATATCCTAAATAAACTTTCTACATATATATATATATATATATATATATATATATATATATATATATATATATATATATATATATATATATATAATCTCAAGCAAACGGTCAAACTAAACAAAACTCTACAGGAATATTCTGAAATGTCTATTTTGTTTTTCTGGCAAAAACGGGCGCAGATAATAATAATTATTATTAAGTGATAACAAAATATTTTGCTGATCAATATAAAATGAAAATTCAAATTAAATTACTATAACTTAATAATAACTGAATAATTATACCAATTTATAATGGATCTGTATTTGAAGTACTTGTCGTATTCACTCTTAAACTTTCAAACTTCACAGTAAAATTGTTATTTAATTATGTTAGCAAATATATAATATAAATTGATTCTATAATAATTTACCTGATACAATTTATTCTAATAAGAAATCAATATTTTAAATATTAATTCATACAGTTAACTGTCAATGTAATGCTTGTTTGTTTTCAATAAACAAGGAACAAAGGATGTAACTCATGGTTGATCCGATTTAAAAATAATAAAATTTGTCACAAGTGTAGGTATCACTATGACAACGTAAATAAGATATTTGAGTATTTTCGTAGCAGTTTTCTCATAACTGGTACAATTTATCAAGAAATGTTTCAAACAAAAGTTGTGCGAAATATGAATCTCTTTCATTATGAAAATAACTATATTTGCCGTAAGTGTAGCCGTTCTAGTGATATTGGAAATAGAACAAAAAATGCATAGAGTAAACATGCACTTCCGGTTTGAAAATTCTTTTCAAAAATAGGAGGTGCACATCTAGGGCATATACAAGTCTTAAGTTTGAAGTTTCATAATTTTTCGTTCGACAGTTTTGACCCTAGAGCGTTCACAGGCACACACACACAGACGTCATTCCGAAAATAGTCACATTCGATTCAGAAAACATCAAAACGTGTATATCCGTTGAAATCTCGAGTTCGAAATTTTTCATGATTACAATACTTACTTATTACTCTGTAAAAGAAAGTAAAAAATATCTGGAGTGGCCTGCACTCAACTTTCTTTTACGTAGTTTTCAATAGATAGATATTAATATATAATGAAAATAACTGGATAATTATACCAATTTATAATGGATCTGAATTTGAAGTACTTATCGTATTCACTCTTAAACAGTCAAATTTCACAGTAAAACTCTGAAATTGGTAATTAATTATGTCAGCAAATATATAATATAAATTGATGCTATAATAATTTACCTGATACAATTTATTCTAATAAGAAATCAATATTTTAAATATTAATTCATACAGATAACTGTCAAAGTAATGCTTGTTTGTTTGAAACAAATGATGTAACTCATGGTTGATTCGTTTTAAAAATAATAAAATTTGTCACAATTGTAGGTATCACCATGGCAACGTAAATAAGATATTTGAGTTTTTTCGTAGCAGTTTTCTCATAACTGGTACAATTTATGAAGAAACTATTCAAACAAAAGTTGTGCGAAATATTATTATCTTTCATTATGAACATAACTATTTTTGCCGTAAGTGTAGCCGTTCTAGTGATATTGGAGATAGAACAAAAAATGTATAGAGTAAACATGAACTACCGGTTTGAATATTCCTTTCAAAAATAGGAGGTGCACATCTAGGGTATATACAAGTCTTAAGTTTGAAGTTTCATAATTTTTCGTTCGACAGTTTTGGCCCTAGAGCGTTCACAGACACACACACACACACACACACAGACAGACGTCATTCCGAAAATAGTCACATTCGATTCAGAGAAGGTCAAAACATGTATATCCGTTGAAATCTCGAGTTCGAAATTTTTCATGATTACAATACTTACTTATTACTCTGTAAAAGAAAGTAAAAAGGGGTTGTGGCCAACGCGGGACTTTCTTTTACGTAGTTTTCATCAATATTTATTGATTATAACTAAGATTTGGTACGCGTAAAACGCACCAACGCGCAGAGCTCGCCCTTAGGAAAAAAAAAATGGGTTGTGGCCAACGCGGGACTTTCTTTTACGTAGTTTTCATCAATATTTATTGATTATAAAAATATAATATTAGGAAATAATAATCCAACAGAAACAATTTGAAAACCAAGCTTACCTTATATAAATTAATGGGTTGAAAATTATACCAATACCAATTTGTAATGGTTTTGAACTAACTAACTATCAAAACTAAACAATTCTCTACAGAAATATTCTGAAATGTCATTTATCTAATTCAGACCATTTTGTTTTCTTGTCGAAATATTGACAGGCGCAGATGATCCGATTTATTAAGCTACATTCGAATCCATGACAACGTAAACAAGATTCTCATAATTTTCGGTAGCAGTTTTCTCGTAACTGGTACATTTATTGAAGAAACTTTTCAAACAAAAGTTGTGCGAAATATTAATATCTTTCATTATGAACATAACTATTTTTGCCGTAAGTGCAGCCGTTCTAGTGATATTGGAGATAGAACAAAAAATGCATAGAGTAAACATGCACTGCCGGTTAGAATATTCTTTTCAAAAATAGGAGGTGCACAACTAGACCATATACAAGTCTTAAGTTTGAAGTCTCATAATTTTACGTTGGACAGTTTCGGCTCTAGAGCGTTCACATACACACACACGCACACACACACACACACACACACACACACACACACAGACGTCACTCCGAAAATAGTCACATTCGATTCAGGGAAGCTCAAAACGTGTATATCCGTTGAAATCTCGAGTTCGATTTTTTTGGTGATCCCTATACTTACTTATTACTTCGTAAAAGAAAGTAATATGCGTTGCGAGCAGTGCTTTTTAATTATTATGGCCTTTTGGTTAACAATTTGAAAATATGTTATAGGTGTAAAAAGTCTTACATTTAATTTTAGATTATATTGATAAAAAAAAAATTTAGTTCATACTTTAAAATTCAAATTTATAATATTTAATATTTTTTTTCGGGCTTTGGATTAACAAAATGAAAAAATCTTATAGATATAAAATATCTTAAAATTTTTAGTAGAATTTTTAAGTGTATTAATTATTTTTATAAGGGCAGTATTAAGGGGGGCTCTAAATTTTGGGGCCCTATAACTCGGGAAGTATACGGGCGATTGGATTTATACTGCGAGCGGATTCAAATGAGATGCCAAATAATATGTGTACCAAATTTAGATCATATTGATAAAAAAAAATGGGTTGTGGCTAGTGATGTGAGTCGGGTAAATACCCAATGGGTAGGTAAATAAAATTTGGGTATTTACCCGGTATTTACCCGAGGTCTATTTGGGTATTTACCCGAGGTCTACCTACCCAAAAATTTTTTTGATTACAATGTAACTACAAATAAGTAATACTTCTACGAAACATGTCTTAACAAGTTCATAGCCGTTAGTGAGCTCTTGAACATGCAATTGCAGGTCGTATCTGCCTGAACGATCGGCAGTTACTAACATAACATAAAATACATGTTTCGAATAATTTATTTTTTATTTTTGTGAAGTTCCTATTGTTTTTGTTTTATTTAATAATGAAAATATGTAATACTTTTACGCGACTTTAAATATTTTTCAATGAATTTTAATACCCATATTTTTACTATTTTTAATCAATAAATACTTATGGGTAAATAAATGGGTATTTACCCTAGGTATTTACCCTGGGTATTTACCTTGAAAAATAAATACCCGGGTATTTTACATCACTAGTTGTGGCCAACGCGGGACTTTCTTTTACGTAGTTTTCATCAACATTTATTGATTATAAAAATATATTATTAGGAAATAATAATCCAACAGAAACAATATAAAAACCAAGATTACCTTAAATAAATGAATGCGTAGAAAATTATACCAATACCAATTTGTAATGGTTTTGAAGTACTAACTATCAAAACTAACCAATTATATCTACAGAAATATTCTGAAATGTCATTTATCTAATTCAGACCATTTTGTTTTCTTGTCGAAATATTGACAGACGCAGATGATCCGATTTATTAAGCTACATTCGAATCCATGACAACGTAAACAAGATTCTTAAAATTTTCGGTAGCGGTTTTCTCGTACCTGGTACATTTATTGAAGAAACTTTTCAAACAAAAGTTGTGCGAAATATTAATATCTTTCATTATGAACATCACTATTTTTGCCATAAGTGCAGCCGTTCTAGTGATATTGGGGATAGAACAAAAAATGCATAGAGTAAACATGCACTGCCGGTTTGAATATTCTTTTCAAAAATAGGAGGTGCACAACTAGACCATATACAAGTCTTAAGTTTGAAATCTCATAATTTTACGTTGGACCGTTTTGGCTCTAGAGCGTTCACATACACACACACTCACACACGCACACACACACACACACACACACAGACGTCACTCCGAAAATAGTCACATTCGATTCAGAGAAGCTCAAAACATGTATATCCGTTGAAATCTCGAGTTCGATTTTTTTGGTAATCCCTATACTTACTTATTACTCTGTAAAAGAAAGTAAAAATGTAGTGCATATTTTAAAATTCAAAATTATAATATTTAATAATTTTTTACGGGCTTTGGGTTAACAAAATGAAAAAATCTTGTAGACAAAAAATATCTTAGAATTTTTAGTAGAATTTTTAAGTGTTTCAATTATTTTTATAAGGACAGTATTAAGGGGGCTCCAAATTTTGGGGCCCTATAACTCGGGAAGTATACGGGCGATTTGATTTAAACTGCGAGCGGATGGGATGCCAAATAATATGTGTACCAAATTTGGAGTGAATCGCTCCGGTACCTTCAGAGGAGTAGAGGGCACAAATTTGGTCTTACGAGCGACCGAGCGAGCGAGCGACGACTAACATCCAAGTATATAAGTTATATACATTTTCGGAATCAGGGCGACGAGACGAACACTTTTTCTTAATGAAATTTTTTGATCCGAGAATGCTACAGACACACGACCGAATGCTTTAGCCTCTTCGGTACTACGTACGGCGAGCTAAAAACAAGGATTGGATTGACTCATTCCAGTCCCATTTTTAGTGGGACTGGATTGAATACTTGTTTTCAATTTTGCCATGTGAACGCATCGGATTGAAATGAGACATGCGCAGTATCGTGACAGCAGAGGCGTCGATAGGCCATTTCAAAGGGGGCGCACGTCTCTCTCTTTTAAATTGCGCCCCGCCTGTTATTTCCAAAATTTATTCTTTAAATATAAACACCTACGGAATATCATCACAAATTCACATTTTGTATGACGTAAGTGAATCGGGAAATTTCTGCGCCCCCTACGAATTGAAATCCTAACGACGTCCCTGAATGACAACTGTCATCAGGTGACGACAGCGCATTTATCGGAATTTTTAAGAACTATTGGATATCAAATTCAATCCCGGACATGTGAACACATGAGGAACGTACTCAGTTCAATTTCATTCCAGTATTGAATCCTCCATGTGAACATGGTAATTATATCAGTCAAATATTCTAAACAATATTCTAAGATTTCTCCATAAAAAAATATAAAAAAAATATTATCTTGAATTTTAAAATTTGCACTAATATTTTTTTATTTTAAATCAAAATAATCTAAAAAAGTTGTCAGACGTTTAATATCTAACAACTTTTCAAATTGTTAACCAATAGGGGGCATACTAATTAAAAACCGATGTTCGCACCGCATATATTACCTATAAGGTGAACTGGGCGCATAGGTGCGTTGTACCTAACATTGTTTAAATGAATACTATCTAAATCCTTTATTTGACTCGTTTGAAAATAATGAACTTTTGTTTTTATTTGCCATGCTTGTACGTTGGCAATTCTATGATTTACAGCAGAAATTTTGGGTCATGATTGACGATCACTCTTCATGAACATCGGTATGTAACATATATCTGTTATACAACTACTAAACGCAGCGGTAATTGACAAAACGATAAATATGGATATATTGATAAATCGTTAAATATTTATATTGGATTTCTTTTAATATTATTGTCAACAAATTGATTTTAGTACTGTAAACATTTTCATTCATGACGTCATCAATCTATAGCCGATTTCATTTTCAAATGGCAGTGTAGGGTCATACGGGAAACAGGGTTGCAATATCTCCCATAAGCGCTGTGAGTGGAACAGAGAGACATACATATACGTATTCTATGAGTGCGAATAAGAAAAGATACATCATAAAAGTAGAAAGGGCTATTAACTTTATATACCATTGTGTGCAGGGTATATTTTCAATACTATGATGTTAACAATTTTTTATTGAAATATATTTTTAAATTCACAAAATAATATCAAATAAGAATTATTAGAATAAGAAATTTGAATATTAAAAATCGGATGATATTTACCGAAAATAAACTTTTGAATTGCCAATTTTAGCACACGATCTTGAAAACATTTATTTCTCATTTTCGTTAAATATTATCCGATTTTTTTAATGCAAATTTTGTTGTCAAGTATTATTTAATTTGTTTGTTAATTTGTAAATTAAATAATAATATTAATTGTTTATTTAGTTACCAAAAAATAAAAAATTAACGTCTTCCAGGTATAGAACCCTTACAGTAAATAACATCGTAAAACCGAGATAATTGTATTGGAAGACGTGGCAACATTGTACAAAATTCTCCGTAAAGGCGGTATCACATTACGAGGATATCGATATCCTCCTTCTTTAGGAGATACCGATGATCGATATCTTTTTCTATCACATTAGTAAATTGACACCAGAAATTTAGTAAATTTCTTTACTTGGTGGTGGTATTCAATTTGGTATTAAAAATGATATGTTAACAAGCAGAGATATTTTTATTTTCTTTCTTGCATTCGCCATTTTAAAATAAATATAATTATCAACAAACACGACCAGTATATAAATCTACAATGAATGCAGCAACACTGACAGCTAACAACAAATATCTGGAGTGGCCTGCACTCAACTTTCTTTTACGCAGTTTTCACTAGATATATGTATATATAGATATATGTATATGTATATATATATATATATATATATATATATATATATATATATATATATATTTATAAATAAATATAAATATATCCAAAACCTGCTGTCAAACTAACCAATTCTCTACAGAAATATTCTGAAATGTCATTTATCTTTTTTTGTTTTCCTGACAAAAAAGCAGATGATCCGATTTTATAAGCTACATGCGAATCCATGGCAACGTAAACAACATATCTATAATGTTTCGTAGCATTTTTCTCGCAACTGGCACATTTTTTGAAGAAATGTTTCAAACAAAAGTTGTGCGAAATATTAATATCTTTCATTATAAACATGACTATATTTGCCGTAATTGTAGCCGTTCTAGTGATATTGGAGATAGAACAAAAAATGTATAGAGCAAACATGCACTTCCGGTTTGAATATTATTTTCAAAAATAGGAGGTGCACATCTAGGGCATATACAAGTCTTTTTTGTTTGAAGTTTCATAATTTTTCGTTCGACAGTTTTGGCCCTAGAGCGTTCACAGACACACACACACAGACACAGACACACAGACGTCATGCCGAAAATAGTTACATTCGATTCAGGGAAGGTCAAAACATGTATATCCGTTGAAATCTCGAGTTCGAAATTTTTCATGATTACAATACTTACTTATTACTCTGTAAAAGAAAGTAAAAACAGGGACATTTATTTAAGTTGCTCATGCGCACAACACAAGACATCGATAATTGGACACCGATAAGCCAAGGAATACGAACACGTTTCATATTTAAGCGCCTATTATTTACTCCCTATCACATTAGAAATGACATCGGAAAACTGAAAAAACATCGCAAAATCGATGTCAAACTATCGATATCCTCGTAATGTGATACCGATTAACATTACTATGCCTGCCACAGTGCCATTTCAACCTGAGACCGACAATAGTAACTTTTGCCTCAATATTTCGACTATATATACATATATATATATATATATATATATATATATATATATATATATATATATATATATATATATATATATATATATATATATACCATATATATATACCATATATATATACCATATATATATATATATATATATATATATATATATATATATATATATATATATATATATATATATAATTCTTTTAATGGACTTGTTGCTTTGTTCATCACCCCTATTTATCATGTTATTTTATTGATTTCTATGCACTTAGCAACGTGTTCAGTTAAACATACAAAGGCGTTTTATTACATGACAGAAATGTCAGGTTACGACAGTGAAATTTATTTATTGTAATTTGGATTTAATTAAATTTTTATACACATAATGAGATGTAAGGCATTTGAGGCAGTGATAGAATTAGAAGTACAAGCTGTAAGTTTTTACACATTATCTTATTTTTAATTTATAACAATACAATATTTTCACCTCACAGGTGACATGTCCAGGAGTTTGGTTATGTCCGAACGGTAAAGTTACCGTACAAATTTTCACGTTAGGTCTATGTACACAAACGACACCTATGTCTCCTGTTTTCCCACTTTTGTATCATGAATGTTTAAAATTTCGGAAAACATTTTCGAATGTTCGGAAGTTGAATGATTTGGAGCAAATATTATGTATTTTTCATCGCTTCCTAAGTACCACTAAGGGGTTTGGGAAAAGTGCAACAATCAAAACCTATTTAAAGCATTGCTTCAAAAACAATAAATTATTTGATATATTTTTAAGTATATTTTCCCCCTAGCATAACATGTTTCAGACAAAAAAGAATATTGTTAGTAGAACGAGAATGCACCATTAGATACACACTTAACAGGAACACTTACAATATACATACACATACATTAAAAAAAAATGATTACAAGATTTGCAGTGGATGGCAAGAAAAATTGCCGAATGCTTGACACATTAAAATAGAATTATATTTCCATTGCTTTCCGAAAGATCGGTCCGATTCTTCACAGGATATTTCGTAATCATTGATTACATATTATGAAATACTGGTAAATTTGTTTATACTTTCTTTTACGAAGTAATAAGTAAGTCTTGTTTTTCTAGTGTTCACTTTCATAAAATACCGAACATTAATTTTTTTTTTTTTATTGCAAAAGAAATATAGGTACAAGCATCAATCTTTAGCACGTCGTATAATCTGTTTGGTGGAATTTTTATTTAAGTATAAAATATTTTTGCTCGTCGTACGATAGTACGAGATAGTTATAGTGTTTTGTTGTGTGTGTGTAACATGTTTGGATCAAAAAATTTCTTTACTAAAAAGTTCTTGTCTCGTCTCCCTGATTGGAAAAAGCTGGAGTGACCTTCACTCGACTTTCTTATATAAGTAGACTGGGCCGAGTTCGAACTACTAGTGCCCGTGCCAAATAGAAATGTGCATGCGCGAAAGACACATTTGAGTATTGCTCCTCCTTCTTTCCTAAAGAGCCAATAATATGCAATGCGCTCAGCCTTGTTGGACTCAGTGGCGTGCGATTGATTTTACCCAAATAGTATTGAAAATTACTGTGTGTTATTAAGCTCGTTAGTAAACATGGTTTTGAACAGTAAAAGTAGGTGTTTGGTGTTTAAAGTAATAAAGTTTATGGAGGAAGAAGCTAGTAATATTTAATGTAGGCATAAACGAAAAATATTTTGTAAAATGCACGCCGCTGGGGCCACTGTAGGCGGGACCTCGTTCATAGTAGCTGCGCAAGAAATGATTGACGTGCACATTTCTATTTGGCACTTGCTCTAACTGCCAGCATGCCAGTTAAGAACTATACCACACGACCATCGTGGCTATAGCCATTAATTTTTTAATAAAGAAAACTGGTCTACAACCTTGAAGAGATATTCCAAACTTTGTAAAACTTTGATTGGCGGTCTAAAATATTTTAAATTTCAACATTATTATTTTTATGGTTCGAGCCATTGTGAAAATCGTCTTAGTTAAAGTTTGCCAAGATATCTATCTTTATTATATTAGCAGATATTAGATTAATGAAATATTACATTAATCTAATATGTTGACATTTAAAATGTCATCAGCTGTTTTTAGCCCGTCGGCGTCGAACGATAGTACAAGACAGCTATAGTGTCAAGTCATGTGTCTGTAACATTCTCGGATCAAAAAATGTATTAGCAATTAGTGTTTGTCTCGTCACTGATTACGAAAATGTATATAACTTATATTATTGGATTATGTCGCTCGTCCATAAGACCAGCTTTGTGGACGTATCTCCTTTGAAGGTAGGGGGTAGATTTGAATGAAATTTGATATACATACACGTGAAGTTTCCGTAACATTTTAAATCCAATTGTCATTACAGGTCCGGAGTTATAGTGCCCCGAAATTTAAAACTCTCCTCAATACTGTCCTTAGTTTTTTTTTTATTTTAGAATTTTCTACTAAATATTCTAAGATATTTTATGTGTTTTTTCAAATTGTGAGTTCAGGGGCTATAAAAAAAAAATATAAATCATATTTATTTTATTATATCAAAATATCTTCAAAAAACAAGAACTGGTGCCGGAACGGCGAGCTGGTAGCACTGGCGCTACTGCCAGTTCTTGTTTTGATATAATAAAAATAAAATTATTATTTTTTATTTTTTATAGCTCCTGGGTACACAATTTGCAAAAGTTTTATCGATATACAATATCTTAGATTTTTTTAAATTGACTAAGGGCAGTATTTAGGAGGACGGGAACTTCACGGGCGTGGAAATTATATGTATATTCAATTTCATTAAAATAGGCCTGGTACCTTCAGTGGAGATACGTTGGTCTTACGGACGAGCGTGCGACATAATCCAATGATATAGTCGATATTATTTATTTAGTATAGTTAATTATATTTTCGTAATCAGGGTGACGAGACAAACATTTTTAGCTCATCGTACGACATTATAAGACAGCTATAGTGTTTGTAAACCCAAAATTTGAAGCCGCTCCTAAATATTTTCCTTAGTCAATTTTCAAAAATTTTAGAAATTTCTACTAAAAATTCTGAGATATTATATTGCTACAAAAAAATGAAATTAAAAAAAATCATAATTATTTTTTTATTCTCTCAAATAATCTTCAAAAAATTATAAGACATTTTATATTTATAATGTAAGGTCAAATACAAATATTTGGAGTGGCCTGCACTCGAGTTTCTTTTACACAGTTTTCACTAGATATAGATATATATATCCACAACCAACTATCAAACTAACCAATACCCTACAATAAAATCCTGAAATGTCATTTATCTAATTGAGTCTATTTTGCTTTCCTGTCAAAATAACAGATGATCCGATTTTATAAGCTACATGCGAACATAAACAGGATATTTATAATGTTTCGTAGCATTTTTCTTGCAACTGGTAAATTTTTTGAAGAAATGTTTCCAATAAAAGTGTGCGAAATATTAATATTTTTCATTATGAACATAACTATTTTTGCAGTAAGTGTAGCCGTTCTAGTGATATTGGAGATAGAACAAAAACTGTATAGAGTAAACATACACTTCTGGTTTGAATATTCTTTTCAAAAATAAAAGGTGTACATCTAGGGCATATACAAGTCTTAAGTTTGAAGTTTCGTAATTTTTCGTTCGACAGTTTTGGCTCTAGAGCGTTCACAGACACAGACACACGCACAGATATTAATAATAATATTGCAATTAAAAATGTTGTTGATTGATTATTGGATGATTGCAACAATAAAACTATACCTTGAAACAAGAACAACCAATGTCAAAATTTATCTAAAATGAGACACTATGAAATTTTGGTATATGTACTTGAACCCCACTTATTGCAGAAACAACCAATGTCAAAATCCTTTTAAATATTTACAAGGATTTTGACATTGGCTGCTTCTGCAATGAATGGGGTTTACGTACAAAGTTGGCATGGAGACCAATTGTCCATGTACCAGGGTACCTATTCTGAGTATCTCAACTCAACCAGATCTCACTCAAAAACGCTGTTGCCATCTATTGGATTCATTGCGTAAACATGATATGACGTCATGGATCTCAATCAA
Organism: Leistus spinibarbis; assembly: GCA_933228885.1. Lineage (NCBI taxonomy): Eukaryota > Metazoa > Arthropoda > Insecta > Coleoptera > Carabidae > Leistus > Leistus spinibarbis. Next base: position 8,695,290 of record OW121793.1, read on the forward strand.
TTCGTAAATTTATCTCACTACCTCGGTAGGTAGTGGGACCAGAAAAGTTACTAGTGAGAAAATTGACAGATTATTGGTTGTGTGCATGACATTTTTGTACAAGCACAGAGATTAATGAAATCGCTTGAACTGACTGTTACCCATTTGTTACTTGTGAAATCTTTTGCTGGTTTCTTTGTGTTTTTTTTTGTATTTTGTGTTTTTCTTGTTTTGTGTTCTTTAAAACTCACTTACAAACATTTCCGGGCTATTATATATATAATATTTGTATTTACTGTAGTTTTAAATCTTATTAAAATAAGAATTGTAACAAGTGTTGTAAACTTGAAGTCAGAAAAATCCCTAAAGATCTCACATGCGCGTCTCACTAGTGGTACGGCATCGTTATCTCAAATCTCACGTCAATTTATTTAGTTGAGACACTCAGAATAGGGGTCCAGTTGGGCGAAGCAGGTTGTTGGGAGCGAGTTACTCGGCGCGAGTTGTCCGTATTCCAGAAATTTTGTACTCTATAAATGCTATCGTTTTCATTATTGTATTTCATGTGATTGTTGCTCGCCGGTACGGCGAGCTGGAACCACTGGTGCTTGCTCAAGGCAGCTATAGGGTTTGGTTATGTGTCTGTAATATTATTGGATCATAAAATTTTCTTAACAAACAATGTTTGTCTTGTCACTCTGATTACGAAAATGTATAAAACTCATATCATTGGAATATGTCGCTCGCTCGGTCGCTCGTCCTGAGACCAACTTTGTGGACGTATCTCCTCTGACTGAAGGTACCGAGCCGATTTTAATGAAATTTTATATACATATAATTTCTACGCCCGTGATGTTCTCGTCGCATTTTGATTTTTTTTTTAATGTGATATTTTGATCGATAAATTCAAAGCCCCCCTTGATACTGCCTTTATAAAAATAAATTAAACACCCAAAAATTCTACTGAAAATTCAAAGATATAAGGTTTTCTAATATTGCTAACACAAAGGCCATAAAAAAATATCTGGAGTGGCCTGCACTCAACTTTCTTTTACGTAGTTTTCAATAGATGTCTGTCTGTCTGTGTGTCTGTGTGTGTGTATCTGTGAACGCTCTAGAGCCAAAACTGTCGAACGAAAAATTATGAAACTTCAAACTTAAGCTTTGTATATGCCCTAAATGTGCACCTTCTATTTTTGAAAAAAATATTCAAACCGGAAGTGCATGTTTACTCTATGCATTTTTTGTTCTATCTCCAATATCACTAGAACGGCTACACTTACGACAAATATAGTTATATTCATAATGAAAGATATTACTATTTTGCACAACTTTTGTTTGAAACATTTCTTCAAAAAATGTACCAGTTGCGAGAAAAATGCTACGAAACATTATAAATATCTTGTTTATGTTGCCATGGATTCGCACGTAGCTTATAAAATCGGATCATCTGCTTTTTTGTCAGGAAAACAAAAGACTCTATTAGATAAATGACATTTCAGAATATTTCAGTAGAGTATTGGTTAGTTTGACAGCAGGTTTTGGATATATATATACATATACATATATTTATATCTAGTGAAAACTGCGTAAAAGAAAGTTGAGTGCAGACCACTCCAGATATTTTTTTCAATATAATCTACAAAATATTGTAAGACTTTTTATACCTATAACATTTTTTCAAATGTTGTTGACAAAGCTGCTGCTCGCATCGCATATATTACTTATAAGGCGAGCTGGAGGCTTCGGTGCGTTGTACGTACCAAATCTTGTTTCTATCTATTTTCTCTTCTACCAAAATTTGACTATATCGTTCAATAAATTACATTAAATATAAAATTAGTCAAAAATAACTCTTAAACATTGAAATTCAATTGTCTGTACAGGTCCGGAGTTATAGGGCCCCAAAATTTAGAGCCCCCCTAAATACTGCCCTAAGTCAACATTAAAAATAAAAAACTTAAAATTCTATGTCGACAATGTTATTTCAAATTGTGAGGCCAGGGTTGTATTGGGTTATAGTTATGAGAAATAAAACTCAATAACCATGTTATAACTCTTTAATTTTTAGAATCTATATTGTACACTTATTGTTATGTATGTGAAGTATTATTATTTATTTTTTTTGAATTATTAGTGCCTATATATCAATGGTTTAAACACGTGTTGTGTTATTGATTTGTTGGTTTTTCTTAAATTTTTAATTTACATGGGTTTTAAAAATGAAAATAAAACACTATTTTTGGGCATTTTTCTTCACAAAATTAATAAATACAGTTTATTCTAAGTTATATCCTATAAAAGTTAATCATTGGATCAAATTATAAAAAAAAAATGGGTTGTGGCCAACGCGGGACTTTCTTTTACGTAGTATTCATCAATATTTATTGAATATAAAAATATAATATTAGGAAATAATAATCCAACAGAAACAATATGAAAACCAAGCTAACCTTATATAAATGAATGCGTTGAAAATTATACCAATACCAATTTGTAATAGTTTTGAAGTACTAACTATCAAAACTAAGCAATTCTCTACAGAAATATTCTGAAATGTCATTTATCTAATTCAGACCATTTTGTTTTCTTGTCGAAATATTGACAGGCGCAGATGATCCGATTAATTAAGCTACATTCGAATCCATGACAACGTAAACAAGATTCTCATAATTTTCGGTAGTGGTTTTCTCGTAACTGGTACATTTATTGAAGAAACTTTTCAAACAAAAGTTGTGCGAAATATTAATATCTTTCATTATGATCCTAACTATTTTTGCCGTAAGTGCAGCCGTTCTAGTGATATTGGAGATAGAACAAAAAATGCATAGAGTAAAGATGCACTGCCGGTTTGAATATTCTTTTCAAAAATAGGAGGTGCACAACTAGACCATATACAAGTCTTAAGTTTGAAATCTCATAATTTTACGTTGGACAGTTTCGGCTCTAGAGCGTTCACATACACACACACACACTCACACACGCACACACACACACACACACACACAGACGTCACTCCGAAAATAGTCACATTCGATTCAGGGAAGCTCAAAACGTGTATATCCGTTGAAATCTCGAGTTCGATTTTTTTGGTGATCCCTATACTTACTTATTACTCTGTAAAAGAAAGTAAAAATTCATAAGAAAGAAAATGAAAATTATGCCATTAGCAGCTAGTTTACGGAAATCAATGTTTTTTTACCGTAGGCAGAATTATAATAACTGCAAGTAAGTAAATTTATAATTCTAATTATTAAAGAAATTAAAACCTTGAAGAGATAATTCAAACATATTTAGGAACATGATTTGTTGGCAATTTTATTTTTTATTTTTGATGGCACGATTCATTGTATTTTAGCATATAACTAATTGTCACTTTTAAAACTGCCGTCACACTGCAATTTAATACTGTAAAATTCAGAATCTAGCCTGATTATTTAATTCAAAAACAATATTGAATCAAATGTCAAATCATTAGAAATGCTGTGTAAAAAAGGTTTGTAAAACATATTTTTTGAATAATCGATTCAAATAATGAAAAGCAATCGTAAGTAAATTTATAATTTTTGTGTAATAATACAATCATGGAAACTGTCTTAATGATACAACACTTATGGCCAGTTGCACCATACAAGGTTAAAATCAATGTTTAACAATACTTAGTTTAAATAAATCTTAGTTTAAATTTATCGGATATTACACAGTGCATGATAAGCGATCGATTAGTTAATATCAGCATTGTGATCTAAAAACAAAATAGCGTTCAAAAAAAGGACTTGATTTTTTCATTTTTATTATTTGCGATGTGGAAATTTGTATTTCTATTATAGTCAAACGATACAAACTGAAGAAAAACCGTGTAATTATTATTAAATTTCTTGGAAATTCGCCATCTGTCAAATCTGACATACCATATGGGCACATGGTGCTCACGGGTGACCCTAGTTTTATATAACATTATTAACAGTCGTCATGGTGCAGAGGTTAAGAGTCTTGTCTTTTACCCTGGAGGTCTTGAGTTAGATCCCCGTCTATGCCAATTTGTATTATTACAAAAAAAAGCGTTCTACACATACACACTCACTAACTCACATACAAACAAACACACAAACATACAAACATTTCTGGGTAATTATATATATAATTAAGAATCTTTTTTTAAATTTTGTTTCAGTTGACCACAAGGTTTGCAATCGTGTCAACCAGCACACCCCTTGTTTTACCCCAAATTTACCAGCTTATAACTTCTTTAATTTTCATTTCTTATTTCAATTTTCTTGTATATTTTCTAGGTATCATTAAATATGTTGTAAAAATATTTATGGTAAAAATATTTCTCGTTTTTGTTTTATCGAGCTCGGCAAAACGCCCAAAATTTATACCTCTAGGACCAAAATACCCCCTTTTGGATTTTTTTTTTCATCTGAAATTATCCATCATCCTATATCATTTTTATTCACATTGTTGCTGCCGGGGAAAAAAATCAATATTATATTCTCAAATTCCAGTCCCCAAGTGGTACAAACCATCATGCAAACATTAAATACTAAAACAAATTTTAATAGGTAAAGAAATTGTTTATATTGAACTTATACAATGGGAGAATTCAGAATTAGGAAACGTCTTAGCTACATTTAAAACTTCTTTAACAGACTTATTATACCCTTTACCATGTTGTAAAGGATTAATAGCTGGAGTGGATGTAGATTTACTCATGGAAGCGACGAAACGTTTTCCAGTAAGTTCTAATTCTTCAATACTGATTTCGAAGACCTCTTGTGACACTTTATAACTTTAGTAAATGTATTTGTATATGCACTGATTTTGATGTCTATATCATATGGACTATTCACAATTAAATTGATAATTTAAATAATATTATATGCAGTGCCACAAAGGGATTTCGAATTTATCTTACTAAATAAAATAAATATATTTTTAAGGGTATAATCGCTCCGAAAATTGAAGTTTCTACAAAAACCACAATAGAAGAAGTGCTCTGTACTTACAAAAACGATAAAAAGAAAGATTTAATTGTTGTAAACCCAAAAATAATCAGCTCCAAATGTGTCCCTAAGCGTAAAACTCCTCTAAGGCAAAAAAGAGTTTGTCATTCTTACCAATATCATAAGTAATTACGTAAAATAAATAAATAGTTGCATATTATAATAAATAATATTTATAGAACGAAAATGGGCGTCAGAAGATGTCTAAGTGACCGGCGTGACGAGTCAGACATGTTGCCAACTTCGGAACATTTAGAAGAGGAGGGTACTTGCATGTAAGATTATCTTTAAAAGGGTTGATCTCATGGTGGCCACGCGAGCATGCAGCTGAAATTTCAACTTTCACTGTGACTATAATTTGTGTTACGATATGAAGTTCGATGAAAAAGTAATAGACGCAGTACGCTGTTATTATTCATAAAGAACACATCTTTCTTCATGATTACACATTACAATCCACCTTTTATTATATATTTGTAATGTTGACCAAGAGGTATTAATTCATATACAAGCCGCCATTCTCGTGAAATTGAAATATCTTTTTATAACGCTTAATCTTTCTTCGATTAAATTATAAAATTTTAGTGAATCATGCATCATAGAGGAATAAATAGTTATTTATGTATAAGGTAAACATTAGAACTATTCAAAATATAATTAACTTCAACTCTGTTTTTTCATTTGACAGATCTAATTCACTTACTTTTACTATAATCTAGATTAAATTACTTATGTTAACACCCCATCTAAATTAAAACCTTTAATAATAGTATATAAAATTCCACATTTAAATTAAATTAAAACCTTTACAACACTTTTCTAATAGAACTAGGGTCACCCGTGGGCACCGTGTGCCCATATGGTACACTGAATATAGGGCAGTTTGGACGTGTGGAGAATTTTCTTGTAAATCATAATTACAATATAAAAAAAATGGGTTGTGGCCAACGCGGGACTTTCTTTTACGTAGTTTTCATCAATATTTATTGATTATAAAAATATAATATTAGGAAATAATAATCCAACAAAAACAATATGAAAACCAAGCTTACCTTATATAATTGAATGGGTTGAAAATTATACCAATACCAATTTGTAATGGTTTCGAAGTACTAACTATCAAAACTAAACAATTCGCTACAGAAATATTCTGAAATGTCATTTATCTAATTCAGACCATTTTGTTTTCTTGTCGAAATATTGACAGGCGCAGATGATCCGATTAATTAAGCTACATTCGAATCCATGACAACGTAAACAAGATTCTCATAATTTTCGGTAGCGGTTTTCTCGTAACTGGTACATTTATTGAAGAAACTTTTCAAACAAAAGTTGTGCGAAATATTAATATCTTTCATTATGAACATCACTATTTTTGCCGTAAGTGCAGCCGTTCTAGTGATATTGGAGATAGAACAAAAAATGCATAGAGTAAACATGCACTGCCGGTTTGAATATTCTTTTCAAAAATAGGAGGTGCACAAATAGACTATATACAAGTCTTAAGTTTGAAGTCTCATAATATTACGTTGGACAGTTTCGGCTCTAGAGCGTTCACATACACACACACGCACACACACACACACACACACACACACACACACACAGACGTCACTCCGAAAATAGTCACATTCGATTCAGGGAAGCTCAAAACGTGTATATCCGTTGAAATCTCGAGTTCGATTTTTTTGGTGATCCCTATACTTACTTATTACTTCGTAAAAGAAAGTAATAAGGGATTACCCTTACACGCTTTTTCCTTCAGTTTGTATCGCTTAACAAACCTAAAGGAAATAAAATATTCATAATTTGATATATTTTATTGACAGATGTACCTTAGTTAAAAAACCGGCGCTAGATTTGCTACCTCTTCAAAAATCTAATATTATTTCATAATTTGTCTATTGTTTTTATTAGATGTTGTAACTGCGGTATTTATTACTGCGTACTAAATAATACAAACAATATTTTGAACATTTGTACACGTGTATTAAAACAGTCTCCATGCATGTATTATTACACAAAAATCAATTGAATCGATTATTCAAAAAATATGTGTATTACAAACAAATTTTACACAACACTTTCAATGATTTGACATTTGATTCGTTATTATTTTCGAATCAAATAATCAGGCTAGATTCTGAAATTTGCAGTGCCACGGCAGTTTTAAAAGTAATAATGGGTCCTATGCTAACACACAATGGCACAATGTACAGAACTCGATATGCATTTTTCAGATTCGGAATATATTTAAAATTGACATTTGAATTATTCTGACGTATAACCTTTTATTTTTACGTAGGGCAGATTACTTGATTAGAAATTTATTCATTGCTGTTGTGTAGTCTTTTATTTCAGTATAAACTATTTGATATTATATACAAAATTCTTATCTGTCGCCATGGCATGGTGGCTAAGACACTCGCCTCTTACCCTGGAGGTCGTGAGTTCGATCCCCGTCTATGCCATTCTGCATTTTTACAAAAAAAGCGTTCTACACATACACACTCACTCACATACAAACATTTCTGGGTTATTATATTAATGATTCTATTTAAAGCCTTAGTAAACATATCAGATATATATATATATATATATATATATATATATATATATATATATATATATATATATATACACTACCGTCCATAAGTTTAATCGCACCTTGCGTAATAGTGGTTTTTATAGTGAAATGGCAGTTTTCTAAGATTTTTTTAGGTAACAATAAAAGGCATATATAATTTTAACATATCTAATTTAATTTCCATAAAAAAAAAAACATATTTATTATTACATATTAACACGAACTAATAATTTAAATTATATCGCACTTTCGTCGAAATGACCACCTTTAGATTTAATGATAGCCTGGCAAATTCGAGGCAGTCTATCACACAGCTTTTGCAAATACTGGCCATCAACATTACTCCAAATAGTTTTAAGAGATGACCAAAGATCATTTTTTCCTCTTGGAGGGCATTGTTTACATTACTTATATATTTACTATCACCGATCTAAAATTTCACTGTCTTTCAAAACAAACGTCGTTAAATTTATTTATATATCTTCATTTATAACATAACTACCCTATCTTGAAAAAAAATTTCTACATCGTCTCGTTTTTGAGTTTTGAAACAACACAAATCTAATTTATTTAAGTGCGATTAAACTTATGGACGGGAGTGTATATATATATATATATATATATATATATATATATATATATATTTATATATTTATATATATATAAATATCATATATATCATATATATATATATATATATATATATATATATATATATATATATATTTATATATTTATATATATATAAATATCATATATATCATATATATATATATATATATATATATATATATATATATATATATATATATATATATATATATATATTTATATATTTATATATATATAAATATCATATATATCATATATATATATATATATATATATATATATATATATATATATATATATATATATATTTACATTTCACTAGAAACATATCACTTTTAATTTGTTTTCTTTCAATTAGTACTTAATAAAATGATATTACACTTGATTGCTTGATTTTTAGTTCCATTTGCAATGACGATGACTCCGTTATTGTCTCATATATTGGTATTTATTTTGATTTCCATAATCTAATTTTATTCAAAAGGCCTTGCAATCTATTCGTTAATAATGAAATCTTTCAGGATAATCGAATTCGGGATAATCGAAATTCAGGTGGTTGTTCTATACCGATTTCTTCTGTTGATTGTGTCATAGTTCTATTCGAATTTCCTGTTTCTTTTTCCTCGGGATGCCCTGTATCACTGTATTCCGTGTCTATAGGGTTTCGCTCAATATATTTTCGAACGTCCGTCGAATTGGGGCGATACTTTTCACCGGGTGCCGCTTGTGCTGCGTTTCCGTCATTAGCAGTTACCTGAAACTTGCGTGGACTGAAAGTCGTTGTTAATTCATCCTTTTTGTTTTGTTTCAATAAAACTGTATTGCCAATTCCAATATCGGATCTACTTCCAAGTCTATTTTTGTCTGCATAATCCCTACCTATTTCTTTGGTTTGACGATCTCTATTTCTCATTTCTTCGTCTTCTATTGATGTATCTTCTACATCAGGTAGCTGGTTTCAAATTTTTCGGTTATACAACAATTCGGCTGGAGTTATTCCGGTCGTAGTAAGCGGAGTAGATCGACACATTAACAAATATTTATTGAATTCTATTTTCCAGTTTCGTTGACATACTTGAGCGATTTTTAAAATCTTCAACAGAGAACGATTTTGTCGCTCTACCTCCCCATTAGCCAATGAAGTGGTACATGATGGATTTTAATATTTCATTATTCCATGTACCTTTTATACTCCACTTATAAATTGCGGTCCATTATCCGATGAAATCTTACTCGGCAATCCATGTCGCGCAAACATTTCTTCGAGATGTGGAAGCATACATAAGTTCTGTGGTGATCATGATGACCACTTAAAAAAATCGACTATAATCAAGTCAACCACGACCATCAAATTGGGACCTGACAGTAAAGGACCCATGAAATCGATTCCTAAATGTTCCCATGGCTTGTTCGGCAGTTCGGTCAATTTCATTGGTTCTGGTAAATTGGGTAATGACACAAGTTAACATCCTGTGTCCATTCCATCCCACCAAACCTTACAACGTAGTCGACACTTCATCACAGTAGTGCCTGGATGCCTTTCAAGCGCCAATTCCAATACTCTTCTTCTGAACGATTTTGGAACTATTATTCTGGTGCCTCGAAACATCATTTGACCTATAACGCACAGCTCGTTTTGAATTGAAGAATAATTACAGGGGATACAAAAATCTAGTTCTTAAATTTGAAATTCAAGTTACAAATTTCAATATTGAATAATTTTTGAAGTTGAGCGTTATTTAATAAATTGATACCGATTATACTAAATGGGTTCTAAATTAAGATGAATATTGTATATGTCATTTTCTACACAACAAAAGCTTGCCACAAACGTATTCTTTGCAATCCAGTGAACGTAATCTTTTCCTTTTTAGTCGCTATATTCTGGTTAACTTGCAATAACCTTGAATGTGGATCTGCAATATTTGACTTACCGGGTTTGTATTTCTTTCGATACGAGCACATGATTTTGATTTCGTCATGTAAATATATTCCAGCGGTTGTGGTCGGTCTGCAGCTCAAATTTTTACCCAACAGATATCCTGCATTTGCAATTTCTAGCTAGCTCATATGATAGTCAAAGCCTCTTTCAGATTGCGAATATCGTCTTTCGGTATCTGTGAGACCTTTGCTAGAATAGCAAATTATTCCTGCTGGACTTGCATTAGTTATTACAACTCATTATTTATTTTTTTAGCAATTGAAATTGCTTTCTTTTGTTGCAGTCCCCACTGGAACTTGTTCTTCTTCATGATGTCTCTCAACGGTGCATTCAATGTTGAAAGATTTTGAATAAATCTTCCACAATAATTCACCAAACCAAGAAAACTTCTTACTTCTTCTGCAGTTTTTGGTTCACGGAACTCTTGAATGGTCTTCACGTTTGAATTCATCAATCTTATTCCTTTTTCTGAGACGTGATGTCATAAAACTGCATTTTCTGATTTTCCAAATTCACATTTTTCTGGATTCAACAGTATGTCCTTTTCTTGTAAACGACGTAGTAAAACTTCCATTCTATGGTTGTGCTCTTTCATATCTGCTACATGTATAATAATGCCGTCCAAGTAATTTTCGACATCCTTGCAATCACTCGTGAGTACATTTCTGGTGCCCAAGTTATACCAAACATCAACCTTTTGTATCTAAATAGTTCTTTGTGCGTACTGAACGTGGTCATATTGCGAGAATTCGGCTGTTTGGCTGTTTAGACTAACTACTCTTCAACATATGGGAATAGCGTCGCATTACTACAGTCACTCAATGTAAATCTTTACAAATATGCGTGTAACTTCGAGAATATTTGCTGGATTGACATGAAATTTTTTGTGTATATACTTAAATATATGTACATTACGAAAATGAAATTTAAAAAATCGAGTGTTTGAAAATCTTGACTGCGTATAACCCCTTAATATATTACCAGCAATTTTGTTTTCAGACATTGTGGCTTCAACAACTTTTAATTCTTTCACCTGTCGATCAAACGAAGAAAAATGATCTTCTAGTGAAATCTTCCCGTCATGCCTTAACTTCAAAAACTTTCTTAAGTACAGCTGAGAACTGACAGATTTTCATTCATACTTGTCAGCCAACGTTTTTAAAATATATTTTGTATCTTTTTTATCTTTTATGATTTCTAATTTATTTATTTAAAATGTAAATATTAGTACATTTCAAAATCTAACTAACTTTTTTTTTCTAAAATATAGATTAACTTACATATGTTATTAAAAAAAATACCCTGACGTCGTTAATTTTGAAAAATTGGGTGAACTCACCGATATATATTTTGTTTTATCTATACTCATATGTCCCGCATTATAGCCAAGTGCCACCATGAAATTGAACCTTTATTTATATATATATATATATATATATATATATATATATATATATATATATATAATATATATATATATATATATATATATATATATATATATATATATATATATATATATATATATATAAGATTGTTAGATAAAGAAAAAGTCAAGGAAAAAATTGAAAATATACGAAGTAATTCTTCATCAGGTATTTAACATACAAATATTTAATTCTTTTATTATTAACAGCTGCTTTATATTCTTAAATTTAGGAACTGATTGTTTATGCCATTTGGAAGGCAAGAAGGTGTTATGTCCTCTATGTACAAAATATAAATATTATTTTGATAAATCATGCTCTGGTTCTATAGGAAAGGTAATAATTGAAAACAAAATAATTCTTTTTAAATGCCATATAAGGTTGTGTTAGAAAATATACGACGAGCCGGAGTTGATTCTATTTTATGAACTAAAATGGCAAAGATTTATATCAATTCAGAAGATATATTTTTATCGGAAATTATATTTTATAAACGTAACGCAGTCTTTCAGCTTATTAACAAGGAGACTGGACATTCCATTAGAACAAACACTATAATTATATATATATATATATATATATATATATATATATATATATATATACATACATAATATATATATATATATATATATATATATATATATATATATATATGTCTATCTCAAACAAACTGTCAAACTAATCAATAATCTGCAGGAATAATAATAATCTGATCTTATCAAAATATTGACTGACACAGATCATATGGTTGATTGAACTATACCAGAGACTAGGATATTAAAATATCCTAGTCTCTGACTATACGCAAATCCTAGGCTACATAAATAAGATATTTCAATTTTCCGTAGCAGTTTTCTCGTAACTGTTACATTATTAGGAGAAACTTTTCAAACAAAAGTTGTGTGAAATATTAATATCTTTCATTATGAACCAAACTATTTTTGCCGTAAGTGCAGCCGTTCAAGTGATATTAGAGAAAAAACAAGAAGTGCGTAGAATTAACATGCACTTCCGGTTTTAATATTCTTTTCGTATGAGCACATCTAGACCATATACAAGTCTTAAGTTTGAAGTTTCACGTCATACCGCAAATAGTCACATTCGATTCATTTCAGTAAAAACGTGTATAACCGTTGAAATCACGAGTTCAACATTATTCAAGGTTACAATACTTGTTTATTATTTTGTAAAAGAAAGTAAAAAGTTATACAACGCAGCAGATCCTTCTAAATAATTACAATATGATACCTGTAAAACTGCAAAGCAATCAAAAAGGATTACATAATTTTTTATGAATTGTTAATTCGTGCTTGTAGTTTGATTGACCATGACTCTTTAAAAAAATTAAAATAAACCACGCCAGCTAAATACATTATATAACAACAACAAACTATTAATAATTCTTTTTTATTTTTATCATATCCCAATAAGCAAATATATTTATAAGATAAGTTTTCTTGGCCTTTTAACAACAAAATCTTCTAATATAAAATTTAATTATGTTACTTTACATATATTTATAAATATATATATATATATATATATATATATATATATATATATATATATATATATATATATATATATATTGTAACATACGCGAGGGTTTTAGCAACGATCCCTACACGTCTTACGTCTCAAGTATTGTCGAGTCCAAATAAGATAAAATGATATACTTACCTGAATTGTATTCGTTGCGGGTTGCTTCGTGGAATCACTACACTACGAATTTAACGCGTGAATGAGGATTACAAATAATGAATAATTTATTAATAGATAAAATTATAGACACAATAAAAATGAAGTTAAAATAAAGAATAACGGTAAATCAAAATACAAAAACGAAGTTAATACATAAAAAGTTATAAGAAGACTAATTTTCTTCTACAAACGCCAAACCGGGACTGACTCGTCGATCATCTCAACGTTTCCTGCCCAGCTCAGTTTTTAGGCCAATTTCGTATAGGTTGACAATGTAACAATAGGAAAACTTTGGCTAATATGCCCGATCGGCAGAATACAGCAACTTTTCCGTTGGAGTCAGCGACTGGCGGTGCAAAAGTCACTGCATCCGGCATATTATGTCAACTAGGTAAAAACACTAACAAACGCTTTTGTTACAATATATTAGTGGCCCAGTTGACGTGAAACGTCCCATATATAAATATATACATATATATTCAACCTGGGCCGTGGGGTTGGAATTGGAGATTCTCGTTCTTGATCTTGTTTTGCAGGTTTTGAATTGTTTGCTTTGCGGACCCTCCTTCATACGTATGTTACTGATAGGGTAGTTCCTGTAACTATTATAATGACATACAATATTATGATATAACAATTTATGTTGTCGTTATTTTTGTTTTCTTCAATGCATTCATATTTGTTGATTGGCAACTTGAGTTCATGGATTGTGTTAAATTCGATTGAAATCTTCGGTATTTGCGTCGTTTCAAGTTGAATCTTGAAGTTTTCTATTATGATTGGTTTCCCATAGGTTTTGTCATGGAATGTTAATTTCTGATTTTGAAAAACTAGTTGACATTCGTCTTCTTTGAAGAGGAAGATTCCTTGCAACAATTTTATCTCGTCACCGTGTTTACAAATTAGGTGGATATTGTCTGGTATTGGAAGTACAGCCAGATGTTGGTTAATATCTTCAACAATTTCTATGTGATTACTTTTGATGTTCAATTTGATGTATTGGAAATTTTTATTATCATTATTTAGGACAATATTTTTTTCGCAGGTGTCATCGTTTACTACATTTGCTTTATTTGAACATTGATAGTAAGTTCCTTTTGTACATCCGACGTTCAGAGATTTAATTTGATTGTCATTTGTTAATAAAAAAAATTCGTTACAGGGAATAATAGTTACGTATTCAGACTGATAATTGGTAGGAATGGATATGAGATGGTATAGTACAAAATCAATTTCGTAGTTTATTGGTATTTCTAAAAAATAAACTATTTTATCTGATTCGATTCCGCAGTTTATAGTGATTAATTTTTCAAGTTCGTACATATTTTCAAGAGTTGGCTCGATAGGAAATTCGTTTTTGTAATGTTTATAAGTTTTATTTTATTCTTCATGAAGGTCATGAGTTTTTATAATACTGGGGTGAAGTGCATGCAATTTACAAAAAGTCAGAGAATTTTCTATATCTTGAAGTACATTCAAGATTACACTAAATAATGTAGATAACTGATTATAAATATCTTTAGCAAATAGAATATCTTGCGTTTGAATTTCTTGTTTTAAGAATTGTGCTAGTTGCATAATTCTTGATTTTAGTACAAGTTCGTTGTGTCTAATTGTTTCAATTGTTTGATTCAATTATTATTAGTGGTGTATTGATATTCTAAATTTGCGTATTCTTTGAATAATGTTTGTAAGTCATAAAAATGAAGAAACGTATGTTTTGTTCTTTGTAGTTTAGCAGGTCCTAATTTAATTGTCAATAGTCTGGGGTTATGTGTAATATTCTTGATGTTTACTCCGTAGATGTGGATGGAATAGAAGGATCTGTAAAATTCGAAATTTTGTGAACAATCTTTCGAAGTCTTTTAATATTGGATAAGTGTATTTTAGGTTGCTTTTTACTTTTGGGGTCTGTTTCGATAATAGCGGTTTTTAAATTTTCATTTAATTTTTCTAACTTTTCTTTTCTAAATTTTACGTCTTGAGTTTTGTTAACCTTTTGTTCATTTTTGACATACACGGTTTCTGGTATTTCTGGTAAGTTTTCACGGTTTTCGTTCAGTTTATTTATTAATTTCGTTTTTCTGTTTTGTAGTTGTTCATTAATATTTTGGTATAGTATTTTCGTTTTTACTTTGTGGTTTTGTATGTATTCTTGTGTTACTTGTTTTTCTAATTCTAAATCAAGTGGTGAATTGGTATCCAAGTGTCCTGTGATTATTTCTATAGGCTTTATATTGTAGACGTATGATTAGTATTATTATATGCTAATAATGCGTAATAAACTTTGTTTTTAATTGACTCTCTTTTAAAATGTTCTTGTGCATTAAACAATCAAATATGTTCAATTAGTGTAGAATGAAATCTTTCTACAATTCCATTTGAGTCAGGGTGTTGTGAACTAGTGAAATGAATGTCAATTTTATGTAAACTTAATAGATCTTTTATTACAATATTTTTAAATTCTAAGCCATTGTCTGAGATGATTGACTTTGGTATGCCGTGGTGTGAGAAATATTTCATTAATTTATTTGTTACTTCTAGTGCGTTTGTGGATTCAATTTTATAGGCTTGAGCGTATTTTGAAAAAGCATCATAGATAGTTAGGAATTTACATTTTTCTAAGCTTAAACTGTCAATATGAATTATTTCAAACGGTTTTTTAGAGCTTGGTGTTATATTAAATTTTGGTTTTATCGGATTGCGTTCGTACTTGCATGCTAAACAAATTTCGCATTGGTTAATGTAATCTGTGATAGTTTTAAGTTGATTTGGCCAGTAATATACTTTTTTAATCTGATAATATGATTCACGTGTTCCACGGTGATTAGTTTTGCCTTCGTGGTAATTTTTAATTGTTTTTAATATTTCATCTTCTGTTTCTACGTCTATTAATTTATTGGTACATTTAATTAATTTAATTTCAGAGTGTTTAAAGTGTGTTTGCAAGACATTGCTGAATTTTTCATAAACGGGTGATTCAAAATATAAATAATATTTAACTTTTGGCATAATATATCCTTTAATAAATTCGATAATGTCTTTCTCGAATTCATTTTGAGATAATTGAATGTGAATTCTAATTTTATCTGTGTGTAATTTAGAAATAATGGGATTTGAGGGTGAATGTAATACTTCAGTGATTATTATTTGGTTTTTTCCATATTGACAGGTGATTCAACAATAGGTATTCCGATTATAGGGTCTTCTGAGTTTGAGTGAATAGTATTGTCTGTGTCTGATTTGTGTGAATCATCTGGTTCAACAATCATAGATTGTGATTCGTTTTGTGGTCTAAATTGTCATTAAAATCTTACATATAATTAAAGAATTTCTCAGTGCCTTGGTCCGTCGAATTAACATTTAATTCAATTCGAAAAAGTGCATCTGTGTTCTTATTTAGTATGCTTTTTTATATATAATTTCGAAATCAAATTCTTCTAATTTTAATCTCCATCTTACTAATTTGGAATTTGGCTCTATAAGAGAGAATAACCATTGTAAGGGTTTATGGTCTGTAATGATTTTGAATTTTCTGCCGAAAAGATAAGGCCTAAAGTATTTTGTGGCCCATACTATTGCAAGTAATTCTTTTTCAATAGTAGAATAGTTTTGTTCTGAATCACTTAAAGTTCAGCTAGAATAAGCGACAGGTAAATCAGATCCAATTTTTCCTTGCGATATATGACACCAATAGCAAAATTATTTGCGCCTGTTGTTAAATTGAAGGGTTGATTAAAATCAGGGAATTGTAATATTGGTTCATTCATAAGAAGATTGACGTTGACTTTTATCTCAACATTTTTCTTTAAACACTTAGTCAGTGGTTTGGCTATCTTTGCAAAGTCTTTGATAAATTTCCTATAGTAACCTAGTAGTGCTAAAAATGCTTTAATTTGTTGTGTCGATTTTGGGATAGGGTAGTTTTTAATAGCTTTAATCTTTTCAGGGTTAGGTTTTACGCCTTCTGGTGTTACGATATGTCCAAGATAGGCAACTTCTTTGCGAAGAAACTCGGATTTATCAAGCTGAATTTTAAAATTGGCCTTTTTTAATTTATCAAATACATTTCTTAAACGGTCTAAGTGTTCTTGAAGACTAGTGCTAAATATAATATCATCATCGAGGTAAACAAGACAGATTTCGTTTTGTAGTCCCTTTAAAACATTATCCATAACACGTTGGAACGTGGCTGGAGCGTTTTTAAGCCCAAATGGCATTCGTGAGAATTCATAATGACCATTCTCTGTATTAAACGCAGTTTTTTGGACATCGTCTTTGTTCATCTCAATTTGATGAAATCCTGATGCTAGATCAAGGGTAGTAAAGTAATGACATCTACCTAGTTGATCTAAAAGTTCGTTTATATTGGGTATAGGATATTTATCATCTATGGTTTTTTCGTTTAATTTTCTATAGTCAATTACTATTCTCCATTTCTTTTCCCCTGATGCATCTAGCTTTTTGGGCACGATCCAAACAGGGGTTGACCATGGTGAATGTGAGGGTTGTATAATTTTTTGGTTTAACATTTTTGTATTTTGTTTCTGAACTTCTTTTCGGTGAATCTCGGGATATCGATATGTTTTTGTGTAAATCGGTATATCATCTTTAGTGTGAATATGGTGTTTAATCTCGTTAGTGAAAGATAGTGACTTATCGTCCGCGTGAAAGATATCAGAGAATTGATTTATCAATTTTTTAATTGCTGTTTTCTCTTCCGTGTTCATGTGATTGGTACGAATTTTGGAAATATCAAATTTAGTATAATTAAAATTCTCGTTATTTATATCATAATTATTTAGAGAATGAGCAGGAATAGGATTTACTGAATTTATTACTTGCTCGTATTCATTTGGATTAATAATTGGATAAATAATTTCGTGATTTTGGACATTAGCTAATCCTTCTGGAATTACTAAAGTATTTATGTGTGTTTCTGGTATAAGTGCCTCATCGTTTTTTATGTGTTTAACATAGAATTTCGATAATTTTTCTGTTTTAGGTGGTATTTTGGTGTAATGTGAATATGGTATGATTTTATGATAATGAATTTTAATGTCTAGTGAAGGTGTTATGATTTTATCGCGAGTGAAATTAATTATAGCTTCTAGAATTTTTAAATTATCCAAACCGAGTAAGATATCAAATTGATTATGGAAATTAAATAAGTGATATTTTAAAATAACATTTTGTATTTCAAACAATTTTGAACATGGTATCAAAATACTGAATTTTTCAGCAGATGTTCCGTGTTTGATTCTTAAAATACTTTTCTGCTATTTCGGGTTTAATAAAAGAGTGAGTGCTACCTGTGTCAATTAGTGCTTTTAAATTGTATTCTGGAAATATAACGAAAGGTAATTCACTTTCATTATGTGTTAAATTCATAAGTTCTATTCTGTTTCCGAGGCTGTTAATTCTAAAAAAGAATCCGAATCGTATTTTCGTATTCTTCTGAATTTTGATCTATTTCGCAAATGGTAACGTTATTATCTTCAGGATTTTGTTCACCATCAGATATTTCGTATATTTCTATATTAAAGAGTTCTTCGGAATTATAATTTAATGGTTTTGATTGTTGTTGTCTGTACGGGTATTGTTGTGGACGTGGTATGTTGTTTGTGTGTGATGGACCGGGTTTAGGAGTGAAAGTTTGTTTAATACAAATTCGATTTTAATTTGGGCTAAAGGCGTTAAATTTATTTGGTTGTGGTGATGGGGATTTATTAGTTGTACTAGGTAAATTTGGTCGATATGTTAGTTGGGAATTTGGCATATTAGCTTTGTATTGAAATGGTTTCATAGTTGTGTAATTGTAAGGTTGTTTCTGCTTGATAGTGAAATTAGTTTGTTTTTTTATCTGTTTCCAATTGGAAATCGTTAGTAAGCATGTTAAGTGCGGTACTTAAATCTGCAGAGTTTTTTGTGCGCATAAAAGTTCCTAGGGGTTCTTTAAGACCTCTTAGTAACATTGTTAATGCAAATTTTCTAAAATATGAAACAAGAATTGCAGCTTCATCAGATTTTATGTGTGTACAAAGATATGATACTTGAAGGATTAACAAATCTTGTACTTTGTCATAGAATTCAAATGCAGTTTCGTTACCTTGTTTCAATTCTGTCATTTCAATATTTAGGGTATAACAGTCCCTTTTATCTGCGTATGTGTTAACAAGCGTATTTTTAATGTCTAACCATCGAGTAATTGTGTAACTAGCAATGTTTATCGCGGCTTGAACTTTTATTTTAGCAAGTATGCTTGACATAAGATATTCGTTTTGAAAATCATTACGTCTGTAATATTATAAAATTTATTCACTAACTTCTCACAAATTTCAATGAACCGTGGGAGAAGTTTAGTGTCTCCATGAAAATCTGGGATCATTTCTATTTAATCCTTTTTAAGTACGGGTACTGACATTTCGGCTAGATTTAAATTTCCTATTTGAACAATTAAATCTGAACTGATTGACGTATTGTACGTGGGGGTTGATGGGGGTGAGTCAGAGGAATTGTCTGAATCTGTATCTGTTTCTATTTGACGCGTATCTCTGAAGGACATATGTACTTACAGGAATAACATCAAGATTATCTAGTCCATTGGCATCTACCGACGGTTTCAGCGTGGCAGGAAAAGGTGAACGATGACTTGGAGGTCTTCGGTTTTTATAGATTGTCGAAATCCCTGGTGTCTTGTTCTTGGACTTGAAGTTCTTGTTCGATTCTCAATTAATCGTAGACACGAAACAAAAATAACACAATGCTTATCGTTATCGAACGATAAGAGTCTTTTAAAACATTAACTTTTTACACGGTGTGATTTGTTTGAGAATTCTACCGACTGCGCCAATTAGGCAATTGCGGAGAAATTGCAGTAAAAAAAAGTTTATTATTCACAAAAGTACATTCAGATAGATGTTTACTATACAGTAGTTAATTCTTGACTAAAAACTAATAAGTATAAAAATGATTACAAAGAATATAATATGATTACAAAGAATATTTCTTATCGCTAACCATAGCATTTACATAGGAACAAGTGTTCTACATGTAGGAAGATTATATGTGGATTGCCCTGTATTAGCATTTGGATAGAAGTGGCAGTGACCTAACTTATATATACGTATATATATATATATATATATATATATATATATATATATATATATATATATATATATATATATATATATATATATATATATATATGTATATATATAAATATATATATAAATATGTATATATATAAATATGTATATATATATATATATATATATATATATATATATATATATATATATATATATATATATATATATATGTATATATATTTATATATGGGACGTTTCGCGTCAACTGGGCCACCTCCCGTGCCCAAAATTTAGAACAAGCAAAAAAGTTTTGAAAAGTACCAATTTTTCCATTGAAACGTCTACTTTCAAATGCAGTGTGCCGTTTAAAATACAAGATGGCGGCTAATGTCAGCAATGACAGGTACAGATAATAAGGTAATTTAATTATTTAGTTTAATTAACTTACAAAAGTTCAAAACTGAGTATAATTGTAATACTAAGTACCTATCAAATGGGATTAAGGTATTTTGGAAAATACTACCACACCAATATGGCGCCTGAATAGGAAGAGGAGATGCCATGAATTGTGCAATCAAATGGCAATTAAGACAATTATCGAGTAATGTTACTCTCACAAAAATACATCGACTGGTATTCAGATGTTAGAAATTAATTATAACTTTCAAAAATTCAATATGGCCGTACCAATATGGCACCTAAAAAGAGGTAAATAATATTGATTTAAATTTTTATTTTTGAAAATTTTGTTTACTTGTGGTACAAATTGATTAAAAAACTAATCCTCTGGGCATCCCAGCGCACTTAAAATTTCTATAAATTAGCGGATTATTAAAATTCTAGAAAGACCTAGGGATGTATTGCTTTTCCTATTACGAGAAGTTTTAATTTATGTAATCCAGTAACGTTTGTACACACAAGAAATGTTATATGCTGTTTCGCAGTTTTCATTCCTGGGGCTGGTTTGTCATTAATGGAAACAAATGTTTTGTCCGGTAGTAATTGCCAAAACAACCCGGTTTCATCGGCGTTATAAATTTGATTTTTACTTAAATTAAATTCCTTTAATTTTTGATGTAGCTTCTCTTTAAATGGGTTTATAAGTTCATTTTAAAACGTTTTATTTAGGATTTGTCGGGTTGACAATAAGTAAATGTATTATTTCTAACTAATTTGGAGATAAGGTATCCAGTGTCATCTCTCTTTATCTAACTAAACGAGTTATTTATGTTACATTTCTATTTTTATATTTAGGTAAATTGGATGGGTAGTTCTAGTGTGTTCGATCTTTTTAGTCTATAGTGGTCATGACTGTTGTCAAGCGCTATGAAATGTAGTGGGGAAGTAGGTGTGCTCTAATTCATTCTTTCTCCCTCTAATTCTAATCTCTCTTATCTCAGACTTTTTGTAAGACTGTAAGGTTTATTTATATATTCGACAAAAATATAATATAATACAGTCACTTCTCGACTAACGACGGGGTTCGGATCTGCAACTTCGGTCGTAAGTCGAATTTCATACAAAAATAAATAATATAATTATAATAGACATATGTACAACAAAACGATTAGCATCAATTTTTGATTTTTAATTATTTATATATATATATATATATATATATATATATATATATATATATATAAATTGGTTGTGGCACACAGAACTTTCTTTTAGAATTTCTTGCTTTCTCGGTTAATCGCTCTTGCATTCTCCTTATATTCGTCATTCAAGCGTCTAATTTTCTTACTCTCTCTGTTCATCTCTCTCTTTTATTTTGTATTCTGGCACTTTTTTTTTCTTTGTTTTTGTTTTGAAATTTTTTTTTAGCCATCCTAAAATAAATCATATTGAATAAGAGCTTTTCCATTAACATGTATTTTTCGAGATTTAACGATTGTGGCTACTTGGTACGATTTTTTAAGTTTTGTATAGCAGTTCTTTGTGCCATACTTTATCGAGCGCCTGTTTTATGGAATACTGCAGAACAGTATCTTTTTTCTTCCAGATCATTTTTGATGACGCTTACAATTCTATGTATTTGCTGTGTGGTGCCGTGTTTATACCTGAACCCAAACTAGAACTCTGGTATCAGATTTTTTTCGATTATGATTTGATTCAGTTTTTTAAGAAACAATTTTTCAAAGACTTTTGATAGAATTGGCAGGAGACTAATGGGCCGATATGATGTTACTTCTTCTGCTGGTTTTTCAGGTTTCTGTATTAGGATTATTGAGGTTCTTTCCACTTTGATGGGTAGTAACTTTGTCATATAATTGAGTTAAATATAAAGGTTATTAATTTTATGGTAGTTTCAGGAATTATCTTCAGGTACTTTTCCAGTAATTAGGCCATATCCTGTTATCTTCTTTAACTGCAGTTGCCTAATAGTTTCTTCAACTTCTTCTATTGTTATTTTGTTCATTATGGGGTGAGAATTGTTCCTGTGAGTCAAGGAATTCCTGTATTTCTCGTTCGTCGCTTACGTTTGTATTTATTAGTTATAGAGCTAGTAAAAGAAAAATCTCGTGATCGAGCACCGCTTGAATTATGTCATGTTGTTACATTTAGGATGATAATCTATGAAATACAAGTATGGCAGCCGTACGGTGGGTGTTTAGTTGAAATTGTCAAAAGTTCTTTAAGTTTTCGAGATAGCGCATCGTAATAATTTTTTTTAGCTCGCCGTACGTAGTACCGAAGAGGCTAAAGCATTCGGTCGTGTGTCTGTAGCATTCTCGGATCAAAAAATTTCATTAAGAAAAAGTGTTCGTCTCGTCGCCCTGATTCCGAAAATGTATATAACTTATATACTTGGATGTTAGTCGTCGCTCGTAAGACCAAATTTGGGCCCTCTACTCCTCTGAAGGTACCGGAGCGATTCACTCCAAATTTGGTACACATATTATTTGGCATCCCATTTGAATCCGTTCGCAGTTTAAATCCAATCGCCCGTATACTTCCCGAGTTATAGGGCCCCAAAATTTGGACCCCCCCTTAATACTGCCCTTATAAAAATAATTGAAACACTTAAAAATTCTACTAAAAATTCTAAGATATTTTTTGTTTACAAGATTTTTTCATTTTGTTAACCCAAAGCCCGAAAAAAATTATTAAATATTATAATTTTGAATTTCAAATTTTGAATTTTTTTTTTTTTTAATATAATCTTAAATTAAATGTAAGACTTTTTTATATCTATAACATTTTTTCAATTAGTTAACCAAAAGGCCAAAATTATTAAAAACTGCCCGCATCGCATATATTACTTATAAGGCGAGCTGGACGCATAGGTGCGTTGTACCTAAGCTTGTTTTTTTTACTGATTGTGAGGGACATAAAACATGGAAAATACACTGCCGCACTGGAGTAAACACCTCAAATTTTGAGTGAAAATACGTGTTGGCACACCTGAATTTTTTTTAATGAACTGGTCATTAGCATTATAAAACATACCAAAATACAAATACCATACCGTAAGGGGCCACCATATCCGCGGAAAGGTGTCCCAAATTAGGATTAAGAGTCCCGTGATAACGCACAGGGTATAATTTTGAGTATTAGTTATTAAACATTAAAATACATTGTTCTATATGGAGAACGGTTGGAAAACTTTACTTAAGTAAGTTGCGAAGATTTCACATTTTTCCTTTTCGCTTCTAGCCCAGGTGTTGTCTTCTCTTCGAATTGGTGTTATTAATTGTGTTGTTCGTTTTAGGTATTTGGTGGCTTTCCATAACGAATAATCGGTAGTCTGGGTGGGCATGAGAGTTTTGAGTTTCACCTGTATGTTGTTTTTCCATTCGTATAACATGCTTTTAGTTTTTTTCCTCTGAGTTTAGCTAGGTTTTGTGATGAGGATTTCTGTTGTTGTGTCATGTTCTACGTAAGCGTCGCTTTTCTATTATGACTTGCTTGATTGAATTAGGGTAAAACACAATAGACTCCTTGTCTGCTATTTAGGGAGTAAAGTTCCTTGCTGCTTTGGGTATGATGGAAATGAGGTGTTCAATTCCATTTTCAATGTCGGACGAACTTTTCAGGGGGATTTTAAAATTTGTTTCTTCATTTAAAATTGTCTGGAAGTTTTCCCAGTAAGTATATTTATTGTGCTAGATGGGAGATTTTGATTTACTTGGTATTATTGTTGATAAAGGTATTATTATTGGGATGTGATCAGCTGATAATTCAAGACTGGCTTCAGCTCTTATATGGGTCTGTGAGATATTTTTGTGACGTAAAAATCTAGTGGATCTGGTTAACCAGTAGGTTGGCTGTCCTATAGATGTATTTTAATTGTTTGAATTGAATTGCTTTTAATAGTTCTGTTCTGCGTGTTGTTATGAAGGGTGAACCGAATTCTGCATGTTTGGCCTTGAAATCTCCGCCTTCTATGAACATATTACAAAGATTTTCAAAAAATTCTTCGAAGTGTTCTTTCTTCATGTTTGGTTTCGGAGGGCAATGATGATGAGCGTGATTGGTCCAGCTGAGTTGTGGAGTAGTACTATTGTTCCTTTGAGGTGGTTCGTCATGTATTCAGGAAGTTCATATTGTTTTATGCTGTTTCGTATGATGATTGCTGATCCCCCATGAGCTGCGCCACTTGGGTGTTTCGTTTCGTATGTTATTTGTTGAAGAATTTTAAAATACGATCTGTTGGTGAAGTGCATTTCAGAAATGAGCATAATATCTATTTTATATTCTGTTAATATAAGTAATATTAACTCTTGAAGTCTTTTCGCCAGACCATTAGCGTTCCATACAGCTATTTTAGAATATTTCATTTTGACAGTGTGAAGGTTAAGAGATTTAAGATTGTGTTCATTCTTTGAAATAGGTCTATCATCATCTTCTCTTGCTTGTAATTATTGTTGTTGTTTTCCGTTTGATCTGTGGGGAGGGGCTGTATTTCATCTTGAGGTTGTACCTTGGTTGCTTGTGCATAGGATATGTTTGGGTGCACTCTCTGTTATATAGTTGTATGTCTTTCTTGAAGGGGGGGAATTTTCACATTTGGATTTCCTTGTAGGTATTACATTCTTTGGCTGGGTAGTTCCCTTGACATAGTACACATTTAACTGCAGTATTTTAAACATTTTTGCAGTCTTTAGTTAAATGGTCTTCACTACATTTTACGAAGCGCGGTTGTCGGTAGCAGTTTTGGTGGCTCAATTGTGACTTTGGCGTGTGGTAGGTGTTTAATTTCGAAAATAAATTTGTTGTTTGTGTTTGGTTTTAGTTATCCGAAGAATATTATTTGCGGGACTTTAGTAGAGTTGTGCTTGATATTGTAGACATGCGTAACGTTGTGACACAACTCACTTAGTTCTGCGTTTAGGTCATCTTAGTTTGTAGTATGATGTAGATTTACATTGATAAGTATAAAAGTTTACTTACCTTTCTTGTAGTGTTTTTGTAATTTTGTGCTGAATTTGGTTGGAGATTGATTTGATTATTTTCAATTGTCTTCAGGGAGAAGTTTTCATTTGCCACTGCATCGATAATATTTATTAACAAAATTTTAGCATTTTCATATAATGTTAACGTTTTTAGCACGCCGTTTGAAGTAAGTAAGACTTACGCGCGAGCGAGCGAGCCAGTTATATACATTTTGGGATTCAGGGCGACGAGACTAACACTTTTTCTTAATGAAATTTTTTGATCCGAGAATGCTACAGACACACGACCGAATGCTTAAGCTTCTTTGGTACTACGTACGGCGAGCTAAAAATCAAAGAGAGTTATTGAAAATTGTCGAGGTTATAGTGCCCACCGACTTCGAAAATGCGGTTACTAGAAATTCGTTCGAATACACAGCTACAACGTTTATACTCAAGCGTCGGTTATAGCCGTTAGGACTCTAACTTCAAATTGTTTCAACAGTAAACAGCATACACGTCATGTACTGGCAGGTTCAGAGTGTAATTACTCCGTTTTCATGTAAATCGTCATGCGAGAACTTTAACGCGCCCATGTGCGTTCTACTTCTATAACTCGAAAATTGCCCTTTTACTTTCAATATCGTTTTGTTACCAATAGAATATAATTTTCATATACATATAAAGAGTACTTTGAGATAGAAAAAAAAATTGGAAATGTGGTTTTATCCCTTAAGCGTTATGCAGGCCTTTTAAATCTATAATAATCATTATTATAATCTATTTCATTATTCGCACAACTCGGTATGCAACACACTGTCGGCATTTTGACGTTTATTTAAAAATTAAATAATAGATATGTGAAGTTATCTGTGGTGTGAACACTGACAGAGATTATAAATAAACAAGCTTAGGTACAACGCACCTATGCGTCCAGCTCGCCTTATAAGTAATATATGCGATGCGAGCAGTTTTTAATAATTTTGGCCTTTTGGTTAACTAATTGAAAAAATGTTATAGATATAAAAAGTCTTACATTTAATTTAAGATTATATTAAAAAAAAAAAAAAAAACAAATTTTGAAATTCAAAATTATAATATTTAATAATTTTTTTTGGGCTTTGGGTTAACAAAATGAAAAAATCTTGTAAACAAAAAATATCTTAGAATTTTTAGTAGAATTTTTAAGTGTTTCAATTATTTTTATAAGGGCAGTATTAAGGGGGGGTCCAAATTTTGGGGCCCTATAACTCGGGAAGTATACGGGCGATTGGATTTAAACTGCGAACGGATTCAAATGGGATGCCAAATAATATGTGTACCAAATTTGGAGTGAATCGCTCCGGTACCTTCAGAGGAGTAGAGGGCACAAATTTGGTCTTACGAGCGACGACTAACATCCAAGTATATAAGTTATATACATTTTCGGAATCAGGGCGACGAGACGAACACTTTTTCTTAATGAAATTTTTTGATCCGAGAATGCTACAGACACACGACCGAATGCTTTAGCCTCTTCGGTACTACGTACGGCGAGCTAAAAATGCACAATATATTAAACTTAAATACATTTACTATTTTTGTAATCACACACTTCATTAATTTTGACATTTAAAAATCATGTTGTCGTTTAACCCGTCAGAACTCACGTGAACCTTTCGGTGATCTTTACTCGCTCTGTGCGCATGCGTCAAATATCTCGCACGCTTAGTTTTTATTTAAATTTATAAATCATAACCTCAACATATTTTTAGATAGTTTTTTTTTAATGTATGATTAATAAATTCAAAATATTATACTTATCTGATTATTATGTGATCTTCAAAAGGTAAAATATTGTAGAAGGCAATAATTAAAATTTCTTTTAATCATAACCCAGATTATTAATTGGAGTCAGTTTATTTGTATTTAAAATTTTATTTATTCATTTTAAATATTAAAATTAAATGTAATTTTTATAAAATAATTTAACACATAAAGCTAGTTGAATTGACAATCCTCATCGGGTTTTTTTACTTTAGTTTCACAGTCCATACAATGTATATTGCACTTGTAACGGATGAGTTTTAAAACTAATGCGCTAAAGCGAATGTAGCCGAACATCCGGAGGCAAACGAAGATGCACGATCAAGCCCGACCGCTACCGAAAGTAAATTTTTCATGCATACACGTTTACTCTCGTGATGAGAGAAATGCTCACAATTTCCGATATGCATGAAAATTTTTTTTTTTCAGCTTTACTTAGAATTGTCGGATTTGGGAAATTTATAATTTCAAAATAGATAATATTATTTGAAGGTAGAAAAAGTTTCAACTTCCCATTCCATTTAAAAAAAAAAGTTATTAACATTGTAAATCGAGCGTGAGCAAAATGCTCATAACGTGAGTGCTGACGGGTTAAGAACCTAACTTTGTTTTTATACAATATAGATTGTAAGATAATTTTCTTGATTAAATATAGAATTTAAATAACCTCCGTGGTGTCGGGGAAATATTCTCGACTAGCACGGTGGAAGTTGGGGTTCATTTCCGGTCCATATCCGTTTGCATTTTTACAAAATAATGCGTTATACACATACATATATTCATATAAACAAAATGTATTTGTATTATAGGAATGTTTTCTTTTCTCTTATAATGCCTAATTTGGCACACAAAAAAATATTCTCCCAAGAAATATATTTTATAAAAATTATTCAATGAATGACAGATATAATAAGCAAGACTTACTTATTACTTCGTAAAAGAACGTAAAAACAATATGCTATCAAGAAATTCCAGGGCCACATTGATCTTTGATGAAATTGACATATTTAATTTATTAAATAAGTATTAATCCTTAAGGGGTAACACCACTGTAAAGTACAAAAAGAAGGTTGATTTATATTTTAGTATAATATATATTATTTACGAAAGAAAATCTTTAAATAGAGACATCACAATAGGCAAATAATGGTGACCCTTTCTCGCACATATCGGCTGACGCGCGAAACGATTGCGAGAACAGTATTTTACTTTGAATAGAAATGAATTCTTTTTAATCCTTAATCAACATACTAAAGAACTACGGACCAAAATTTGGAAATTTTGATTGCCAACAAAATGGCGCCTGTTTGAAGCAAGTGCATTTTCGGAGCATACAATTCTGTACAGTCTAGACGCTCTAGACGCATATAGAACTTTCTCCCAACTATAAAACATTTTCTTTTTTTGTTCTTTAGATTTTAAAGTATCATTTAAGCAAAAAAAAAAATTTTTTTTTTGATATTTCTACGGGGCGTTACCCTTTAAACACCACACTTCAATGCAGTCACGTAAACACTACACTAGTGCAAATTTGCACCAACCGACTTGATGTTTATATTTCTAATAAATATATATTTTTTATCCAAAACAGTTATTTCTTATATAAAAAGCGACGCAAAAGTTAATGAAAATATTTATTTTAAGTGAAAATTAGTTTATCCATAAAAAAAATCAGTCAATAGTTGAATGAGATTTTCAAAATGTGTTGTTTTATTAAATCGTAACTTTTTTTTTAATTGAAGATAATTTAACTTTAAACATATAATTTTAAAGTTAAAGGCTAATATTAAAAAAAAAAACACCTAGTATGTAATTAAGTATTTTTACGATTGCTTGAAAATTAGGTATTTTTAGGATGTGAAAAACGGTAAAAGAACATATAATTATGATGTAAAAATAAATTTATTGAGAAAATTAACCTTTTTTTTTTAAATAATATCATTTTTTATTAATTAATGTTTTAAGTACACTACACACAAAGCCCTGAACGATGTTCATCGCAAATTCTAAACAAACAACTAGGGTATTTCATACGAACTTGAGCAGTGGTTTCATTATCGTTATAAGCATATTTTGCACGTGAATTTTCTCTTAATACTGTGATCATTGGTTTATTTATCTGATCAACTTTAAGGATTTTTTGCAATGGGCCTTTTCTGAATCTTTTATTGTCATTTTTCGAATTATACAATATAGATTTACGCTAGCTTGATTCACCATATTGTAAAAAAAATGTAATGGCCATCTTCTTGTAAGCCGTTCAGCCGAATACAAATGACACATTCGATCAAAAATGTCGATTGCTCCTTTACAATTATAAGCCATAATAATATCTGGGTTACCAGTACTTCTATCTACACTATTACTATGGTGAACAGATGATAATAATAGTACAATTGTGTTTTTAGGTGTATATGAAACTAAAGTTAATTCGCCTTCAAGTTTGGTCAAACTGTCGATGTACTACTTCATCTCCGATTTCGATGAAATTTTGTCAAAAAATACTACTAATAATAACAAAAACGGGAAAAATAATAGCAAGTGGCGGTTAGAATTGAGTGACCTTGAAAATTTGATTTGTTTATTTTTATTCTAATAAAATATATAAATCACTTTACACGTGTGCATACATGTGTGTTTGTGTTTTATTTTTCCTTATCGTTGTGGTTAGGTTAGGTTAGTAGTAGGTAGTAATTGTTACTTTTTGTAGTATTTTCTGACAAAATTTCATCGAAATCGGAGGTGAATTAGTACATCGACAGTTAGTCAATTACTACCTACTACTAACCTAACCTAATTTATTGGCTATCTGGGAAAAAAGAATTCATTCATTTTAATGTTGTAATAAAGGAGTTTATTGGTTCGACGAAACCTTGTTTAGCTATGTTTGCAGCGGTTATGCGGATTCCCCTTAACACAAATAGATCGACTGAGAACGTGTTTCAGCGTAATGGTTATAAGAGAAATTTATTTTGAAAAACAGTACGTTTAAAAAGTTATATATTTATAAGGTGAATATTAAAGAAACTATCTATGCAAATTTTATATTGAAGAAACAGTATTTGATAATTTATTAATAATAAGCTAAATGGTACAATTTCAGAGTATTACTAAGGTATATTGGTTGGTTTGACAGTTTATTTGGAATATATATTTTTCTAGTCAAAACATTGTATAAAGCAAGTAGGTCACTCAATTTTTTTTTATAGCTATTGGTGTCACAAATAAAAAAAAATTGCTTAATATAAAATATCTTAGAATTTTTTGTAGGGCAGTATTAAGGGAGCTCTAAGTTTTTGGGACCTATTACTTCTTCCCTATATTGTAAATTTGAATGTGGGCCTTAGCCTTAATCAAACAAACCTGAAGCGATGCGCATAGCATAACGCCGTAACTTACAACTGTTTTAAATTTTACAGGAACTATTTGGGGATTAATACTCAATGTATACCAAATTTACTATAGCCCTTTTGTATATTCTGTACGGCAAGCTAAAAATCTGTGGCTATAATTTTTTTTTCTCAATTATTATTATTTGTTACAGATTATAACCTTGCGATTAATACAGTATATCAGTTTAGGGTCACTCGAAATCAACCTTGGTGCAACAAGTTTTAAATTGTGGCATATAAAAAAAGAATGTGTTCTGTGCAAAATATATTTTTGTATGTTTCTCTTTTAGGGCAGTATTGTCTTATGTCCATGTAAAATGTTGAAATGTCATTGTAATAATGAACATGGTGAACAATTACACAAGGTAAACATTAAGTAACTTTTATTGGTTATAAAAAAACACAAGTCTTTTAGGCAAGTAATCGTTTCAAGTGCGAATCAAAATTTTGTACTTCAATACGTCAACATCAAAATTCAAATTATGGTGAACATTTGAATATAAATTTAACACAGGAAATACATAATAGATGTCAGAAAACTTTAAGTCCGCAGAGTTTTTCAACTGTTAGTCCTGAGGAGTGTATACGTAAGAAAAAGTAAGTTATTATTTGAATCACAATTGTCCATTTTCATATGTTTACACAATCCATTTTGTTGTGATAATGAATTACTTATAGTTCTGAATTTCAGTATAAAGTATATTCAGAGCAATATGGCACTACATGTTTTTATTTTACATATACATACATACATATATATATATATATATATATATATATATATATATATATATATATATATATATATATATATATATATATATATATATATTTACAAGATAAAATTTTTAAAACCCGGTTTACACATTCTTGATGGATCATCTAATATACAGTGAGTCACATAATTATTGGGCCAAATATAAAATATGTTTAAAATCGCATAGATCGTCTGTGAAACTAGCGTTTTTTTTTTTTTAATTAACCACATTTATGTGATACAATGTCTGCCAAATAAACAATTACTTATGACTCATAAATGCAAAGCAAACAGTTTTTATTGTCATATTCATACCAGTTGAACCAAATAGTGAGCCACAAAATTATTGGGCCAAGTACTATTCTTTAAAGTGCGTCAGTTCAAGATAGCCATTATAGTATAATAGCGTTGACTGTAGAATATATTTGGCATTTACGATGTTTAGTATAAACTTTAGCTTTAGAAAAAAAACATATAATTACAATTAGTTTGTAAAATGCGAAGAAATAGAGCAAGTACCACATTTGATCAGCACTAAATGTTTATTTTTCACCATGCGTACGGAATAAGAGACAGAGAAATATAGTTGAAATATAGCATAACCTAGATGTACAATTGGAACCATTATTAGGTGCTTAAAAAAAATCGCATTGATTACAACTCATATTCGGGACGACCATCTTTACTTGACAATCATAATATGCGAAAGGTGAAGCAAAACCCCCGTTTAAGTGCTCCTAAACTGGTCACTGAATTATCAGTCTATTGCCAAATAGAAGTTCATCCAGAAACTATAAGACATTTTATAAGAGATAATGGATACAACGGTCGAGTAGCTAAGAAGAAACCATTCGTAAATTAAATTGAAATGTACGAATCAAAATTTCCCATATTTCTTTTAAAGTTCTCTTTACTTTTACGTACTCCAAATGTCTATCTGCAATGCATTGAATTAACAACAACTTTCATTTCCTTTCTGCTTTTCTCTCTGAGCTTGATCTTCATCTGTATTTTCCAGATACCATAAAAAGATCTTGTTCCTCCAGCAAAACTTCAACTCTAAATTTCCAGTGTTCGAAGTTCCATCAAACATTGGTACCCTAAATTTTAAATCTGCCATGTCTGAGCCCATAACCGTTTGAATAAGATTTCTGAATACAGTTTATTAGTATTACTTTATTTAACAAACACAGCAATTACACAGAATGATATATTATAAAAAGTATTTTTGCTGACAGTTATTTCTTCACTTCTTTTTCTTCGCTTACTTAATAGTAAACTTCAATCGTTTTCTATTTTCTTTAGAGTCTGTGGAAATTATTGCAGTTTTAAAATTTTAACTGTTGTGATTTTTTCCTATTTGAATTTCCCTTGTTTTGTTTTATTTACCTTTTGCTTGTTCTGTACATATACAATTTCTGGAATTTTTGGTAAATTTTCTCGCGTTTCGTTTAATTTTTCTATCAAATTTGCTTTGCCGCTTTGAAATTTTGTGTTAATGTTTTCGTAGACTAATTCAGTTTTTTATCGATGATTCTGGACATAGTCTTGTGTAAATTGTTTCTCTAGTTCTACATCTAAAGGTGAATTTGGTTCAAAGTGTCCATTTATAACATCAATTGGTTTAAGATCAGTGGAGCTGTGGTTTTGTGTTGTATACTAATACCGCAAAGTTTGCTTTATTTTCGATAGTATCAGTCTTGAAGTTATCTTGTAGGTTAAGCAATCGAATGTGTTCGATCAATGTAGAATGGAATCGTTCTACAAGACCGTTGTAATTTGGATGTTGTGAGCTGGTGTATTTCGATTTTGTGTAATATAAATCATTCTATCAAAAAGTTATTTTTAAATTCTAAACCGCTATCTGATATAACTAATTTGGGGATTCCATGGTGTGGGAAGAATCTAGTTAATTTATTACATATTTCGATTGCATTTGTAGACTCGACTCGATAGGCTTGGGCGTATTTAGAAAATGTGTCGATGATTGTGAGAAATTTACTATTCTCTAAACTTAAGTTATCTACGAGATGTGGGTATAATATAACGAGACTGATGCTGCAAAACGTTTATTTTAAATTTATACATATTTAATTATTATCCTCTTCAATATACACTCCTCCTCTATCCCTACACCGCTCCATGTGAATTTTCCATTGTATAAAACAGTGCTGGAAGTCTTCTTCTGTGAAATTTTGTTCCTTTTAATATAGGTTTGACCTTGGGGAACAGATAATAATCACATGGTGCCAGGTCAGGTGTAAGACTTCTGAAATTATTAGTTAGTTTTTACCATTATTTACCGGACTATCTATGATAGGGATACCAATGATTGGGTGTTCGGGATTTGAGTGAACAGTTGCGTCTGTATCGTTTTGTTCTTCGTTATTGTTTTGTGTCATGTCGGTTTCAGCGATCACAGATCCGCTGTCGTTTTGATTATTGTTCTCAAATTGTTTGTTGAAATCTTCCATATAGTTAAAATAGTCGTTAATTTCGTTCGTATTAATTTCCATGAGTGGTGTTTCATTAGCAGACATTTTATAATTAATTTTTTTAATATCTTTGTTTTCGGTTAGTTGTTGTTTGTCATGTGGTAGGTTGTGGGTAAATTTTTCGGTAGGTGGTGGGATGCGACTTAAAGCGTCTGCGTTGGTGCTTAGTTTATGATAGTGGATTTTTATCTTACCTTGTCATATGTCAAGTCTACAATTGCTTCAATTATTTTTAAATTATCGCGTTCTATTAATATGTCGAATTGGTCATGGCTTTTTAAATAGTTTTGAGCACAGTAGATTTAAACTAATTTTTTCTATGGATGTGACTTGTGCAGTAGTAATTTTAAAAGGGTCCTTGTGAATTTTATCTCTAGATATTTTGTGCAATCTGGTTTGATAAATGAGCGCGTGCTATAGTCGTGTCAATTAATACTTTTAAGTTATTTTCTGGGTAAATAATAAATGTTAGTCCTAAAAAAATGTTTGAGTCGAATCCTTCTTCATACTCGTAATTGATTTGGTCAGATTCGGATTCGTAAATGATTGCGTCAGTGTTATCGCCGTAGTATGGTTCGTTGGTGAATTCACTAATTTCCGTATTATGTAATTCTTCGTCTAGGATGTTTGATCTTGGTTGCGACTGTGGATATTGTTGTTGTGGATATTGTTGAGCTCGGGGTTGATTGTTGTAGCCTGAGGGGCCTGATCTGGGCGTGAACGTTTTGTAACGTATGCTATTACGTCAGAATAACATACCTAATATTATTAAAATTCATTACAAGGTCACTTAAATGTAGGTTGCTGAATATGCATATTTCGAGGTATATAAAT
This sequence comes from Leistus spinibarbis, assembly GCA_933228885.1. Classification (NCBI taxonomy): domain Eukaryota; kingdom Metazoa; phylum Arthropoda; class Insecta; order Coleoptera; family Carabidae; genus Leistus; species Leistus spinibarbis. The sequence continues at coordinate 8,730,303 of OW121793.1, forward strand.
GAACTCTTAACCAGTAGTTGGTATCACATTACCAGGTGTGATCCGGGGCCTTAGGTGAGTGCCCCGTTGACTGGTCTATATTTGTAAATACGTGTTCATTGTTATAGTCAATTTGGTTATCATCTTAATATATCTATATTGTTATTGTTACTATTGTTGAGTTTGATATACATTGGATCATCTCTTAAACACCTCCTGTTCACATCGGTTTGGCAAGAACCCGGTTCAATATTGTAAGAGTTTACCACCCCGGTCAATCCCTTACAGTTGGCCGAGTATTGATACTCATGGGAGTGGGTTTTGGAAATCTAGCACTAGCATTGGGTTTGAACACATTTAACTTAGAAATTGAGTTTGGTTATAAGGTTTATTGGTTTGATTATTATGACACGTGATAGGTCGGTACGTTAGTTGAGGAAATTGGGTTTGCCTTTTTTCTACTTGAAATTGTCTAAATTGCGTGTTATCGTAATTAAGTTGTTTTGGTTTTTGTAAAGTGTAAGTCTTATGTTGTGTACGTGAACAACTCTCAATTTGAAAGTAATTAGTCAGCATGTTTAATACTTCATTCTTATCAGATGGGTTCTTTGTTCGCATGAGGGTTCCTAGCGGGTCTTTTAAACCTCGTAATAATATTCGCAAAAGCAACCTGTCTAATATAATTAGCTAATACGATAGCTTCGGTAAGTTTGTTTAAGTGAGCGTAAGAAATTTGCAAATTTAATAAATCTTGTATTTTATTGTAATATTCAAAAGGGGATTCGTAACCTTGTTTTACTTCGGTTAATTCAATGCCAAGTGCATAACAATCTCTTTTGTTTGACTAAGAATTAATAAGGGCGGTTTTGATTTCTACCCAGGAGCTAATAGTGGAACTAGCTATATTTACGGCGGTTTCGCCTTTAATTTTTGAAAGTATGATGAACATCAGATATTCATTCTGAAAGTGGCTTACATCTTTCGTATTATAAAATTTGTTCAATACCTTTTGGCGAATTTCTATGAATCGCGGTAGTAGTTTTGAATCTCCGAAAAAATCGGAGATCATATCTAAAAATTCCTTTTTTAGTGTTGGGCGTTGGGGTAGACTTAAATTATTAATTTCTCTTATCTAGTTATTAAAATCGAAGTTATTTTCAGTTGGGTTAGAAATAGGTCAGTTGCAGGAAACTACTGAATCTGTATCCGTATCTAGTTGTGATTCTGATTATGTTTGGAGGATATCACTAAGAGACAAGTACATACAGGATAAATATCAATTTCTCCATGAGGTAGTCTACGACGTTTTCTTGAACTCGTGTCAATTTCTGGGGCTCTGTATACAGCAGGGCCTTGAAGTGATCTCTTCTTGTACGATATGCACCCACAATTTTGTAGTCACGCGACACTTTATTCCCAGTAAATCGTAAAAACGAAACGAAAATTTTCGAAATTGATTGTATTCGTAAAACTGTCTGGAAATCCTACCGACTGCGCAAGTTAAGTATACGTATTTTACGTTTACTAAAAAATATTTTCAAACAAATGAATACACAATACAAGTGAATACTTCAATATCTAAAATGCAACTAACTAACTTAAAACCTAATAGATAAAATTGTAACATTATGATAAACAGAAACATGAAGACTGTTATATTATGAGAAGCTGTGGTCATCAGTTTCTATGGAGACGGATGATCTAACTCCTCCTTCCCTAGATTCGAACTTCATCGGAGAGCTGCAGCTGGGGCTGTTGATGGCTGAAGGTTGAAGTCCTCTTTTGAAGTTCTACATCTTATTCTTTGGAAGTGAGCGATCTTCTTCACTATTTAAACTTTATTTATTTGATATTTGTGTTCATACAATGCTACAGTTTATTCCGCACTTAAGACTCACATCGGTTATTTCTTACTCAGTGTTGCCAACTAGTTCAACACTATGTTCCCTCCTAAGTTAAATATAACATGTCATGAACAATTTTTTTTTTTTAATTACATATCAACAAATTATTGGGTATAGTCTTTCATCCAAATGGGTTTAGTCGTAGAGCGTTGTGAGCGTCTAGGTGACATCGGCGCAGTGGTGGTAGGTGCTTTTTCCAATGGTGTCGTGGAGATTTTGTCCTCCAAGGGTGTTGAAGTTATATCATCGCTACTTGGCGATTTACTAATAAATGGCGATACCTTTTAAAATAGTAATGAGTTTCATGTTATCACCTGCCTGTCATTTTCCGCGGTGATTTGCGAGCCCTTTGCATTCGTTACTTGCATATATTCTGGGTTGTAGGTGGGAGTATAATTGTTGATAGGATTTTGTTTTACCAGGACTATATCATTGGGTATTAGCCATGAGGTTTTGTATTTCGCTTTGCATTTGCATACCTCTAAACTTTTTGCTTATGCTCGGCGTCCGTTATCCGGGTGTCATCGGTTTGCTGGTTGTATTCACTAAGAAGCGTCATCTTGAACGAGCGCGCAAATAGTATGTTCGCCGGACTGGCAAGTGCTGTGCTGTGAGGCGTTGCTCCATAGTTTAGGAAGAACTCGTAAATTTCTTCCTCCCATGCTTGACCAGCAATTACAGCCGCTTTAGTTTTTCAACCATGCCATTGGCCTCTGGCCAATATGAAGTGACACGGCGATGCACACAACCTTTATGTGCTAAATATTGCTCTGCCATTAAAAGGGGGTCCATTATCTGATTTTAATATTTTTGGTATTCCAAATTCACTAAAGATTTTCCCAAGTATTTGGATAACCACTTCTGCTGAAGTAGTATCGATGATTTCAACTATTGGAAATCTCGAGTGTTCGTCGATCAGTACTATTATATATTTTCCATTTGGAAACGGACCACTGAAGTCTAATGCCACTTCCTCCCCCGGTTGATTCGGCATAGAATTCCTGCTATTTTGACTCGTGGCTTGGCATAGTATGCAACTCTTTATGGTACTTTCCACTACTTCACCAATGTTTGGGAACCAAACCTTTTTTCTCCGCCGCATCTTGGTCTTTACTAGGCCTTGATGACCTATGTGTGCCAGATTCATTACCCTGTCTTGTAATGTAGTGGGAATGATGATTCTTGTACTAAGATGTTATAGTTTGATGTGATTAATTCTGATCTGATGTTTATGAACGATTGTTTATGATCACAATTTCCCGCGCATTTGCCTTTTAACAAGTTGATGACGTGTTGTATATTTTTATCTTTTTGTGTGTGTTCTGCGATTTCTTCGCGAGTGAGTGGGTTGGGAATTGCATTATTGACTACATAATATACATATGACTCAATTTCGTGTGTTATCTCCTTTTCATCCGCGTGCCTGGACAAGAAGTCCGATGGATTGCTCGCGCCTGGTTGGTACTGAGTTTTGTGCTTGTGTGTTTGTTATGTTGTGTGCTAGTATCGCTCCTAGTCCTTCTGATCCGGCATCCACAATTAAGTGTGTTTCTCTTTTGATGTCATAGTATGAATTACTTGTGGTTTTTTTTTTTAGCTCTTGTTTAAGATTCCGAAATGCTTCTTCTTCTTGCTAGCCCCACTTCCATGTCGCATCTTTGATTATAAAGCATCTAGCGCGTTAGCGTTGCTAAGTTCTGAATGAAGCGTCCACAGTAATTTATTATTCCTAACAGGCTACGTACCTCACTGGCGTCTGTAGGCGAGGGTAGGTTTATGAATGCATTTACTTTGCCTTTGTCTGGTTTCATACCTTCAGTTGAGATCTCATACCCGAAAAATGCGAGTTTTTTGGCTCCAAAAACACATTTCTTTCTATTCCTGCATCGTGAAGTCTACTTAATGTTTTGACGAGTGCTTGATCATGTGTTTCTTGCATTTGACTAAACTCTTATATGTCATCGCTGATATTTAGCGTGTTAGGTATGTTAGCTATGATTTGCCTGATGGTTTGTTGAAATAACTCTGCGGCTGAATTTATCCCAAAATTCAATCTCTTGCATCGTCGCAGTCCAACGTGTGTGGGAAAACGTCGTAAATTGCCTTGAATCATGATCTAGTTCTATTAATTTAATGCAAAAGGACAAAACTTGAATTTAACACTAATATAAAACCAAATTTAATAAAACATACAGATTTTATTTTGAATCCAATTGTTTTAACAAATATCTAATTTATTTAACAAATTTTTAGATAACGTGATCGTCTAGAACAGGGGTCTCCAAACTATGGTCCGTGGGACAACACCGGCCCGCGAGCACCACTAATCGCGACAGCGGGCCGGACTTGCCCGGTACAAAATTACAGGATGTTGGTATGATAGGCTAGCTAGATCTTGGCTCTTGGAACTTACTGAAGGAGTCAATGTGGCCCTTAGGCTAAAAAGTTTGGCAGCCCCTGGTCTAGAATAACCCCTACGTTGTGTGATTGTGGTAACTAAATAATTCATTGATCTAAAGGTGCACAGAACAGGAAGTATTCAGAATAACGAAATAAAAAGAATTTGAATCTTTTACATAATAGTCAATTTATTGTACATACGTTTATGAAAGGCAGTTTCTATAACAATCAATTTAAGTAACATTTTTATCAAATTTCAGAGCAGTAATATTTAATTTGTTGAACATAATTTTTATGTGACTCAAACAAAATTACAATGAATGAAATTGTGAGTTACATAAACAAATATGTTATCCAATACATTTCACTTCTCACCGAAACACAGCTGAATAAATTAGCTACATATTACAGTCATCGACTGGTTTAATACTGTGTATGAAATCTAACTTTCACAAAAGTGATCTCTAGGCGACATTATATCTCAACCCTAAGTATTTTGGTGTTTGTTTGTTTGTTCATGTATTCGGAATATTTTCTCAGACGCAATAAAACAATACCCGACACAGCTTTATTAATTCGATATTGTAACCGTTATTTACGTTGTCAAACATCAGACTCAGAAAAAATAACATCGGCTCGATCTTTATAAAAAAATATCAGTGGATTCGTAATTGCATAAATAATTCCTGGTAAAAATGTTTTTTATTTTCATTTACAGTTTCAAAGATAAAAAATAAAAACTATTATAAATGACCTATTTTCGAGGTTGTAATTTTTTATCTCCGCAACTGTAAGTTCAAAAAAAAAACATTTATACCAGGCATTATTTATGCAATTACGAATCCACTGATCATTTTTTTTTTTATAAACATCGAGTCGGAGTTATTTTACGTTATCGAGGTTTGTTTAATCATGATAGGTTTTGAGTAGTTTTATGTAATTAAGATATATAACTTTGACCAAAAGTGTATCAATGTGTCCGTAATGCCTTTATATTCAATAAACAGTCATTATTCGATGGAATATCTTTGCTTGTAGCGTAAAAATAGCTAATTTCGAATACCGTGCGCATGATTTCTATCACTGGTTGCTTGTACATTCGAAGGCGCTGGTAGCGCCACCATTTGAAATAGCCGAGAGCGGAAGCGGCATTACTTTGGACTAGATAGATCTGATGGTTTGTCTTCGATTCGGTGTATCGCGGAGCAGGGGAACATGCTATAAGACTATCCATCACAAACCCCCTCACAGGATCATAACTGAGTAATTTACAATAATAAATGAAATTCTATTTGCTCAATTATTAAAACTGAATGAATTTATTATAAATAAATAATAGTTTTGTTTACTAAATTAATTATAAATAAATGACAATTATGTTTGCTCAATAATAATAAATATATGACAATTTTGTTTTTTCAATTAACTATAAATAAGAGAAATAAATGAAATTTGATTTGCTCAAATGACAATAAATAAGTAAAATTTTATTTGCTCAATAAATAAATGAAATTTTATTTGCTCAAAAAACAATAAATACATAAAATTTTACTTGCTCATAAAAATTAAGGATCTTCGCCTGTTTGTTCGTAACCCCTTGCGTCGCCTCTGGTCGATTGCTCGAAAAAACATTTACACTCGAAGCAGGGTACCTATTCTGAGTGTCTCAACTCAATATATTGAAGTGAGATCTCACTCAAAAACGCTGTTGCCATCTATTGGATTCATTGCGTAAACATGATATGACGTCATGGATCTCAATCAATTCGTAAATGTATCTCACTACCTCGGTAGGTAGTGAGATCAGAAAAGTTACTAGTGAGAAAATTGACAGATTATTGGTTGTGTGCATGACATCTTTGTACAAGCGCAGAGATTAATGAAATCGCTTGAACTGACTGTTACCCATTTGTTACTTGTGAAATCTTTTGCTGGTTTCTTTGTGTTTTTTTTTGTATTTTGTGTTTTCCTTGTTTTGTGTTGTTTAAAACTCACTTACAAACATTTCCGGGCTATTATATATATTATATTTGTATTTACTGTAGTTTTAAATCTTTTTAAAATAATAATTGTAACAAGTGTTGTAAACTTGAAGTCAGAAAAATCCCTAAAGATCTCACATGCGCGTCTCACTAGTGGTACGTCATCGTTAACTCAAATCTCACTTCAATATATTGAGTTGAGATACTCAGAATAGGGGTCCAGGTTCAGCCTCCAATCCACCAAACAAAACCAACACAATTGTTACAAAATTTGTTATTCAAAGTTGTACAATATTCGTAGTTCTTAATATTTGGTAGACGAAATCTGACTAACTTCTTCAAATATAAATGCGCTTCTCAATGTCATGAGATGCATAACTACACCCTCAACAACAATGACGTCACTATAAAAACATAAGTCGAAAACGAATCAGAATAGATTTTCTTAAAATATTAGTTAAATATATTTCCTTATTCGTGAATCTTACCATCAGGTTCGAAAAAAAAAACCCTCTCCCGAGCGGTCATGGCCGTTACACCCCCTATCTCATCCGGCATCTCGTGCGTAAGCCAGGGACACTTTCACCCCCACTACACTTCACAATATTTATCACTGAAAATGCGAATCTTATTTAAGTATTAATGTTTAAATAATTAGCTCATTTGCTTATAACAACCACGATTAAATAGAATGTCCTTATTGTTTACAAAAACTTGCATCGTAATCCCCGACAACAGAAATTGTAATATTATTCTATTTCTTTTAGTATAAAATATAGGCTGTTGTTTTTGACAACAAAAGGATACTAAATCTGAACCACTCAGATGTCATAATCCGCAGACTCAATTATATTGTGTTGTATATATATATATAAATAAATAAATAAATAAATAAATATATATATATATATATATATATATATATATATATATATATATATATATATATATATATATAAATTTAGTCAATAGAGTTTTTAACGGGGTAGTGGTCATCAAGGACGATGTGTTATTATTCAAAAAATTTAAATTTATTTCGAAATTTCGCAGGCATTTTTGGTGTTTGATATATTTAAATATATTAATAATTTTAGTACAATATAACATCGCCATTGATAAATTCTACGCCGTTAAAAACCATTTGACTATTTCAATTAGTCGACAGTGACTAACCTCCGACTAAATATGTATGATCTTTTGTTTTTAAGGTCAAATAATCCATCATTGGGAACCGTGTAAGGTTTTGCAGACAAGGCCTGCGCGTCCCAACTTTCGTAGTTCAAGTGATAGAGCCGGGAACCGTCAATCTAGAGGTTTTGGATACAAATACCGGCCGTATCCGATACATTTTCTCATTTTGAAATTAAATTCCAGCTGTATCATACTTAAATTATACTGTAGTAATAAATTATATATATATATATATATATATATATATATATATATATATATATATAAAAAGTCCAATTATATATATATAATTACCCAGAAATTTTTGTGAGTATGTGAGTAACTAAGTGTGTATTTTTTTTGTAAAAATACAAATTTCCGGGTAATTATATTAATAATATATATATATATATATATATATATATATATATATATATATATATATATATATATATATATATATATATATATATATATATATATTAATATAATTACCAAGAAATGTTTGTATGTGAGTTTGTGTGTATGTGTGTTTTGGGTTGATATGAAGAATTTGTTGGAATGAAACACTATTTACATATTTCGAAGGACCATTTGTTTTATTGAACACAATATGTCACAATGTTTTTATATTTGATTTAGAATATAATTATATGCACTTTTACAATAATGATAATATTTTTTTGTGTATGTTTGTTATTATGACAGTTGTATATATCTATTTGTTTTTTGTTTTGTTTTTGTTTCTTCTTTATCGCAGGGTTGCCGTTCTGTTGCTGCGTTGCAATATTGAACAATGTGAATATGTGTAGAACGCTTTTTTTTAAATGCAAATGGGTATAAACGGGGATCGAACTCACGACCACCAGGGTGAAAGTCAAGACTCTTAACCTCTGCACCATGGCGACTGTTAATAATGTTAACAAAGTGACAATTCGAATAAAAATCAAATATAATCAATTAACATTTGTTTTCTGTCAATGTCAATAATTACGAATCGCAATTAAGCATTTATGTTAAAGTGACCGACCAAAGAACAAATATAAATAAAAGTGCTACCACGTGAGCGTCGAAAACAGTATTTCTATGTGAATTAGTGACGTACGAGTTACGGAAACATTGTTTGAATTGTAGATCTTAAATTTAAGGGGAGAAACATGTTATTATTCAATTTTGAAGTATTTAATATGAAAAAAGTGCATATTATTGCCTAATTTGCATATATTTTTTAGCAAATACGTGTTTCTGTCTATTTATTTTAATTCATAGTTAATATTTTCACTTCTAAATGGCCAAAAAGCAGTGATTTTTGAAAATATGAGTTGCGGTAAGATTCTACAGTCGGTCCAATTATAATAACTGCAAGTAAGTAAACATATTTAGAAACATGATTGGTTGTCAATTTTGATTTTTATTTTTTACGGCGCAATCCATTGTATTTTAGCATATAACTAATTATCACTTTTAAAACTGCCGTCACACTCTAAAGTAGTAGTCCTATAAGAATAACCCAGGATCACGCGTTGAGCGGACTAATTTTCGTATTTTGCGGGCTGAAATAAACGGATGTGGCGTGCCCACTTTTTCAGTCTATTAGTTCCTGTTGTGGCCAGCCTAACTCATAACCAGTGTTGCTAGTCCTGCAGAATTTTCTTAATTTTAAACATTTGGCTTGTTACGAATTTAACAGAGATCATTTTTATACGATAAATTGCTATGTTTAGAAGAAGTTTAAACATATAAACCTATAGTATTCGGCCTGGCGAAGAATTTACAAGAAAAAGAAATATTTATTTTACTGAGAAGATAATTTGATTCTTTTATTTGGTAACACTGTTCATAACCGTAGTTTTTCATATGTGTGTGTGTATTTCTTCGTCAAGGAATACAATGTCATTTATTCATGTTCGGAATTCATGATTCCTATCGCAATAGACACAATAAATAAGCAAAACACAATGATAACATACATGACTGTCATCTGTCAGTGCGTAGAACTGAATAGGAAAACCGGAAAGAACACACTGCATTTAAGGTTATATTTTGTTTTGAAGTTTTTATAATTACAAGTTTCTTTCTTTATATAAGTAATAATTATGTATATCTTGTTATTGATAAAATCTGTAATATATTTTGCACTACACATATTTCATGTAATATTTTTAGATCATGGCTGGTAATTATGCTAGGTTCTTGATTGTCCAAGAATTGGGCATAACGCACGAATTTTGCGAAGGACATTAAGGGATGCGCAAAATCCGTTTGATATTTCGAGTAGCGAGTTCCTCCGAAATTATCGTCAATTAATCGATGAAATGGAGCCATTTATAGAAGCTGGACAATATTGAAATCAAATGCCAGACATAGACATTGGTGTTGTGGATATGGACGAGGAACATTTATATGTAAATAGAGAAGGGTACCCTAGAATAAATGTTCAAATTGTAAGATACAATCTATAGACAGTATAGATTTTGTTTTTTTTGTGTCATCTGTAAGATGTTATTGAAACGTAACATATATATGTTACGTCTCTGCTACATTGAAAGGATGACGCATGCAACAAAATGTTTTTAAAAATAGAATCTCTTTATTTTCAACCACATTTTAATGATTATATATATATTTTAGATCTGTGACTACTCTGAAGCAAAAATGTTGAATGTGGTGGCTAGATGGCCAGGTAGTAGTAGTAGTAGTAGTAGTATATACATGTGGCGAAATAGTAGAATTGGACAAGCTATGCGTGGAAACTATGAAAATGATGACCATATAGAAATTTACAATAAAATACGAAATAATATGATGTTTAATATTATCTGATGATTCCGGGTATGCTTGTCTACCGCTTCCAAATCCTGCAAACCCGCAAGAAATGCGGTACAACCAAGTGACTCGCAGATGCGTAGAAAGATCGGGGATGTATCGGGATTTTGAAAGGTAGATTTCGTTATCTATTGAAGGAGATTTCAAAGCAGAACTCCGCAAAAATGGATCTTTGGGACAAGGCACTATCGGAGCGCATATAGACGGGGATGACGTTTTATATAATGTTATTCCTTTAAAAAATGTGGAGCATCTCCAGGGTTTCGACGAAAAATTATTACAGGAATATCCTTGCAAATTGTGAGTATTAATTTAATGGAAAGTTTATAGTTGCCAATGATTTTTGTAAATTTCAGATTATTCAACTAGCTGCAAAATGATAAATGTTAAGATACCTCGAAAAGATATTTAGTGAAAATGTTTAGTAATCGTTTGGTGTAAGATTGCGCGTGGAATGGCATTTGATATAATCACAAATTAAGTGAATTAAGAATCATATTTGGTATGTTTTATTTATTATAATTACAGATCAGAATCATTACCGGTGTATCATATATGGGCAAAAACATGACATTTTCTAAAAACCAAGGCAATTTTAAATTTGAATATCGTCAATTTCAGCTTGCAGTACGTAAAAATCTTCCGCAGTGCTCAGAGTAGACATTGCAACGAATGGTATTGGCATGCAAAACAGAGATTTATAAGAGATCAAGAAAATGTTTCTGAGTAAGATCATTTAAAAAAAGCAATATATTTCGTAATCATCAAATATAATAACCAAATATTAACGTAGAATTGTAGGGGAGACTGGGGTTAAAAGTTACATTTTACGCAGAATCAATTTCCTGAGCTCTGAGAACCCATGAAACTGTCATTGTTGCAATTTCTCTACAGGAAATCAAATTCTCTACAACATTTTCTTATAAAATTTTTCGCTATCTCGACGGAAAATATTTTTATTTTAGTTTTTCTGAATTGTTGATTTTGTAACTTTTTGCCCTACGGTGGGGTAAAAAGTTACATCGCGTTTTATTGTCAGGTTTGATATTAATTTAGTTGATTTTTTCTGCAAAAGAATGAATAGTAAGAAAACGGACAAAAACAACAACATAACACAAGAGAGAAAAGAAGTGAAAGAAACTATTTGCCCCACGTGTTTGTAACTTTTTGCCCCACGCACAAATATTTAACAAAGCCGTTCCACCAAAAGAACCGCTCAAAATATTAAAAAATAAACATTAAATTCGTTTTCGGCTTATTTTAATTAGCATAGAACACTCGCTTTAAGGGGGAACAACACTGACGGCATATTTTCTCTGGACTTAGAAATAGTGGATTGATGGGGTTTGCTGCATTAAATAAGGTATATATATATATATATATATATATATATATATATATATATATATATATATATATATATATATATATTTATATATATTTATTTAGATATATTTATATATATATATATATATATATATATATATATATATATATATATAAATATATATAAATATATATATATATATATATATATATATATATATATATATATATATATATATATATCAAAGTTTTTAGATGCCTTTATTTGCGTTCTCCAGAGGCAGCTCAAAGAGGAGGTAGCGTCATGGTTATGGATGAAGCGCAGGTTGTAATCATCTGATATAATTTTTCTTTTTTTTTTAATCTATATAGATGTAATTTCAGTTTTTGGATTTCAAGTTTTTAGGATTTGGCACAAAAAAGTTTTTTTTTGCGAAAAGTGGACATTTGAAAAAAATACTTATTTTTTGTCCCAGTTTTTTGGAAAAGTAAACTAAATATCAAAAAAAAAATACGTACAACTGAAGTCAATTTTATAAGCTTCAAGTTAAATCAAAAGAAAAAATATCAGATCTAAATTGTAGCGTGGGCGGCCAGCCCCATAATAAAAGGGTTTCGCGAGAAACGCGTTTAAAGTCTTCTAGTCTTCTAAAACTTCTGCGCCGCAGCGTTTGGTGTCGTGTCGTCCTGTTCGATTTTAAAACGATTTGGAGGACAATGTCGTTTTCTTTTGTCCTGTCTGTCGTTTAGGGGTTAATCTACTATCTTTTCGATCCATTTTCACTAATCACTCTAAAAATATTATGTACGACCATTGTCAGCAATGTGCGCGTCATAGGAAATTGCGGTGTACCTTCGTTATTTGTACAAATTTCAGCATTATATTTTAGGGAAATATTCTTTAAAATTTCATAAAAAAGAAAAAAAAATCGTCATAGTGTTGCTTCCCCTTAATTAAATTAAATGATAAAAAATATGCTAAAAGTTGAAACTTCACAGAACGAAAATATTTATGTACGAACACTGAAAACATACTCAACTAAATAGTTTCGGAAGAATAAGCGCAATTGTCACAAAACAATAGACGTTTGATTTGTGCAACGGGAGCCTTCTACGGAAAGTTCGACTATTCATAGCTTCTGAGATATCTCAATATTTTGTTTTGCTTGGTGTAACTTTTTACCCCACCCACCCCTATAATGATATCAACATGTTATTTAATTAAAATATGTAATCGTATTTATTCATCAAATTTAGTAATTATATAAATGATCTATAAATTGTTGTTTACTATTTAATTCACTAAAGCTGTGATAGAACTTGTTAAAATATGTAATCAAAATGACTTTAGTTCAAATAGTATTTACATATCAATAAAAAACTTTATATACATATTTTTTACTTTATTGAAATATAAAAAGATGGTTGTAAAATTAAAATGATCATTTACATTTAATCATAAAATTGTTTTTATTTGTTTGATACAATTTATTTGTTTTAAATGGATTTTATTGATTTAATTGATCATTTTAAATCTAAACCAATATCCCATTAAATCTCCCATTTTACGATATCCCTATATAGGTCTGCTTAAATATATCGCATTTAGTTACAAATGTAATATTAGTGGGAGATCTATAAAAGAACACTGGTTCGTTTATATGTCGTATCAACGATTTCCCAGGGTGCGCGCAAATTTGCAGTCATTGAGTGGTAACATATAAGAGGATCTAGCTCGGAAACGTTCTAGGTCGAAGAGGACGTGCATTAACGGTATCGGCGACAACTATGCGATCTCGCTGGGCTCAAACTATGTATATCTAGCTCGTGATTTAGATATACACGCGAGCTCCCAGGGAAATCATTTGGTTTAGTGGGCAGTAGCTGTAGTTATGCACAATTTTAATAAGCATTCTTTCATTTGATGACGAACTACTTTTTGTTGGCGATATGATTGTTAGTGTTAACATTTGAAACCTTTTAATCATGGGAGAAATACTCTTTGTTGATATTGTATCACTATCGGTCGATACGGAATTGTAATCAAGATTGCTGCATTAAATAACAGAAATGAACTAGTTTTACTCACTTATACGAATCTTTAATTTAATATATCTGAATTTGTTACAATTTGACGTTTAAATTATATTTAACAGAAGAATTGGCAAGTTTTATAGTTTCCGGAATAACTATTGGTACAGTATCGGTGCTGCTTGTATGTACTTGGTTTCGAAATTCCCAGCACACAGATATTTTTTGAAGGCAATTGTAATTTCATTGATGTATATATAATGAAAACTACATAAAAGAAAGTTCTGCGTTGGCCACAACCCATTCTTTTTAATCTTCTTTGAGGTGCTTGAGGTATATTTCAGTCATTTGGTTTGAAATGCATCGACCATAGTACAGAAGTATGGGATCGTTGCCCATAGCCAAAAGTTATATTCTTTCTTCATAGACATTGGAAACCTATAATTACATATATCAAAATATAACCAAATAATTTTCACAAATATATTTCTACTGATTATTACCTATGAAATGATACGCTGGTTGGCTTATTTTATTCAATCATATGACAACATTTCACTAAACATGTAGGCATTTTAAATGTCTTTCAGAATATAAAATACACAAACTGTAAATAATGCACTAGTTCAGTTTGGTATGGCGTCCTCAGGAATGACCCATGAGAGTAACGGAAGTGCCTGTGTATTTGTATAGGCTATCGTTCTTCCCGTTACTAATATAGTTCAGTGGTACGTCCTGTGTTCCAACTGGGGCGTGACACCTAAGGGGCGCAGCATCCAGTCAGAATTGGGGCGTAGCGCCGAAGGGGTGAAGCACCTCAGATGATAAACAAATAAAAATAACTAAAAATAAATTATTTTAATAATAAATAAATTTTAACCAGTTTTCAATATTAAAAGATAAAACTACCCCTATTTTTAAATTTTAACATTTAAACACAAAATATATAGAAAATATTACATAAATAATAATAAACTATTTCATATACTACTAATATTAATTAAAAGAAAAATAACACAATAATAAATAAACAAATAAAAATAACTAAAAATAATTTGTTGTGTTTACTTTTAAATGGTTTGTATATGAAATCATGGTTCGTTGGTACGTTACCAATAAAGTATACACAACAATGCAATACATCAGCCAATGGCATGATGCAAAGTAATTAATATAACAAATAACTATATTTTCATATGATTATGACATCTGTCACATTCGTCAAATAAAACATGTAGAAGATATATAAAAACCCGTAAATAAGTATATAAAAATAATAAATACTGAAATAATTAAATGGTGACCGCAACAATAGCTTAGCTGCTGATCTTGCCTAGCAGTACCGAAAGTACCCTATTGAACGCGTTTCCCGCCAATTTCGGTAATTTTAGAAAATGACATCTTAGTTTGAAGTTACGATATTTGTCAACATGAATAAAAATGTTGTTATCCGAATTTCGGAATGACAATGCAACGTCAAAAATAGTTATACAATTGGCGGACTGTATTAATTTGCAGAATCAACGAATAAATTCTATATTAATACATAAAAATAATGAAGATGTTTATGTTGTTTTAATAAATATTTGTTTTTTTTTCATTTTTACTTTCTTTTATGAAGTAATAAATAAGTCTTGTAACGAAAAATTTCGAACTCGAGATTTCAACGGATATACACGTTTTGACCTTCCCTGAATCGAATGTGACTATTTTCTGAATTACGTCTGTATGTCTGTGTGTGTGTGTGTCTGTGAACGCTCTAGAGCCTAAACTGTCGAACGTAAAATTATGAAACTTCAAACTGAAGACTTGTGCCTTATGCCCTAGATATGCACCTCCTATTTTTGAAAAGAATATTAAAACCGGTAGTGCATATTTACTCTATATATTATTTGTTCTCCAATATCACTAGAACGGTTACACTTACGGCAAAAATAGTTATGTTCATAATGAAAGATATTAATATTTTGCATAACTTTTGTTTGAAAAATTTCTTCAAAGCATGTGCCAGTTGCGGGAAAAATGCTACGAAACATTATAAGTATCTTGTTTACGTTGCCATGGATTCGCATGTAGCTTAATAAATCGGATCATCTGCGTCTTTGATAGGAAAACAAAATAGACTCAATTATATAAATGACATTTCAGAATATTTCTGTAGAGTATTGGTTAGTTTGACTGCTTGTTTTGGTTATATATATATATATATATATATATATATATATCTAGTGAAAACTGCGTAAAAGAAAATCGAGTGCAGGCCACTCCAGATATAAATAAAAGAATTAGTGCAAATTTTGAAATTTAAAAATGTAATATTTAATAATTTCTTATGACCTTTGTGTAACCAATATAAAGAAATTTTTAGGCATAAAATACCTTAGAGTTTCTTGTAGTTATTTGGATGTTTAAATTATTTTTGTAAGGGCATTATTAAGGGCGGATCCAAATAAGTCGGGATGTCTACGCTACTGGCGATTAGATATAAACTGCAAGAGGATTCAAATGAAATGTCAAAAAATATGGTTGCGGCGACTAACAACCAGGTATATGTATATAATTTAGATTCAGGGCGACAAGACAAACACTTTTTGATAAGGACATTTTTTGATCCGAGAATGTAATAGAGCCACGACCTATTGCTTTAGCTCTTCTGTACTTCGTACGGCGAATTACCAACAAAACTAAATATAGAAATATTTTTCATTCAAACTTTTCAACCGAACAATGTTATAATCATATATATGAATGAATGGAATGTGAGAAAATTCCATAATTAAAAGATCACGAAAGGTCGAATCATTCAACGACAACTTCTTTATCGGTCATATCTAACGTGGCAGTGGCTGAAACAGAGGCAGAGGAGTATAATCGATGACGAATTCGTTTCGTCATAATTAGGTGATTTTCATTCGCGATTTTGCTGCAACTCCCACGCTAGCTAACAACAGTAATGATTTCGAATCCCCACCCAGCACCCACTAAATTCAATACAACAGAAAGAGATGAGAGTAGTAGGGCTTATGTCCCTAATTAGTTCGGAAAAGTGTTGCATATATTTCGCGACTCTATCAATGAAATGACGTCCTGTTCGTATTATTGGTTAGTTTGTTTCTCACGTGACTTGGAACCAATGGGGTCATTCGTAAAATTTTACCAATATTGTATGTACATATACAATACATTAGTATTAAGCAACTTGAAGTTAGGTAATTCAGTAGTCGTAAACTACATTTAGATTTGTTTTTCTAATCAATTCTTATATATTTTATGTAATTAAAATTATGATTGAGTGAGGTTATTTGTTTTGGTTAGTGTTTGATTGTGCATCCTTTCAGTTTAGGAATAAGGTATGACGTCACCGTAGGTTAGAGTATGAGTTCACAACGCCGAAGCCGAAGTCGAAGCCGAAGCCGAACGCCCTCGCTTGGATTTTGTCCTTACTAGCTCATTCTGTTGAGAGATTTGGTGTGTTCGGTCATATATACTGTAGTTAGATATGTCTTCATGAATAAAACTTTAATGACCTGTTGTTTTTTGTGGCATCGAAATGTTGAACATTGAACAATACAAAATATTGTGAAACGCGAGTGTTTATCCAAACTAAGCAGCACCAGCTTCAAAATGCCAACCACTGCTGACTGTGACTGTGAATTCATTTCCAAAGAGTGGCTTCTGGCGAAATTAAGAAACAGTGTTACAAAACTAGTTATATTAGACTGTCGCAGCTCAAACGAATACGGTGAATCTCATATTCGAGACGCCGTCAATTTCTCAATTCCGAGTATTATGTTAAGACGTTTGGCCGCTGGCAAAATTGATTTGTTATCAACGATCAAATGCAGAGAATTGAAAAATAAGATCTCAAGTGCGTATAAAGAGAACTTGTTCGTTTTGTACAATGATTTAACCGAAGTGCAGCTGAACCAAAACGATTCAACACTTGGTGTTCTGTTGCGAAGGCTGACACAAGATGGATGCCGTGTTGTTTGTCTGGAAGGTTAGAATCGTTTTCTGTTTATATTCTTTTCGTATTTGCCATTTGGCTTATGTACATATATCATTACGAGATTCACATTATTATTATTATTATTTGCACTAGTATAGCCGGAGCACGCATCTGCCTTGTTTTTAGTTGCTTTTTTACTGATGATCCACAGGTAAAGTTGACCAATTACTTATTGCCTATGGGTCTGTCATGGAGCATGTATTACTTGTATTGGATGATTGGTTTAAAGTACTTTGACAAATTCATTGATCAGTTCCTGTTACTTACTTTTGGCGCTAAATTTACTGATAAACTTGTTTCCATAGCCATTGAAAATATTCATTTACAAACATTACCTACGTGAAACAAAACAATTTTTATTATATTCATAATGCCAATTTTTATTCATTCCAAATTTTCATAATTCTGTATTTGGTTTTTTTTTAATTGTTCATTATACATAATCTCTAGTATGTACAGTGCGGATTTGAAAATTTAATCATTTTATATAATTTTTCAAATACATTTATGTTTAAATCTTTAAAATGATTGAAATTGCAACTTTTTTAATTAAACATGTGTATGCTTTTCCTATCTTGGAAGTGTCAGACAGACAGACAGACAGACAGACAGACAGCCATCATTCTGAATATAATCACATACACAAATATCGAGTTCAAATTTATTCTTGATTACACGACTTATTTATTACTGCTTTTAAGTAAAAATTTGCATTGTTCAATACTCGACTTTCTTATACTTAGTTTTTATTTTTACTATATATGTTATATAGATGTATTATTATATTATATATATTTTTAGCTCGCCGTACGAAGTACAGAAGAGCTGAAGCAATCGGTTGTGCCTCTAGCATTATCGGATCAAAAAATGTCCTTAACAAAAAGTTCTTGCCTTGTCGCCCTGAATCCAAAAATATATGTAACTCATATGATTGGATGTTACTCGTCGCTCACTCGTAACACCAAATTG